>JANRMT010062824.1:5558485-5601413 GCA_026402145.1 Polypterus bichir lapradei | reverse complement strand
TATAGTGCCTTTCATCCATCTATCTATCTATTATATAGTGCCTTTCACATCTATCTATCTATCTATTAAAAAAACAAGTGTCTGTGTATCTGTGTGTCCATCCAGTTGCAATGACTCTGTTAAGTGCCACTTGGTATGAGATTCATAAAAGCAGTGCAAATGTTTGTGATGCACCATCTGTTGGAATGACAAATGCAATGCTTATTATTACTCTATGCATTTCAAACTACATTCCAATAAATGCTACACTGCAAACTTTAACACTGATATCTTACAGTAGATATGAACCCGTCTTAGACAGGTAACACAGCTTTCTACCTTAATAAAGGATAAGTGTCTATGTGTTTGTGTATCTAACCGGGGCTATCTCTCTGCTATGTGCCATTGGCTTTGGGATTTGTAAAAGTAGTGTTTGTGGCATGCCATCTATCTATCTATCTATCTATCTATCTATCTATCTATCTATCTATCTGCAGTATTTACGTTCGGAGGTGGAGAGTGTAAAGAGTGAAGCAGACATGGCTGTTCCCTGAGGTGCTCCAGCGTTGCTCACACGCGTATCAGACACATGGTCCCTGTGTTTATTGATTAACAGCTCTAGATGTCAAAAGCATTAAACCAAAGCCGAAGTTCTGAACTCTGGTCTCATATTCATCTTTGGATCTCAAACCCAAATGTCTTCCGCACATATCAAAAGCAAACAAGCTGGCCTTGCTGTTCCAATAACTGCAGAGGGGTTTGTAAATTCCCTCAATCACAGAAGATGAGCGCACTGCTCCGCCAACACAAATGGCTCCAGACAAGACCTCGCTCTCTGATGCCAATCATCAGAGGCATTTTGTCAAAAGCCTATCAAGAAGGGAAGCTTATTAACTTTTGGAAGTAATGAGAAACAGTGAAAAAAAAATGTCAGGCCAGTGCCTAGATTCCAAGTAAAATGACTGAAGGCCCCTTCTCCCTCAAAGTGAAAATTCAAGAAGGAACAGGTCCATACCCAGTAGCACTAATGCCAAACTCCTTGCGTGAGGCTGACAGCGGCAGGTGCAGGCACATATTATAAATCTCCCAAGCTAGCTGTCAATATATTTTATTACCCCAAGCACAGTTAAACATGTTTCTAAATAAATTTGTAATTTTTTACTAGAAAGTATTCGGTGCCGCATCTCAAACATTCCTCTTTTGCTGATAAACGGCACTGAGGCTGAGCTGCCAAGTCAAGTGGCTAATAGGCGTACACTCAATCAAAACTACTGGAAGCTCCACTTTCTCCTGTGTTCCCTAAAATAATCTGCCTTGTGGGCAGGACAGATCATTCAAAGCAGCCGTTGGGCATTGAGTGCAATTTTCTTTATTTTTTTAAATAAATAAATAAACGTCACATTCCGGGTTTGGCTGAACGTCAGCTAACTATATACACTACGTGTCTGTCTCTATCACACAAAAATAGCAGAGATTGTTATCTGCACAGCATCCTAAATTAAATCTCCGCCGCAGCGGTGCCGTCATCGTGATGGACAAGAATTATTCCTTCTGAGAAAAAACCCTGCTATTCACTTTAATCTCCTGGAGAGCTCCCTCTACAGGCCACTCTGGTTATACATGATAAAATTCACAATGCCAGAGACTGAGTGCTGAGGCTTTTATCCTGTTAGATTCAAATTCTACATAAAAATAAATAAATAGTATGGTCTTCTTCTTCTTCTGGCATCTTATTGTATTGTTGTGATTCATGGTTTATTAATTGTTTTTGTACTTACACTCACTACTGTCTCTGTGTGTTTATAGTTTTTTTAACCCATAGAGAATTTACTCTATTTACATGAGACCCCTCATGGACCCCGTGATCATCAGAGGTGACTCTGCAGAGGGTGCAGACCTATAAATACCTGGGAGTGCAGCTGGATGATAAATTGGACTGGACTGCCAATACTGATGCTCTGTGCAAGAGAGGACAGAGCCGACTATACTTCCTTAGAAGACTGGCGTCCTTCAACATCTGCAATAAGATGCTGCAGATGTTCTATCAGACGGTTGTGGCGAGCGCCCTCTTCTACGCGGTGGTGAGCTGGGGAGGCAGCATAAAGAAGAGGGACGCCTCACGCCTGGACAAACTGGTGAGGAAGGCAGGCTCTTATTGTAGGCACGGAGCTGGACAGTTTGACATGCGTGGCAGAGCGACGGGCGCTGAGCAGACTCCTGTCAATCATGGAGAATCCACTGCATTCACTGAACAGGATCATCTCCAGACAGAGAAGCAGCTTCAGTGACAGACTGAGGAGACCCCACACTATGTGACTCTTCAGTTCCACCCGGGGGGTAAACGTTAACATTATACAAAGTTATTGTCTGTCTGCTATACCTGCATTGTTATCACTCTTTAATTTAATATTGTACTTATGTATGCTGCTGCTGGAGTATGTGATTTTCCCCTTGGGATTAATAAAGTATCTATCTTTCTCTTATTGGGTGTGTTTGGATATAATGTGCACAGCACCCAATGCAAAATCCCATGTCCATCTGTCTCCCGGTTTGTCAGTCACAATATTTCTACCTGTCCAACTGTCCTCCCAATCATCACCCTGTTTGTCTGACTACCTGCCCATCTTTCTGACTTTCCATCCATCCATCCACCCATCTGTTTGGCCATCCGTCTATCTGCATGTCCACCTGTCACTCTGCCCATCCATCTGCCTCTCTGTTTGTCTGTGTCTTCTTTATAGATTGGACACCAAAACTGCACACAGGACTCAAGATGAGGCCTCACCAGTGTGTTATAAAGCCTGAGCAGAACCTCCTGTGACTTGTACTGCACACATCAAGGCGCTATATAACCTGACACTCTGTTAGCCTTCTTAATGGCTTCTGAACACTGTCTGGTAGTTGAAAGCATCGAGTTCACTACGACTCCTAAGTCCTTCCAATAAGCTGAACGTTCAATTTTCCGACCTGCTATTGTGTATTCAAACCTCACCTTTTTTATGTCCTACATGTAATTCTTTACATTTACTGACATTAAATTTCATCTGCCCAAGCCTTCTGCTGTCCAAGTCCTTCTGTGATGATTCAACAGATTCTCAATTATCTGCTAATCCACCTATGTTGGTATCATCTGCAAACTTCACCAGTTTGTTCCTTATATTCCTATCTAAATCATTTCTATATTTTAAAAAAGCATCTGCCCCAGCACTGACCCCTGCTGGCCACCACTCTGAACATCACCCAATTCTGATGAGGTTCCTTGCACCATCACCTTCTGCTATCTGTGTCTGTGCCAATTCTGCACCCATCTACACTCCACACCCTGAACTGCCACTTCTTTTAGTTTGATGCCCCCCTCTCATGTGGCGTCTTATCAAATGCTTTCTGAAAGTCCAGATAAATAATCTCATAAGCTCCACTTTGGTCGTATCCTTTTCTTGCCTCCCCAGCATGTTAGTAGAACACGACCTCCTTGTCTGAACCCAAGCTGACTTCTCAATAAAACTCCTGTTCCTGCCACGTGCTGCTCAGTCCTATCCTTAATAATTTACTTGTGATAGGACGGGATTAAAAATGGACGTCACACCGTGAGGCGGATGGGCTACAACAGTTGAAGACCATGTCAGGATCCACTCCTGTCAGCCAAGAACAGAAAGCTGAGGCTGCAGTGGGCACAGACTCACCAAAACTGGACAAAGTGTAGCCTGGTCTGATGGATCTCGATTTCTGCTGGGTCACACAGATGGTTGGCACCAACAGCCTGAATACAGGCACCAAATATGCCTTGGGTCAAGAGTCCAAGCTGCTGCTGCTGGTGGTGGTGGTGTGATGGTGTGCAGAGTCTTTTCTTGGCACATTTTCGGCTTCTGTTAATACCAATCTGTCACCCATTAAATGCCATGGCCTATGTTTTGCTCCTGGCCATGTGCAGCTTTTGATGCCCATATGTTCTAATGGCTACTTCCAGCATGATAACGTACTGTGTCACATAACAACGAGTTCAGTGTTCTTCAGTGGACTTCCCAGTCACCAGATCTGAATGCAGTACAACATTTTTGAGATGTGGCAGAGCGGGAGATTCACGGCTTGAATGTGCAGCTGACAAATCTGCAGAGATTGTGTGAGTACAATCAGGTGGACCAGAATCTCAGAGGAATATTTCCACCATCTTGTTTAATCAACGCCATAAGAGGCTTGGGTTGAGACCAAAAAAGGGGGCCCTACCCAGTATTAGTACAGCAGTCCAAAGACGTTAAGCAGGCAGTGTGCTGTACTGGTGAAGGCTTTGGGCTTTCAGACCCTGTGGTTGTGGGTTCAAATCTCACTACTGACACCACTGTGTGACTGTGAGCAGGTCCCTTCACCTGCCTGTGCTCCAATTGGTGAAATAAAAAGAAACGTAACCCACTGTACTTTAGATGTGGTGTGTCACCTCAGATAAAGACGCTCATCAAGTAATACTCATTTTCTGAGTGACTGTATAATTTAATAAAAGGCTATAAAAGAAACTGAGAAAATATTCTAGAATAATCCAAGCATAAAACAACGCTTTGTCTCACATTCAAGCTTAGAATGAAGTGTTAGGAGAGCCCCAGTCTGAGACAGCAGAGGGCAACAGAGCAGCGCTTTCATTCAAGTCCGAACCGCAGCTGATCTGGAAAAGATCAGCAGAGCGACTCCTAACAGGAAGTTGAGTGCCATTATATTTTAAGCAGCGGTTAATATTTCAGCATAATGATGGTATAATCTTTCATGAACTGTCATTTATATGACACACAAACATACAATTTTGGCAGATCACTGCTGCAGTGTGGTTTAGAAGAGACAGAAATAAATTTGAAACTCAAATATTTCAAAGATCACTCTTCATAGCTGACTCATTATCTTGTAACAAATGCAATGCGTATGTCTCTGTGATGTGCCATTTGGTATACGATTCGTAAAAGCACTGTTGATGTTTGTGATGTGCCATCTGTTGGAATGACAAATGCATTATATATGTCTCTATTATATGCCATTTAGTATAGGATTCATAAAAACAGTGTTAATATTTGTGGTGCATCATCTCTTAGAATGACATATGTAATGCATATGTTTATTATATGCCATTTGGTATTGGATTTGTAAAAGCAAGCAGTGTTAATGTTTTTGATGTGATGCACCATCTGTTGGAATGACAAATGTAACAGATATGTCTGTTATATGGCATTTGGTATGGGATTCGTAAAAGCAGTGCTAATGATTATGATGCACCATTTGCCGGAATGACATATGCAATGCATTTTATTACTATAAATATGTGTGATGTGCCATCTGTTGGAATGACAAATACAGTGTATATGTTATATGCCATTTGGAATGGTATTCGTTAAAAAACATTGTTAATGTTTGTGATGCATCATCTGTTAGAATGACATATATAACCCATATGTCTCTGTTATATGTCATTTGGTGTTGGATTCGTAAAAGCAGTGTTAATGTTCGTGATGTGATGTACCGTCTGTTGGAATGACAAATGTAATGCATATATCTCTTTTATATGCCATTTCATACTGGATTTGTAAAAGTAGTGTTAAAATATATGATACACCATTTTCTGGAATGACAAATGAAATGCATTTTATCCCTACAAATATTTCTTATGTGCCATCTGTTGGAATGCCAGAGACATAGCAATTAGACAGACTCACAAATAATTATCTTTGTATTAATGTGGACTAGCTGCACTGCAAGTCTGAGAATGGTTGAAATCTAAGTAATCAAAGTACAGATGAGTGTTAACATTTGCAGTGAAGCATCCATTGGAATACACTTTGTAATGCACTGTCAAACATCTGTGTCTGGATGTCCGCTGGCAAGTTCAACCAAGATAAGCAATACCAATGCAGGGTGACAGAGGACACTGTCGCATTTGGTATCCTCTTCTTTCTCCAGTCTATACAAGACGCACAGAGAGGGCACGCACTACTGGCCATGATGTCACTAACAAGTCCTGCCCCTCCTGGTTGCTCCGCTATAAAAAGCAACGAGCCAATAAGGTGTCAGCTTCATCCCAGACTGGAGCAGATCAATAGGAAGATCAATTGTTCCATGTCTTTTGAGTTGTATGGTATTCCTATTTATTTTACTCGTTTTTGTAGGACCTTTGGTTTGATTAAACAGGGTTACTGAGTTAGTACCCCAATGTTTTCCCTAGCTCCCAGCTGCCTCCTAATGTGTGTGATGCGCCATCTGTTAGAATGACAAATGCAATGCATAAGACTCTGATATATGCCATTTAGAAAGGGAATTGTAAAAGCAGTGTTTGCGATGTGATGTGCCATCTGTTGGAATAACAAATGCAGTTTATTTTACTGCTACAAATGTTTCTGATGTGCCATCTGATGGAACGACAGAGACACAGCAACCAGACAGACAAACAGATAAAGACACACATACACTTTTATTAAGGTGAACGATACTGAAAAATTAGATGTGCTGCTGAAATAATCCTTACCAATAACCCTATGGATTTCAATGCAGGGATTGTTGCGTTTGGGCTGTGGGGTAATGTTTTTATGATCCTAATTTAAAGCATTTTTTTTTGTTACAAATTACGGGTGATTATTATAATGAAATCGCTTTGACTGGGATGGTAAGAATGAAAATAAAGAAGATTTATAATGATCAGGGCTGGCCACGTCCAGTCATTAGCTTACTTTTTACTTTTACTTATTTAGCTGACGTCTTTATCCAAGCTGACTTACGACATCTGAGATATAATTCGTTAAAATTGGTTTTGTTCTTTCCAATTGGAGCACAGGCAGGCAAAGTGACTTCCTCGTGGTCACACAGTATCGGTCACTGAGGGGGCAATTACTTTTTCACATAATGCTGTTTCCTTGTTGGTTAACTTTATTCACTAGATGCATAATAAAGTTTTACCCTTTAGCTAATATTAGACTCTAGGTGATGACCTGAAAACTTTCAGTGGCAAATATTTGTAATATTAGAGGAAATCAGAAAGGGACAATTCATTTTTTATTGCACTGCAACTAAATGTGAATAAAAGCAGCCACAAGAAGACCGCCACTGGAATCTGTGACCCCGAGTGAGAGTTTATGAAACTGTTCTAAACCTGTTTAAGGTTGTTTTCGCTGGCTTTAATCAGAACAAATATTGATTAAGATCAGCACAGTCCACGTCCACAGACAAGACCCTGCGAGCTGTTGTAAGCAGGAATGTAACGGATTATTTGTACAAAAACAGGGTCACATTTTTCTGATTACTTTCAAAATATTTTTCATGGAGGTGTAAGACCCACAGTCGGCAAAACATGTGGAATATTTGCAGAACCACCATGCGACATTTACTGAAACGAAGGCGAAAGTCTGCCAACCACAGCCAGCTGTAAAGCCAAAGAAACACACACCCGGCCACCGGGCAGATGTCATAGAACAGCAGAAAACATCACGTCTACTCCATTTAGCTGTCCATGCAAACTCCACTTCTAGACCAGTTTAACCAGTTCAGGACTGTGGGTGACAGGCTTCACTGAGTACAACCTGTTGGTAAGACTGACCCAAAATGTCAAAACGATGGGCACACCACCAATCAAAGGCAGGATGACTACTCACCAAGATACAGCAAATATTAAATTAATAAAATAAAATAAAAATCAATCATACAGTGTGATAATGGGAATGAGAAGAGCCACATCCATCAAGTCAGATTCATATTTATATAAACCAATAGGAGCAAAAGTCACCAATATTACCAATCTCAGCGTACGATTGAACAACGCTGCTGACAATGTGTGATTAAAATACATTAAACATAAAACAGAGTGGTGACAAATAAAATTTAACTATCAATTATAGAGCTCCTTTCATATCTCTCTATCTATTATATAGTGCCTTTCACATCTATCTATCTATTATATAGTGCCTTTCACTCTATCCATTATATAGTGCCTTTCCTACCTACCTACCTATCTTATTACGCGTATATTGCACCTTTCACATCTATCTATCTGTCTATCTATAGACACAGATCAATATTTATCTATCTATTTACAGTGGTGTGAAAAACTATTTGCCCCCTTCCTGATTTCTTATTCTTTTGCATGTTTGTCACACAAAATGTTTCTGATCATCAAACACATGTAACCATTAGTCAAATATAACACAAGTAAACACAAAATGCAGTTTTTAAATGATGGTTTTTATTATTTAGGGAGAAAAAAAAATCCAAACCTACATGGCCCTGTGTGAAAAAGTAATTGCCCCCTGAACCTAATAACTGGTTGGGCCACCCTTAGCAGCAATAATTGCAATCAAGCGTTTGCGATAACTTGCAATGAGTCTTTTACAGCGCTCTGGAGGAATTTTGGCCCACTCATCTTTGCAGAATTGTTGTAATTCAGCTTTATTTGAGGGTTTTCTAGCATGAACTGCCTTTTTAAGGTCATGCCATAGCATCTCAATTGGATTCAGGTCAGGACTTTGACTAGGCCACTCCAAAGTCTTCATTTTGTTTTTCTTCAGCCATTCAGAGGTGGATTTGCTGGTGTGTTTTGGGTCATTGTCCTGTTGCAGCACCCAAGATCACTTCAGCTTGAGTTGACGAACAGATGGCCGGACATTCTCCTTCAGGATTGTTTGGTAGACAGTAGAATTCATGGTTCCATCTATCACAGCAAGCCTTCCAGGTCCTGAAGCAGCAAAACAACCCCAGACCATCACACTACCACCACCATATTTTACTGTTGGTATGATGTTCTTTTTCTGAAATGCTGTGTTCCTTTTACGCCAGATGTAATGGGACATTTGCCTTCCAAAAAGTTCAACTTTTGTCTCATCAGTCCACAAGGTATTTTCCCAAAAGTCTTGGCAATCATTGAGATGTTTCTTAGCAAAATTGAGACGAGCCCTAATGTTCTTTTTGCTTAACAGTGGTTTGCGTCTTGGAAATCTGCCATGCAGGCCGTTTTTGCCCAGTCTCTTTCTTATGGTGGAGTCGTGAACACTGACCTTAATTGAGGCAAGTGAGGCCTGCAGTTCTTTAGACGTTGTCCTGGGGTCTTTTGTGACCTCTCGGATGAGTCGTCTCTGCGCTCTTGGGGTAATTTTGGTCGGCCGGCCACTCCTGGGAAGGTTCACCACTGTTCCATGTTTTTGCCATTTGTGGATAATGGCTCTCACTGTGGTTCGCTGGAGTCCCAAAGCTTTAGAAATGGCTTTATAACCTTTACCAGACTGATAGATCTCAATTACTTCTGTTCTCATTTGTTCCTGAATTTCTTTGGATCTTGGCATGATGTCTAGCTTTTGAGGTGCTTTTGGTCTACTTCTCTGTGTCAGGCAGCTCCTATTTAAGTGATTTCTTGATTGAAACAGGTGTGGCAGTAATCAGGCCTGGGGGGGGCTACGGAAATTGAACTCAGGTGTGATACACCACAGTTAGGTTATTTTTTAACAAGGGGGCAATTACTTTTTCACACAGGGCCATGTAGGTTTGGATTTTTTTTTCTCCCTAAATAATAAAAACCATCATTTAAAAACTGCATTTTGTGTTTACTTGTGTTATATTTGACTAATGGTTACATGTGTTTGATGATCAGAAACATTTTGTGTGACAAACATGCAAAAGAATAAGAAATCAGGAAGGGGACAAATAGTTTTTCACACCACTGTATATCTATTATATAGTTTATTTCCTATATATCTGTCTATTTGTTATATAGTGCCTTATACTCTATCTATTTACTATATAGTACCTTTCACATCTATCTATCTATCTATCTATCTGGAACCTTTCACTTTATCTATCCATCTATTGTTTATATAGTGACTTCAAATCTATCTTTCTGTCCATTTATTTTTTATGGGGAATATCTTTATATAATAATAGAAGGTAGCAGTGTGAACAAATAACAGTTTTATCAGTCAAGCTTAGTTGTGTTCACTATTTAACTGACTTTAATAATTGCCATAACTTTGTTGATTTAATTAGGGGCATCAATGACCCTGTAGTTAGAATATAGCAGGTTGGATAATGGATGGATGGATGGATGATTAGGGGCAGCTGTCAATCTATTTATTATATAGTGCCTTTCGTATCTCTCTAACTATTTGTCTATTATACGATGCCTTTCAAAACTATCTGTTATATAGAGTTTTTCATATCTATCTATCTATCTATCTATCTATCTATCTATCATATAGTGCCTCTCAAGTCTGTCTAGCTATCTATACTTAGACAGGCTTACTTTTCTGCTGGTGTGAAGATGCCATGTTTTAACTGAAGCCCGGCGACAGTCTGATCCTTTAGAAGAGACCTCGACAGGCCCACAAAGAACACGAAAAAATTGTCAGTGTATGCGCTGAAGGCAAACTAAGAATAAACTCGTCACTATCACAGGAAACAGCTTACATGTTCTGCAGACCATCCAAAGACCACAGCAACAGACCAACAGCAATTTGCAGACAACTAATAAAAATGACAGTTTTACTTATGTGTTTCCAGAATACATTTACAGTAAAGCTAACCTTTTTTATAAGGGCAGCCACAGTTCTTTAACTGGCCGCCACTAGAAGCACTCGACCTCTTACAAGGCTTCACTCCTATCTTATTCTCCTTAAAATTTTTGTCCACCACAACAACAGAACAGGTAAACGGCAGACAGGTAAGACGCATTTTGAAGCGGTAGGAGGAGCAGTGATAAGGACAGCCATGAGCCTACCTGAAAGTGCAGGATGATGGTCCATATCAAGCCTAGCGTCAGCTTCGGGTTCCCATCTGTTATGTCATCATTTCTGATGTTTACAAGCTTTACCTGTAGTCGGTATAAAAGAATAGCATTAGAAGTGTAATATAAGGAGAAATTTAATAAACACTAGAACAAGCATCCCGAGGCATCAGGCTAGACAGATTTGCTGTTCCCATTAGCTGTTAGGGTTTCCACCTCGTCTATATTACTCTGGATTTTGTTTTTCTTTTTTAAATTCTAACCTCACTGTGAGGAAATGAGCATGTAAATCAACGTTTTAGCTATCGACTAGGTGTGCTACCCATCTAAGACAGGCTGATATCTAAGTAATCATCATAGACCTTGGCATTAATGCTTGCAGTGCACCATGCAATGCACATGTCTCTGTTATATGCAATTTGGTACTATATATGATTTGAAAAAACAGCGTTAATTTTAGTGATGCGCCATCAGTTGGAATAAAAATGCAATGCATATATCTCTGTTAAATGCCATTTAATCAGGAATTTGCAAAATAAGTGTTAATTGTACATGAGAGCAGTTGTTGGCTCCTGTAGAGAAAGTCGTTCCAGTATCTACTCCACCAGAACGCAGTGGTGACTATGAAATGAAGACTACATATAAACAGAAATTAGCTTAGCCATCTGCTGACATCTAACATATTCAACCTCAACCTATAAAAATGATGTCCCCAAATACATTGTGAACATGAAAAGCATGAAGTGAACAGCACAGAAAACCGACAAAGTGATGGAGCTGTGATGTCTACTCCATGCCATATCACTATACTATGGTGTTATACTACAGTATACTAATACTATAAAATTTAATACTATTATATACTATACTACACTATACAACAGTATTATGATACAGTATATTATTCTGTGTTACATTATGCTATAAAATGCTATCTTACCCAATACTGTAGTATCTTATAATTATGCTATGTCACAATAAACCCTGCTATGTTATACTATGCTATACAATGCTATGCTAGGCACACTATATCATCTATGGTATACCATACTATACTATGATACATATATTATGCTATGGCATACTGTACTACGCTATATGCTACTCCAGTATGCTATGATAATTTATCTTATGCTGTATGATGCTATAAAATGCTCTGCAATCACATACTATACTATGCTATGGTATACACGTAATATGTTATCCTACACGGTACTATGTTATAAAAAGATTATGTTATCCTATATTATAGGTATACATTATGCTATGTTATACTATACTCTGCTATGTTTTATGTTATCCTATGCTATACTACGCTATAAAATGCTATGTTATCATATACTATAGTCATACTATATTATGGTATGTCATTGTATACTCTGCTATGTTATGATACTATATGTTATCATATGCTATACATTGCTATTATAATAACAGTAATAATTCTTTTAATTTACATAGTGTTTTTTCTCTCTACTCAAAGCGCTCCATGCAGGGAGGACCCGGGACTCGAGCTATACTACACTACACAATGCTGTTTTATTCCATACAATTTAATATACTATGCCAAGTGTCTAACCCATATGCCCCGAGGGAGTCCACAGCTCAGTACTGATGCACAATACCAGTCCAGTGCACAAGGTGGCACTGTCAGTAACACCTTTTGTCCTTTTACCTATCGATACAAGGACATCTCTAGAGAGACAGCGGATGTCACTTCTGCCTCCGGTCCGGAAATCTCACCTGTTCCACCACGTTGAAAGCCACAGTTCATCCCTGAACCCACATCTGTGAGCGACAGCAGAGCTTTAACTCAAGATGTCGAGCACTGGAGATCTTTTGTTGTTTAATTTTTCCTTTTTGGCTCAACTGGCCAGTTATTAAGTGGGGTTTATCGCAAGGTGTCTGAAAACCTTCATCTTCTTTTTGTCTCATCTTTCATGTTATACTGTACTATGTTATGATATATTCTGCTATACAGTACTCTGCTATGTTATGATGTGTAACTCTGCTCTGTTCTATACTATGCCATACAATGCTGCCTTACCTATACTGCACACCGCTAACACAATGCATGACTTGATGGAAATGTAGAATGGTGAGGGCCGTAACTAATGAATTGACAATTCAGTGTATGACACTAGTGCTGCTGCCTCGCAGTTAAGAGACCTGGAGTTTGCATGTTCTCCCCGTGTCTGTGGCGGTTTCCTCCCACAGTCTAAACACATGCAGGTTAGGTGCATTGGCGATTCTAAATTGTCCCTAGTGTGTGCTTGGTGTGTGTGTGTGTTTCCTGCCTTGCGCCCTGTGATGGCTGGGATTGGCTCCAGCAGACCCCCGTGACCCTGTAGTTAGGATATAGCGGGTTGGATAATGGATGGATGTATGACACTGAGGTAAATAAATGCTTGTAAAAGTAAACTTTTCTTTCTTTTGTGAATAAATCGAGCCACAAGAGGGCGCCAGATGCCAGCGTGTGCCTTATGGCTGACTTGTCTGTGCAGAGAGTGGTGTGTCCGCATCTGAAGCCATTTCAGCCAGTACAGGGCACTCCATCAGACGGCCTAAGGATGCAGGATCAAATTCCTTTGCTCTAAGTCTATCAAACAGCAGGTCAGAAACTTTATATTGGTGACAGCTGTCCTCAGTTTGGCAGTGATGGTTTATTTGTATGAGCTTCACCTAATCAAATTCTATGCAATGGGCACTGTTATGGTATTAATGTAAAGTATTTGACCTGAAACACATTGAATAGTACAACACAGCAGGGTATTCCTGTTGGTGCTGCAACTGGCGTTTACTGCAAATAGACATCAGAAAAGCTCTGAAGGTTTAATGTTGTTACCTGATCAACTTGTTTAAGAAAATGCATCATTTTGTTCATGTCCATGTAGTAATACTGTATATATTTTGTCACTCATATCCTTCAGAGGATCACCTTCCGGGCTCATCACAGGTATGTAATACCACTCTGGGAGGAGAGGGGGTGCTGTCGCTAACGGTATCATCTCCTTCTTCTTCCACTGTACCAAGAAGATGCTCAATGAGGACAACTGACCCCGCCTCCTCCGGTCAGAGCCTGATAAAGACTGGCTGTCCCTGGAAAGAGGCGTCTCCTTTGGACCTGAGCTTCCCACAGGATGGAGCTCCTCCAAGACGAGGGAGCAAGTAACGGCAAGTAACAATGATAGTTTTTTTTTTTCTTTTCACACTACAATAAATTACTGTAAATATCAATATTTTATTATTTATTTGATAATTTGTTTGAATTTAATGTTTTGTAATATTAAAATCCATGTTTAAATGTAAAATGGTTCTTTTATCTGATAATAAGGTTAGAATATAGCTGGAACTGAATAGGGAGATGAGTCCTAGCAGTAGGCAGCAGCACACAAAGCCCCCTAGAAGCGCAGGTCATCTCACTGAGTGGAACAGCAGAGCCAAGAACTTACATTGGGGTGAGAAGGAACATCTAGCTTGGTGTTGAAAACATCATTAGATCTCGCCTGGCAGATCGACATAAAGTGATGCTACCACTGCTTCATACTGTCATATCACTGTGTAGAGTTTATTTCCTGCTTTTCATTTATTTCTTGATTTTTCTGTTGGTTTTGTTAACTTTGAATCGATATTTTTCATATTTACGTGTCATTTCCATCAATTTTATTATTTATTAATTATATTCTATCCCTTTAAAATAATTGTTTATTTAATATCTAAGGGTAACAACTTGTGCCTTTTACTTTGGCGGGGGCACAATGATGTCACCACTGAAGGGCCGCCCACAGCTTTTATCTTCAGAAGCTGAGAGCCGATCCTTCAGTGGTGAAGTGACGGTCATTTTAATTCACTTTACAGACTCAATGTATTTGGTCTAACCGTTTAATCTGAGAATGGAAATATACAGTACATATATGGAAAGTCTGGGATCCCCTCTGATTGCATCACAAATATAGAATTTAATGATTCGTACATTATTCAGATATATACAGTGCCCTCCATAATGTTTGTGACAAAGATTCATTTTTCTTTGATTTCCCTCACAGCTCCAGAGTTTAAAATGACAAATCAAACGATTTGGATATTGTGATTACAGTGCACATTGCAGACAATGAAGGACTCTGCCTGGGAACCTTACTCGGCCTAGATGTTCACAGCCTGGAAGGACAAGGGGAGACACCTTGAACAGGGCTAGATAGCAGCCCCCTGGGCTATGGCATTGCCACAGATTCCCTCAGGGCATCTTGGGAATTAAAGTTTGTTGACTCGGCCCTGTTGGGTTCTGTGGGTGCCACTAGGGAGTCCTTGGTTGCTCTCCAACATCAACCATATGTGCTTCTGAGCCACAGCTTCAGGACACCGGAAGTACATAAAAGGAGCTGCCTGCCTGAACTCTGTGGATAAAGCTAGCTGGGAAGGACAGAGTCAGAAGAGACAACAGAGTGCAAAGACAGAATTACAGACTTGCTGTGTGCTTAGAAACTGTAATTGTGGTTGTGGCGTGGGAAACACTTGCTGAGGGAAGATTTTCCCTTTCTGTGTGAAAAACCTGTGTCCCAACCTTCGTGTCAGGTGTTTGGGGAGCTGCAGCACCCCCTGGTGACCACACAGACTTTCATAACAGGGTATTTGCATTAATTTCAGTCACACAACACTTGGACCCCACAGGTGGGTTTCAATGCTTCATAAGATACCTCAGCTTGATTCTTCCCTTTGGAGTCTGGAGTTGCCATTGTTCAACATGAGGACAAGAGCTGTGCCAGTAAAAGTCAAAGAAGCCATCATGAGAGTAAAAAACAAAAAATAACCATTCGAGACATCTGTAAAACCTTAGGATGACCGAAATAAACTGCCAGGAATATCATGAAGAAGAAAAGAGCATAACAAAGGGACTGGTAGGCCAAGGAAGACCTACACTGCAGATAACAGAAGAATCATCATTATGGTCAAGAAAAAGCACCAAACACCTGTCTGACAGAACAGGAGGCTGATGTGGATGTGTCAGAGATGACTATCAGCAGAAAACTGCAGAAATAAAGAGGCCACACTGCAAGATGCAAACCACAAAAACAGGATGGCCAGATTACAGTTGGTGAAAAAGGACTTCAAAGAGCCTGTAGAATTCTGGGAAAAGATCTTGTGGACAGACGAGACAAAGATGAACCTGCATCAGAGTGATGGCAAGAGCAAAATGTGGAGACGAAAGGGAACTGCACAAGATCCAAAGCAGACCACCTCATCTGTTAAACATGGCGGTGCTGGGGGTATTACAGCTTGGGCGTGTATGGCTGCCACAGGTCTTGGGCACACTCCTCTTCATTGATGAACTGCTAACAGAAGTGGCACAATGAATTCTGAGGTGTAGAGAAACATCTCATCTGCTCAAGTTCCACTTAATGTCTCCAAACTCATTGGACGGCACTTCATCCTACAACAAGATGATGATCCAAACATGCTGCTGCAGCAACACAGGAGTTTATCAAAGATACAAAATGGAAAATTCTGGAATAGCCAAGCCAGTCACCCGATTTTAATCTAATTGAGCAGGCCTTCCATATGCAGAAGAGAAAACTTAAGAGGACAAGTCCCCTGAAACAACCAGGAGTTGAAGATGGCTGCATGAGAGGCTTCGCAGAGCATCACTAGAGAAGACCCTCAGCACCTGATGATGTCTGTGAATCGCCAACTTCAAGCAGTCATTGCATGTGAGAGATACGCGACAAAGTGCTAAATAAGACAACGGCTTTAATGGACCTGCCATTGTTATGTCTCAAACATTACGGTGCCGTGTAGAAAAAGTGCTGAGTGACTGAAATGTCTGCTAATCCCCTTAAATGAAAGTCTGCAGTGTGCACTTTAATCACAATGTCTGAAAGGTTTGATTTGTAATTTTAAACTGTGGAGGACAGGAGGAAATCAAGGAAAAATAGGTCCTTGTCCCAGGCATTATGGACGGCACTGCAATTAAATAATTTGTACATGATTCTGATACATGTGTATGTATGTATGTGTGTATAAACAATATCCTTATCTATTCATTTATATATATAATATTCATGTGTTCATGGATGAAAATAAGAATAAATGTTCAGAATTAAAACAGAGTTTCATTCTGCAGACCTGTGTTATCGATAACTCAGGACAAACGTTTATGTAACGTTTATTGACGTAGCTGTTATTTAAGTGTTTATTTAACAGAAGACCCTTGATTCTGCCATTGTCCCCTATTTGTGGTGTGACACATGCACACCAGCCTGACGTGTGACCCTGCAGTGGCCTGGCATTTTGCTCACCCTGCCCGACAGCCATTATGATTTTTTTTTGTTCTTTTTAAAAAACCCAAATGGGCCCATTCATTCCCCCATAACCACCAGTCCCCCAAACCACCACCAAGCATGCACAGTCCCTGAGCCATGTGGATGTCATCGTCTTACCTGCCGTTTCTTCAGATAATCAAGTGCAATCTGGACATTCTGCAGCCTGTGGAAGCGCATCCTTCCTTTTTCCCGAGGCTATGAAAGACAAACAGCCATGGAAAGTAATGTTAGACTCTCAGCTCAGAGATCGTCCTCCCAGCAGGAGGCGCTGCTCAGCTCCACAGCCACTCCAAAGGTCTTTGTGCCACAGACACCAACAGACGTGGGAGGCTTGAATCCTGAGCCAGGCCTACTTGGGGCAGCTATGAGAGGATGAAGAGCACCAAACCTTTAAACAAGATATAACTTTAATACCCCCACCCCAAAAAACACCAGTCCATCCCACCCAAACCCCACTCCTTGTAGCCCTCAGCAGGAGAACAAGAGACACAAAAAACAGAAGCTACGTGCCGCTGTTAGCTTTGGTGTTTCTTTCCTTTTCAGGAGCCATGGCTGCATGGGGGTTGCCTAACCAGCAGTGAAGATGGAGACACAGAGCGGCCAATTCACTCTCGCCGTAACGGCTCGGATCACTGCCTGCTTTGCAATGTTCTGCAGTCCCCGACCCCTCTCTGTACCCCCATCTGATGTACACGGTTTGATGTCTGAATGCTGCGCCACTTTTTTTAAGTATTATTTAATATAGTGCCTTTCGTGTTCGTGTTAACAGAATCTGCAATTTGAAGGGAATGGAGAAGTCAGTCCAGTCAATAAGGGCCCACTAATCTGGGCATGTGATAGGAAAAAATCTTTTCAAGGATAAATTTAAAATATAAAATCTTAATACATATAATTTGGACATTTTATCTTGCTCAACATAATAAACTATATAACATGAAAGTGACCACAAACTCTTAAAAAAAAGTGATTCACAGAGAACCACTGATTGCATAAGCATTCAGTTCCTGTGACATTCGTGTCCTGTGAATAAACTCAGAGCTCACAAGTGGTGACGTCACAGTAGGTAACCCTGACAGTCTGGCAGACGCACACTGGCAGTCACATGGTCTGAGTGTCTATGGCGCTCCACAAGAACTAGAAACATCACAAAAACAAAAATGAAATTACTGGAAACAGCCCACGGGTAAAGAACTGGTAAAGAACAAGCAAACAAACCTCCAAAGTAATAAAACTTTCCTAAAGTCCATTAGAGTGAAATGTAAAAGTAGGGCACATTTGTGAAGAGCCGGGCATTGATTGATAATGGCACCAGAGTGCAAGGCCAGTTCTCCTGATGACAGACACTGCAAGAACAGTCGGGTTCTCAGACACACATGGACTTCAAGATTTAATGACAAAATAAAAGAAACTCAAGACACGTAGGTGCTCATGGCAGCCCTCAGCTACACTCTGACAGAAAGAAAGTGTTTGGGGGTCCAACTGAGGGAAGGCTGTCCTGTCTGAGAAGGCCATCTTGGACCCAACTGGCCACGCTGGTAAACAATGATATGCAACACAGCACGTGAGCCTGAGAAGAAACTTTGGGGGCAATTACTGCTATTAATATACACTACAGAGAGTATTATTAGTTTAAGGATATTACTGCTACTACTACTACTAGTTAAGAAAGCTAACCTTTAATATTTCTACTACTACTACAACTAGTACTACTTTCAGTACTATTACTACTACTACTAGTTAAGGATATTATTACTGTATATTCTACTATTCTATTACAACTGCTGCTACTGCCACTTAAGATTATAATTATTATTATTAATATTTCTAAGACTACTACTATTACTACTAATGGTATTATCACTTCTACTACTACTTAAGGATAATTAATACTGTTACTTCCACTACTACTTTTGCTCCTACTGCAATTCCCTTCATGATTAATAAAGTTCCTGTTATATAGTGCCTTTCACATCTATCTATCTATCTATCCATTATATACTGACTTTCCTACCTGCCTATCTATCTTATTATATAGCACCTTTCGTATCTATTTATCTATCTGTTATATAGTGCCTTTCATATCTATCTATCTGTCTATCTGTTATATAGTGCCTTTCCTACCTACCTACCTACCTTATTATATAGCAACTTTCATATCTATCTATCTATCTATCTATCTATCTATCTATTATATAGTGCCTTTCACATCTATCTAGCTATCTATCTATCTATCTATTATATAGTGCCTTTCATATCATCTATCTATCTATCTATCTATCTGTTTTATAGTGCCTTTCACATCTATCTATCTATCTGTCTATAGACACAGATCAATATTCTGTAACACTCTTGGCATAAAAAGCGGGCATACTAAGTTTTAAGGGTTTTTTTTCACATTGGGACCCCAGCACCCATTAGCTCCAAGACTAACAGCAGGGACAGAGCGACTAGACAGTACAGAGATGACCTTAATGAAAACCTGGACATCAGACTGGCCTGATGGTTCCCCTTCCAACAGTACAAAGTAAAAACAACACAGGAGTGGCTTGGTGACAACTCTGTGAATGTCCTTGAGTGTCCCAGCCAGAGCCCAGACGTGCACCCAATCAAACATCAGTGGAGAGACCTGGAAATAGCTGTCCACCGACGGGCTCCATCCCATATGACTGAGTATGAGAGGATCTGCAGAGAAGAATGGCAGAAAGTCCTCAAGTCCAGGTGTGTGAAGCTGGTGATGTGAAACCCAGCAGCACTCTGGACTGGCTTACTGGAATGGCTGCCAAAGGGGCTTCAACAAAGTAGTGAGTAAAGGATCTGAACACTGGTGTCAATATTATATTTCACTTGTTATTCGTAATAAATTTGCAAAAAATCCTAAAATCCTGTTAGTTCACTTTTTCATTCTGGGGTATAAAGTGTTGCCTGATGAGGGAAAAAATGGCTTTCTATGATTTCAGCCTAAGGCTAAGACCTAACAAAATGTGTAAAAGTGAAGGGGTCTGAAGACTTTCTGAAGGTGCTAGTCTTCCTAATGCAAAACATTTCAGCCAGGTGTATTAGCAGGCTTTCCGCCCTAGGAATCAAGTGACCTAAACTATTCTCTAACATTTCAATAATTGTTTCCCACTCTGATGCTGATCTTTCTGATCATAAAATAGGTCATTATGATAGTGAGTGACGAGAAGAATTCATAATTCATTGCCGAATTACAGTATTTGAGGGTTTCCCCAGAGGGCCTGTTTCTCAAAAACTAATCAGCACATCGTCATCTCATAACAGGCTTAAGTTTCAAGTTTGGTATTTTTCCATCCAGCTATTTTATCTCAAGACAGACACACGCCTATCATTGAGATTTCAAAGTTTTCAGTATCAGGGAACCCAAAAACATTGAGATCCGTCGAAAACAGGAGATCAAAATTTTTGACGAATAAAGCTTTTGCTCCTCTCCCATAGACGATAGGTTATGGTGGGGGAGGGCAGAAAAAAAAAAGCAAATGCTGACCGTTGTCGTTGTCGCCTGATTGCATGGATGTGCAGACACAACCAAAAGAATCCCAAAGCTACTGTGTATCCGGATGCCTGGACGCACTTTTGCATGAATACCAAAGCAGACTTTTTTTGATTTTCATGTGTCTCCATGTCCACTGGTCTACAGGAAATTCTATTTCTTTCATCTTCAGCACAGCTAAGGTCTCAACACTGCAGCACGCCTGGCTTTGTTTCAGATGAGCCCCATCAAGGACAATTCAGCTGAAACAGTCACCAGACGAAGTCCATGATATAGCAACAACACATGACAAGGGATGAGAAGGGGCTAAAAAAAAAAAACTACAAAGCCCTAAACGGACGGCAGTCCCTTCAGACCATGAAGAGCTGAAATCAGATGGCTCACCGAGTTGAAATGTCTGTCTCAGTTACTCCAAATCTAGCAGAGACTTTGACATAGTAGAGTCAGACCTGGGTGTGTGTATGTGTGTGTGTATGTATGCTGACCACCGAGCAGATTCCAGTTCAAATCCAAACATGTTTGGCGTCATCTGGTAGGAAGCAGAGATATAACAAACCTCTCTTTCAGATTTAAAAGTTTTCCAGACAAGAACCACTAACAGAGATGAATTGTATAGCAGGTCCTCCCTTTGGTGAATGTCACTGGCCGAGAACCCAAAACCCCCTGCCCCCCGCCCGCCCCGTCTCCGTGCAACGACCCTGAGAATTTCCCAGTGGATCGTAGGAGAAGGTCGAGTGTAGCAGGTAACGGGAAGGCTAAGCGACAGACAGAGACACCCTGGTGGTGCATACTATGGTGCCCTCACCAGCCAGATTGAAGTCAGAAGTAACTTATATGACTTTTAGCCGCTGGGTACGTCAGACTTGCCAACTGCAGTTGCTGATCTCATCGGCGGACCACATCGATTTAAACAACCACAAATCTCTGGGCAGGTCACATTTAGTGTCTGAGTGCCAACCTTCCAGCACAGTCGTGAGCCCCCCCTTTTGGAAAGACAATTGCATGCTGTCTGACGGAGCTGCCGCTTTATTCTGTACCATTCTGTCGTTGTACATAAAACATGAGACCTCAGACAGACAAAGCTTCTCTTCTGTTTTTGGGGTCCAGAACCCCCGTGGTACTTGTTCCTCATCTGCTGTCAATGGTGAGCATCTGTGGATTACTCTCTGGGCTCATCTGAAGTAGGTACTACCACCCCAGGTCAAAAGGGGGCACTCATACTAACCTTCTGGTCTTTTTTTTTCCCTCCACAGTACAAAGATGATGCCCAATAAGGAAAACTGACACCGCACCCCACCTATAAAGCCTGCAGCTGCCGGCAGGTGGTGTTCAGTCTTGAACCAAACACACTGGAGGACTGAGTTCCTTTTTAAATAAGTGCCCAGCCTGATGGCTATCTTGTTGGATTTTGAATTCTTATATTGGTGCACACAGCTTATTTTTACAACCTGAGGACAACTTGGTTGGCATCCCAACATTTTTTTCACAGAAATTGCAGTGCTTTCCTCAACCACACTGCACTGCACATCCCAGGTGAGCATTCACTGGTTGTCAGCTCTCACACACGCAGAGTCCACCCTACGACTAAAGACAAAAGTCAAAACTCTTTGATTTCATTGAAGCGACTCGCAGACTTGCTGGACTGAGTGGTTAGGGGGTGTCACATTATGCGACCGGTTTCACAAGGAACATGCCCGCTGACCACCACTGACTTCCTAAGATTATGTGATTGAAGTTCTATGACTGAAAGTCGCTGGAAATGTCGCGCAATGTGATGTGGTGTTTGGTGTGGCTTAGGGGCTCTGAGTGCGCAGCCTGCCTCTCCGTGTGAGAACATGAAAGTTCAAGGACCTGAACGTCTTCTCCCAAGTCACGGAGATGAAATGGTCCATCAGCAGAAGCTACAAATTCAGTGTGTCTGCTTTGTGATTAAAGTCCATTAGGGTACATCCAAACTGCGTTTCCATTTACAAATGCAAACATGAGTCTAGGTCTTCGCCTTTCCTCCATACCACTGTCGAAAATGAAGACTTTTGAAAATGTTCTCCAGAGCCGAACATTTCTGAAAAACGCAGAATCAGCATTGCAGTGCGGATGCGTGAAAACGAAGAGTTTTGAAAATGGACACGTTAATCACGCTTTGATTGGTTTATGCTTATAATTCCTTCCTTTCCTGATTGGATCCTGCTCATTACATTTTCTCTGCTGCTTTCCTCACCTTATGCTCTCAATAACAATTCTGCTTCATCATCATGTCAAACAAAACAATCTGTTTTATTTTTTTATTTTCTTTTTTCATATTCGCCATTGCAGTTCTCCGTGTGTAAACATAAAGCCGCACATGAATGTCAAGCATGGAGGACACACCCTCTTGGTCATGTTTAAGCCAGGGTTCCCCTTCGTCTTACACTTAAATTCATTTTTTGAATCTATTTTGTTTATTTTTAATTCTTTAATCATTATTGTAATTTTAATATTGTTATTTATGTTTATTCCTTATACAACTGTGTATTTTTTTTGTCTGTTTAGTTTATTACTTATTTTCCAGGTGTCTATGCTTGTTCTACCAAGTTCCTTGTATTTTGCTGGATGCTTCCCTAAGAGGCGTGGCCACCTGTCAATCTCCCTCTATGGCCCCACAGGGCCCCACCCACCCAGCTCTACAAAGGCTGAGGAGACAAGTAGTTAAAGGCAGTACACTGAATGCACTTAGCGTGGTTATTGTTATTTTTGACCTCCTTGTTCTGTGTTTTTGACCACTCTATTCAGACTGAGGTTGAAGAATGCACTGCAAGATCCACAAAGAATTAAATAGGCTAAGGAGACAGGCAGTGAAAAGCAGTACATTGAATGCACTTGGCGCTGGTGAGTTCTCTTTTTTTCTTATGACTTCTTGAATTACAATGTCATTTTGATGAATGATAGAACAGACCAGGCATTGTTCAACGTTAAACATTCCCCCCCCCAAGTCATCCCCTTTAACTCAGGTAGCTAGTGATGCTCCGATCGATCGGCCGTCGATTTATATCGGCCAATCTTCATTATAAAAGACTAAGTGTATGTCTATTTACACTTACGCAGTGTTAAACTGCCAAAATCCATTAATTGAATAAATGTGTAAGAATAAACAGTACTGTGCAAAAGTTTTAGGCAGGTGTGAAAAAATGCTGTAAACAAAGAATGCTTTCAGAAATATAAATAATGATTGTTTATTTTTATCAATTTACAAAATGCAAAGTGAGCGAACAAAAGAAAAATCTAAATCAAATCAATATTTGGTGTCACTACCTTTTGCCTACAAACCAGCATCACTTCTTATAGGTACACTTGCACAAAGTCAGGGATTTTGTAGGATTATAGTCAGGTATACGATCAACCAATTATACCAAACAGGTGCTAATGATCATCAATGCACAGGCAGGTTGAAACACAGTCATTGACTGAAACAGAAACAGCTGTGTAGGAGACTTAAAACTGGGTGAGGATCAGCCAAACTCTGCTACCAAGGTGAGGTTGTGGAAGATAGTTTCATGTCCTGGCAAGACTGAGCACAGCAACAAGACACAAGGTAAGTTATACTGCATCAGCAAGGTCTCTCCCAGACAAAGATTTCAAAGCAGACTGGGGTTTCAAGATGTGCTGTTCAAGCTCTTTTGAAGAAGCACAAAGAAACGGGCAACGTTGAGGATCGTAGACGCAGTGGTCGGCCAAGGAAACAGTGCAGCAGATGAAAGACACATTAAGCTTATTACCCTTCGAAATCGGAAGATGTCCAGCAGTGCCATCAGCTCAGAACTGGTAGAAACCAGTGGGACCCAGGTACATCCATCTACTGTCCGGAGAAGTCTGGCCAGAAGTGGTCTTCATGGAAGAGTTGCAACCAAAAAGCCATACCTCCGACATGGAAACAAGGCCAAGCGACTCAAGTATGCATGAAAACATAGGAACTGGTGTGCAGAAAAATGGCAGCAGGTGCTCTGGACTGATGAGTCAAAATTTGAAACATTTGGCTCTAACAGAAGGCAGTTTGTTCCTCGAAGGGCTGGAGAGCGGTACAATAATGAGTGTCTGCAGGCAACAGTGAAGCATGGTGGAGGTTCCTTGAACGTTTGGGGCTGCATTTCTGCAAATGGACTTGGAGAGTTGGTCAGGATTAATGGTGTTCTCAATGCTGAGATATACAGGCAGATACTTATCCATCATGCAATACCATCAGGGAGGCGTATGATTGGCCCCAAATTTATTCTGCAGCAGGACAACGACCCCAAACATACAGCCAAAGTCATTAAGAACTATCTTCAGCGTAAAGAAGAACAAGAAGTCCTGGAAGTGATGGTATGGCCCCCACAGAGCCCTGATCTCAACATCATCGAGAGTGTCTGGGATTACATGAAGAGACAGAAGGACGTGAGGAAGCCTACAGCCACAGAAGATCTGGGGTTAGTTCTCCAAGATGTTTGGAACAACCTGCCAGCCGAGTTCCTTCAAAAACTGTGTGCAAGTGTACCTAGAAGAACTGATGCTGTTTTGAAGGCAAAGGGTGGTCACACCAAGTATTGATTTGATTTAGATTTCTCTTTTGTTCATTCACTGCATTTTGTTGATTGATGAAAATAAATGATTAACACTTCCATTTTTGAAACATTCTTTGTTTACAGCATTTTTTCACACCTGCCTACAACTTTTTCACAGTACTGTATATTCTTCTTTAAACAAATGGTGAGAACTGCTTTTTTTTTTTTTTAATTAAGCATTTTGTTTCAGATAAGTACAGGTCAGGTCAGGTCGGGGAGCATGCACTGGAACGGTGTGTTGCTGCACCCACCACATGATGAAACAGCTTGGGAACCTGGTTGGCTACCCCCCAGGCAAACACGTATTCTAGTCCCACCCTCCAGAAATGACCTTCTTTCTGCGGCAGCCAGGTGTTACGTGGGAATTCCCTTGGCCTGGTCCTGCCACTGAGGTCCTCAAGAATGAGTTAGATCACACTTGGGTAATCATGCCATATGGCCGTAGTGCTGTGACTGACGCTCCCTCACAATGCAGGCCATGTGTCTCATTCGGGAATCCGTGACCAATACAAAGTCAAACCAGTGGTGCCCAAGGATTCTCCGAAGAGACCCACATGAAGGAGTCCAGTCTTCATCTCAGGTCACTGGATAGCGTCCATGTCTCACAAACAGGGAGCACCAGGACTCTAAAGACTTGGACCTTCATCCTTTTATAGAGATATCAGGAGAGCTACACACCCCTTTAAAGTGACCTCATGACCCACCATGTTCTCCTAATCTGTCTACTGACTTCATAGGAAGAGTCACCAGAGTCACATGAATGTCACTGCCGAGGTAAGTAAATCTCTCAACAAGGTCGACACTCTCTCTGCAGACAGACACACTGATGATGGCCATGCCTAAGAGGTCACTAAAGGCTTGGCTCTTTGTTTTTATCAGGACCCTCTTAAGCCCAGACACTCAGACTCCTTGCTGATGTCGGTATCAGGCTAATAAAAACCTGACTGGTGCCCCCCTACTGGTAGACTTTCGTTGTGCAAGGCTTAACATTTGATACTTTTGCTCTGATTTTGTTTCCTCTTTAATTATTGAGAAAAGATGAATTGTTATTCGGGCCAGAGGTTTTACAGTTCACCTCTCCCTTTTGAGAGTTGGACCTCTTTTTGCATGTGTAGAAAACAAAAGGCCGCTTCTTGAGTTTTGGGAGTCAGGCTTAGTTTGTGCTGGTGAGGACTACATTGTGTTTTTCGGTCCATGTAGGGGTACACGCCTGACATTTGAAACTGAGTTGTGTGTCACACATACACATCAAAGGACCTCCTCTTGGGCTTGAACAAGGTATGTGATAACCTGCCAGCTTGAGAGGTGACACTGCCATTGATGCTCTCTTCTCCTTCTCTCCCTGCAGCTCTGAGAAACCCTCCAATGAGGGTGCTTAGCTCCGCCCCTTCTGGAATGAGCCGCCACAAGAAGCCCGGTTGCCCAGAAGAAGTTGTTTTCCTGAGAGCAAACCGGCCAGATGAAGCTCCCAGATGACTGACTCTTTCAGTACCGGGAGCAGCCTAAGTATAGCCTGTTGTGTTAAGTCCAAGTGGCGATTTTATTTTGTTTAATTTTTGTGACTTTCTGTTTATTAAAAAATGGCACCAACTTTTACTGTTGTCCATCCTGTCTTCCTGCACCCAGCCACAAGTGCTTTTTGAGGTTCATGAGTCTTGTAAATCATAACAGCAGGATCAAGTGTGTTAACAAGGGAAGGGATTTGAACAGGAATCTGTTCTCATGTGACCACACAGTTAATGTAAAATGTCAAAAACATTAAAATAAATGCTGCCCCGATATCTCCTCTAAATTCACATGCTTTAAGATGTCAACAGAAAAAAAACACCCAGCAAAAACGTCCACCCAGATGGTTTTCACTTTATGACTCCTTGTTTACAGCACTTAGGCAGTCAAAAATTGTAATCTGCCAAGAATTTAATTATTATTATTTTTTTTAACATCACAAAGCAGAAAACCCACCTGATGGAGGCAGACCAGTATCTTCTCGATTCATAAAGAAGCAAAGCAAGCAGCCATGAGCACAGCAGTTTTGTCTGGACCTACTGGTTTCAATTGGAGTGAAAGTGACAAGTGGACAGCTGACCCCCCCACCCACCCGTATTTTGTGCACACTCGTGTAGTAAGTGGATTAGTATTTTGCCAGGGGGGTTTCACACCTACCCCCTTATCATCATCCTGCTCATCCTCATGCTGCTCAAAGGCACATGCGTCAGCTGCACTCACCAACCGCAGCGTCTTCAGAAAATCGCGCTCCCTTGGCTTATCAACATATCAGAGACAAGAGAAAGTTCAGGAGAAGCACAAGACAGGACAACAAATGAAAAGAGAAAGCATGAAGCCAAAGAATAAAAAATAAATAAAAATAACAGTTTGAATAAACATGAGGAAACAAAAAGATGAGCAATGAATACAAAGGACGAGATGGCAGAAGACAAATGGGTCAGGCACAGGCACAGAGGGGGCTCATATATGACTGTAAGAAGGATTGGGGGTCTTGGTGGGAAATCTTAGTCAAGACAGCATAGGGGGTTGGGGGGAGACACAAATGGCACATCGTCTGCTGCTCATCCTTCAGATTCTTAAAATGTCAATTGGAGACATTTTATTAATCTGGAGGACTCAGTGGAGCATTTCTAATTTTAAAGAAGAGCAAACAAGATGCTAAGCTCTTCAGTCCTCAAAGTTTGGTTTTCCATCAAGTCTCCAATTGCTCTTCCAACAGACACCAGTTTGTAAGGCTGAGGGACTGTGTGTCAGAAATGGTGGTGTTTAATCCCGTTCCCCCTTCCGGTGGCCCACTCTACATAGCGGACATCCAGTACAATTCCAGTGCTTGCCATCTACAGAAGTTCTCAGATGACTCATCCATCACAGGCTGCATTAATAATGGAGATGAGTCTGAGTACAGGAAGGTTGTGGTGCAGGAAGAACCACCCGCAACTCGACATCAGAAAGACAAAAGAGCTGGTGGTGGGCTTACAATATGCCAAGAACCTCTGAGACCAGTCACCGTCCAGTAGGAGGACGTGAAAGTGGAAGCACCACCGAATTGGATTGATCTGACAACACAGTGGCACTGGACAGGACGGGCCAGAGCAGAGTGGACTTGGTAAGGACACTCAGGTCTTCTGATGTATGCAGCAAATTTTTGGAAAGGTTCTATCACTCCATAATAGCCAGTGTGGTGCTCTATGCTGTGTTCTCCTCGAGAAGCACAATGCCTGAACAAACCTATCAGGGAAGTCTGCTCCATCACAGGGCGAACCCTGGACACAGTGAAAGCTGTTGTGGTAAAGAGGACAGGGGCAAAATTGGGTGCCATCATAAAAACCCCCTCTAGGAGGCGCTATGTCCTGGAGCATTTTAGGCCACAGGCTCATTCCACCACAGAGTACTAAGAAGCACCACTGCTATCCAGCAAGCATACCATATGCACTTCA
Source organism: Polypterus bichir lapradei (assembly GCA_026402145.1). Classification (NCBI taxonomy): domain Eukaryota; kingdom Metazoa; phylum Chordata; class Cladistia; order Polypteriformes; family Polypteridae; genus Polypterus; species Polypterus bichir. The sequence continues at coordinate 5,572,863 of JANRMT010062824.1, read as the reverse complement.
GAAGAGGTCATCTACCTGAAGCTAAGCCTGCTCAGGCCCAGCAAGTTCTTGGATGGGAGACCATCTAGGAAAAGCTTGGGTTGCTGCTGGAAGAGGTGTTAGTGAGGCCAGCAGGGGGCGCTTGCCATGTGGTCCGTGTGTGGATCCCAATGCCTCAGTGCAGTGACAAGAACACTGTGCTGTAAATATGAAGCCATGCTTCAGATGAGATGTAAAATTAAAGTCCTGACTTTCTTGTAAAAGATCCCTAAACATCCATCATAAAAAGTGCATCCCAATGTCCTGGCTAAACTGCCCACCACAGCCTGGTTATTCAGGCCCCCTAATCCAAATCCCGTAAATGCGAATGGGGACTCTGCTCTGTTGGGCCCTTGAGCAAGGCCCTTAACCTGCAATTGCTCAGCGCTTTGAGTAGTGAGAATTATTATTATTATTATTATTATTATTATTATTATTAATTATCCCCTCTGTCTCTGATTGGTTATTTCTCTCAACACTTCACCACCTAATAGCTCATGTGTGGTGAATGTACTGGCACCAAAATGGCTGCCGTCACATCACCCAGGTGGGTGCTACACATAAGTGGTGGTTGAAGTGGCTACCCACTCAATAAAGTGCTCTGAGCAGTGAGAAATGTGCTATATATATATATAAATGGAAAGAATTATTAATTTAATGCCCCCACTTGATGTGCTCATTAAGTTTATTTTTATTGATTGACTGATTGATTGATTGGCTGTATTATTGGTTCTGTGAGTCTTGTTTTTTATGTTTCTACTGCTGTATAAGTATTTGAGTTTCCTTATGGGATTGATAAAGTTTATCTAATCTAATCTTTAAATTAAATTCAATTATATGTTCCACTTCCAATGAAGTGAAGTCCAGGGTAAGGAAAAGGGCCACAAAGATCATCGCTGATCCGACTCACTCAGGGTATCCATCATCTGTTCCAAAGACCTCCATCAATGAAAGCTAAAACAACACGTCACCTCAACAGTGCAGTCATTCTGACTGATCAGGTCTGAGCTTCTACTCAGCATCTATGTAGACCTGTACACTGTGTCGTCATTTGCCCGGCTCATCTTGGTTCATGACTTTCAATGGTTCCAGGTTCAAGAGGCTTGTGAAAGCAACCACGGAGGGTGAAACCAACCCGAGCCATCACACAGCCAAACACAGAGAGGTCCTTGAAGAAAATCTGCTCCAGAAAGCAGGCCACTCAGACTGAAGCAATGGTTCTCTTTGCAGCATGACAATGACCCAAAGCATACAGCCAGGACAATGCTGGAGTGGCTTTGGGGCAAGTCTCTGAGGGTCCTTGAGTGGTCCCACCAAAGCACAGACTTAAACCCAATAGAACACGTGTGGAGAGATCTGAAGATGGCCATTTACAGGCACATCCCATCTCATCTAATGGAGCCTGAGAGGATCTGACACGTAGAATGGGATAAACTGCCCAAAACAACAGGTGTGCAAAGCTTGTAGAGACTCACTTCAGAAGACTCAAAGCTGTAATTGCCACCGACAACGGAATACTTTTATAAAGATGAGAAATTTCACTTTTTAATAACTTTTAAACCTTTCTGAACATGTTTTTCACTTTGACATTATGGGTTATAGATAGATAGATAAATCTTAGAATCCCTAGGGGGAAATTTGGCTTTTTGCAGACGACAATGGGAAATGCGTGCTTATAATATAAAATCTAGCATACATAAGTGTGCAGAAAGCGATGGGGTCTGCAGACTTTCTCAGTCAGCTGTAGCCCTGTACTTGGTAAGAAGTTAACTTATAAGGTGAAGACAAAATGAATATAAGACATCTGAAGATCACTTCATAGGATGACTCCTATGATGTTCCACTTTGGTATAAGTGGGGGGGGTTTGTTACCATGGAAATGAAAGCAGTGTACAAAGGTTAGTACAGGAAACTCGTGGTTGTATTTAATGGTCTGATAAACATAACCACAAATGGTGGGTTAGGTGGGTGGGGGGGGGGGGGGGTTTGGGAAAGAGACAAATACACCATCACACAGAAGCAGCAGCAAACAGTTTTACATAGCTCACCAAAGTCTCTCCTGAAAGGACTTCCAAAAGGGAGATCAGGTTATGTCCATCGCGGAGGTCTTCGTACAAGTCGTTGACATGCTTCCGTACCTACAAGATGAATGGTACACATTACTACTGACAGTTCTTCTTTGGAGTGCGTCACACACACAAATGACGTTTCTACTTACTTTATAATTGTGTATACTGTGAAAGTGTGAGAAGGGCCTCTCATAGGGCCCCTTCACAATCGGTATTGCCATGCGGTGATCCGCTCACAATCAGATAGCACTTTACCATGCTTATAAAACCAGGTGCCAGAGCCCTTGTGATCAGACCACTCAGACCACATTTGGAGGCGGTTAGAAGCAGACTGAGACCACAAGTAACACAAGTGTAAACGTTTGATCATCATACAGCAACCATGTATAGTAAGTAGAAGAAGATCTGAATTTTGCATCAGGAAGGTGTCATTGCTTATCAGTTTGGACACTGGGGACACTCCATTTAATACCAGTGTGACGACCCGTTCCCTTTTCCTTAGGACTAGCAGGAACAGGACATCTAGTAATGAGGACCAAATACCAGTGAATCCTAATCAGAGTCCAAAAACACTGGGCGGGTTTGCACAAAAAGTTGAATTTAATACATAGATGGAGACTATTAATCCCAAAGGAAATGTCAGGGTAACAGCAGCAGACAAATAAGAACAAATATACCTTGTAGGTGCCATGCGGGTTTATCTGGCATCCCATCCAGAAGGAAAGGTGGCCTCTTGCCAGGAAGGAGTTAAAAGGACAGCAGTGGACTGGTGCCCTGACCAGATTGGGAATCGATCCCTCACCAGGAATGGAGTATACGCTCCCCACCCGACACACTTACAGGGTAGTCTTCTTGAGTCACTGCTACCCATTTTCCTGAATGCAGGGCAGGCTGGGAATTGTAGTCCCATGGGCCAGCTCTGCCAGTGTGTAGTGGATGTCACCAGGGGGAGCAGCAAGGATTGACCAGCCCTACTTTATGACACTTCCTGACCCGGAAGTACCTTCTCAACACCTTTGTCAAGCACCAGAAGTACTTCCAGGGTCTTCCATCTTAAGAAAGACTCGTCCCCCTCACCTCAGGGAGGCAGAGGACTACGCCTGAACAATGGTGCCTAATGGTTTTCACCTCCTCTTTAGGCCCAAAGTGTTCAGAACGAGGCAACACTCTTTTCACTCCACCCTGAAGGAGATTCAATGCCTTTGGACTTCAGTGACCCCCTTCCAAACATGTACTACCCACACAAGCACTACAGGAGCGTGTCAGAGGCCTCTTCACATGAATCAAAATGGTGGACATTTTAGGGTGAGACACACATGCTAACCTCTCTCTCTCTCTCTCCCTTTTCCAGTTCTGAAATCATTTCATCGAGTGGCAGGGGAGGTCCCCCCTTGTTAATTTCACCATGCAATGGTAGGATTGTGGAGTGGTGAACAGGCCGCTTGTCATCACAGTCCCTCTGGACACCCTGATGGTAGATCCACCTCCGACTGTAGCAAAGTTATGTAGAAATGATTTTTAGAAGAGTGGGTTGAGTCGGCCCTACGTTGATAGTAAGCAGCCTCCAGCTGGCCCTTTCGGAATACGCCACCCCATCTGCTCGACAAACTCTTGAGCTCTCCAGTCCGCTCGAGGTCTGTTTCAGTATTTGGCAGTCGCTATTTTAAATAAACCATCATGGATAAAAAAATGTGAGCATATGAAAGTAAACTACAGATCACTTCATTCATTTAATATGCCATTCTTCACGGCACACTAATTATAAATATACATTTTCTTAAATACGCAAGACCTGCACACCTCGAGGCACTGCTGACTGGTGTTGTGTCGATTTGTGCTGCCTTGTCGAAACAAGCTACACATGTAAATATTTACATGTTTAAAAGTGAAAACGTTGAAATGAACATAACATTTTTATGGTATTAGGCACCACCAGCCAAAATAATTTTTTCTAAGGTTGCACATACCAGTCACATTCCAGCTTACAATCACAACATGCTGGACAAAAACAAAAGGATTAAAATGGGAAAGGCATTGGACTGAGGCATTGGATACGTTTGTTACTAATGGCTTAAACGACAAGTAATCGTTTTAGTAGGGTCTGTTTTAACCCAATTTATTTTATCTATTTATTTAAAAAACGTATTTAAGAGACAGTTATTTTAGAATCAATGTATACTGCACATGCGCAGAAGCACCTCTCGCTAGGTTGCGTGGTTCGGCAGAACACGGGTTCTGCTAAAGCACCAGTGAACAGACGGTGGGCCACGTGATCATGGCGGTCATTCTGCGGGTGCTGTGTTTGCTGAAGTCTGCTTTTCAACTGAGTGTGCAAGTGTATTTTTATTCTCACCAGCCGAATTTGCAATTAGATCATGTCTTTGGTGGTCTTTGAAAAGCCATGCAGCCATTACTACAGCTTTTTTTTTCTTTGTCTTTTAAAGGGTTTGTGTTTTTCATCTGCACGGAAGCAACGCAAAACACTGACGAGAGAGCGGGAGCGACTGGTGATTGGTGAACTGGTGTGCAAAACCGCTGAGTCGGACAGCAAGCTCATCTTCATATATCTTCATTTAAATCCATGTTAGTGAAGGCACATTGAAAGCAGGAGGACTGATAAGGTAACATTTTGTAAATCCTGTATAACAGAAAAGGGAGTGCAGGAAAAATCCGTGATCCTGAAATCAAGTCAATGACTTACAAGAGTCATTAAAGCCCTCGTCACATTAGACGACTTTTACATAATCTTACCAGTGGCGAAGGCGACACGTAACTGTGACATACCTAACGACTGGGACCGACTCATCTGTGACTCGCTGTGGGCAGCGCATTCGCAGGAGAACTGACAACCAATGACTGATCTTCTGGAAGTACAATTTAGCAGAACGTAGCGACAAGGAATAAGGAACACCTGAGTTTTGAGCTTCACAAATAGAAGACTAGCTCGTCGGTCTGATTTCTTGTGCTTTATGTACCATAACAGATTATTTAAAAAAAGAAATAAACGGCAGAGATTCGTATTTTATGTACGGTATATAAAAAAATAAATAAACGGCAGATATTCATATTTTACATACCATAACAAAATATTAAAAAAGCGGTAGAGATCTGTATTATATATATAATAACGGAATGTAAAAAACATAAATGGCACAGATTCATGTTTTATGTACCATAATCGAATGTAAAAAGCAAATAAATGGGAAAGATTCGTTATACCGGCCAGCAATGTCACTTTAGAGATGGGCGGGTTCTGGACGGGTGATTGACAGCACAGTATTCACATGTGTGCTAAACGCTGCGTTCCAGGAACCCCACGAACTTTCTCGTTATATCTCTGAGGTCCGAGAAGGCCCGAGAAGGCAGGTGGAGACTCCCATGACATTATAAATACAGACTTTCAGATGATAACTGGGTAACTGCAAGAAAAGGGACACGACACAAGACGCTGGACGATGATCGGGGACACTGCGTGAGTGGAATAGCCTATCTAGTGAAGTGACTATTGTTATTTTAGGTCGTTTGTTAGTTTGATTCTGCTAGAAGTATTCTATAAATAATTTATTGTGAAATTAACGCGCCCGTTATTGGGCTTAACTTCCATTCGGTGTGTGTCTCGGTCTTTCCATCTCTACGTTCGTTACAGTATTTTACCAATAATAACAGAATGTAAAAAAGGAAAAAAAACGGCAGAGAGTCATATTTTACACACCATAAAAGAATATGAAAAAGTAAAAAACAGCAGAGATTCATGTTTTACGTACAATAACAGAACGTAAAAAAATAATAAACGGCAGAGATTTGTATTTTGCGTACAATAACAGAGTGTTAAAAAATAATTAACCGCAGAGATTTGTATTTTAAGCACCATAAACATGACATGGGCTGTGATTTTCAGTCATGTAATTCAAAATAGTGCAGCCAGAGATCAACGACTGAGACCTGAAAATCAGACAGACGCCCAGCCCGACAAGAACTCATCCAGGGATTTAGAGGAAATCCCCCACCTTGTGGACATTTTCGGTAGTGTTTTTAGGACTTGCATGCTTTGGGACTCCTAGTCATAACTTTTGAGGATCTAAGAGGACAAGGTCAGAGTGTTAAAAGTTTGGGAAGTGGTCTCACTGGGGGTGCTGATACAAAGATAACATTGATAAAGGCAGTAGACTCCAGACGGAGCTGAACAACAGATGAGAGGGACTCATCTGGTCTTCCTATCCTTTCTTCCGTTTTTCTCAGTCATCAAAGCTGAATGACATTGCAGTCAGGGGTCTGAGAATGCCCATTCAATTCTGTCTGTGACCACGCCACAACCCAGCTCTCAAACAGCCATCAAAACTCTAAATTCTCAATTAATTCAAAGTCATTTGCTGTTTTGTGGTGAGGAATTTGGCTTTGCTGTGCTCCCTTTATGTCTCCACCTATTTGACAACACCTGAAAATTAAATGTTGTCTATCTGAAGTAGACGATCTGAAGTGACTAACGCAACCAAACAGGCAAAAGTGGTCACTGACTCACTACCGGGGAACGTGCACTTGTATTATTTCTGCTGGAATGTTCCTCAGCCCTTCAGTGATCTCACCCATGGCAGTCAATCAGAGACAAGAGTTCCCCCTCGGCTACTTCTAACTGACAGAAGGTTCACCGAAAAGCACATAAACAGAGGCGAAGCTAACCCTAAAACAAAGCCCACCTGCCACTCCTTATAATCACCGTCAACGTGCCGGCTTACAGCCAGAATATCCTGATGCCAACATGGCATGAGAAATATTGCCCTTGTATTAGTCAACATATGAAAGGTGCAAACATTAAAAAAAAAAAAAAAAAAAACTCTCTGTGCTCGTGTGCCAAGCTGATTCCTGTCGGCGTCTGATCCATGTGGAAACTTGACTCCATTTTAATTACAGCAAGTCAAGTTAAGGCAATGGGCCTGTCTCAGAAAAAGGAACATGGAGCAAAGCTGAGGCCCCAGACATTATACTAACCCGATCTCCTTTAGAGCAGGCCTGACGTAGTCATTACCAAGTAGCCAAGTCAGCCACAGGGTACTAATGCAGATGGCACGGAGTCTTTGAACTGGAATTTTTTTCCTCTCCCTGCCTTTGCCGTTTGTCAAGTGGCTAATGTCCCGAAAAAATAAATAGATGGATGTAAGCATAGCGGCTGAGGACAGAGCCTCCATGTTCTTCACACTCATCTATGCTCTCTCGTGTCAGGCTGAGGCATGGCAGTGTACTATTTTCTACTGGTGTAATCTCAAATAGTGATAGGTGAAATAGTTTCACATGGAATTTGAGAATTACCAAATATGAAATGCACTAAATTGTGCTTCTGGGGGAGATTTAAAAGTTTTAGAGTGGAAAGCACAGAACTGTCTCTTTCCTGGGCCACCCTGTAAAGCTGCTCTACAATCTTCCACAGCTCCCTCAATGCAGCTCCATATGCTCTCATTTGCCTAGTGCTCTGTCTATTTGCACATTCACGCTGCCAGATCTACCTCATGGCACTCATTCCAAGGTCAAAGGTAACACCACCTGCACTAGTGTCATGTGATACATCAGTCCCAAAAAAACCAAATTTGAAAATGGTATCATAACTGCATTTCAGGATTCTCGATAAATAAACATCAGCTTTCCTCTGATGTGGAAAAACGTCTGTTTTATAGACTTCACAAAACAAAAATACATGCTTTGACACTTCACGGGGGCAATCAAAACAAAGCCTGACCCAATCGGCACTTTATGTTAGGATGTTTGAGCTAAAACATGATGAGGACAATAAAGGGGAGAACCCCTTATTGCTTTCACATGATCAGGACTCTACAGCGGAAACCGCTTTGGTCTGAAAGCTGATATCAATACCAAATAACAACTGTAGTACCGATTTTACTCCCCACAATTCCATAAGACAGGATCCTTCTGGAGACATGCTGGTGGCCTCACACTCATGCCAATAGATTTTGGCTGCAGAGCAGCTCCTCCAAAGTGTTTGTGGGTAGGTGCTCTCCAGCTGTGTCCTTCTTTCCATGCAACACACCAGAGTAAATGCTGCCATTACTTTTGCACATGGAGAACAAATGTGTGCATCTTAGTCAAGGGACAGGAAGGGGGGTCAATACACAAAAAAAGCCTACAGACGTGAGCAGTAATGGGAGCTGTAACCATAGTAAGACCACAGCCATCATAAAATACCATAATATGGCAGTGTGGTCATCCCTCTCCTAGGATTCACTCTTAGATTCACTCTTAAGATGAAAGAATGTTACTGGTTCTACCTTATGAATGCTTTTGAGAAATCTCCTGGTTAGGCAAAACAAAATCAAAGTCTTAAGAGATCCTCGCCAAGAATGCGTTATTACCAGTGTGACAGATAGGGGGCGTCACTGACTACCAAGTACGGGACACGGCTAACAAAGACACAGTCACAGGTTTAAATGCAGTGATTCACAATCTTTATAGGCCATTCTAGAATCCTCTGTATAAATTTCTCCTCTTTCTCTGTCCTACACCTCTTCCTCCAAACAAGTGCTGTCCCCTGCCTCTCGACTGACTCACTTAGATGAGGTCGAATGGCTTCTTTTACCTATGATCCAGGAGCACTTCCATTGTTAGAGTGTAGCCCGCTGGAAGCACTTCCAGGTCAAAAGGAAGTCCCAAAAAGCAGGGATTACTAATCCCTGGCAGCCACCATGGAACCCAACAGGGCTATCTCACTGGACTACAGGTCCCAGCATGCCCTGCCAGTGTCTGTGTGGGAATCCTAACCCAAGGATGCTGCCATCTAGCATATTGGGGCATAAATAATCCAAACATTGTTGTCTCCCCAGTCCTTGCATTGCATTGGGTAAGAGTTCCTTTTCCCTCCTAGCTGGAAAGCCATTTTCCTTTATTATGGCATCCTAGTCAGGAAAAGGAATCGTCCACCATGCCCTTCGGGATGCCTGTCCATCCACTATGGTACTCCCATCAGAAAGAACCACGAGGAAACACTCGCCGAGGGTTTTGATTGTATCCACAAACTTGGACAAAGTGAGTGACATACTGTGTTGGTTCAGATCGCATCACGCCAATGACATCATCAGGAGCTGCCCTCTGAGACCACACCCCCTAATAACAAGTCGTCGCATCACAGAAACGACTTTCCAAAAATGGCAGAACCCACTATAGGAGAACTTGGTGTTACAGTGCTTCCAAAACATGACGATAAAATCAAAATGATCTGCAAACAAAACAAAAGAAGAAAATGGAAGCGATGCTGGAGTTCTACACTGCAAGACTGACTGGAAAAACTAAAAAGTCTCAGGGGAGAAATTTATAAAGACTTGAAAGGGCTTCATTCGCTGTCACCTGTTTCAAGGCATGTTCGGGTGATTTTGGGCGATCTTTAGGCTACAAGAGCAAAGAACCTACTCTGAAGGGTACAGGAGTCCCTGTAGGTAATAAAATCAACTTCTGCTGGTATCTGTAGCTCCACTCCACCAAGCGGAGGTCAGCATTAAACTGGAACTGGTGGTCAAAGTCACAGAGCACAGACAAGCAGAGAAAGGAACATTATCAATGGCCAATAATTCAAGGTCATCCGAGAGCCAGAAATCATCTAAAGAAGTCTAAAAAAAGCCATTGTTGACTCTAGAGGGCGCCAGTGAGCCCAGAATACCAGACACAACTTCCACAGACACAACTCCACGTTAAAACAGAGTTCTTTCATTCCATTAGAATATCTTGCCATGCTTTTAGGTCAGGCCATACTGTATAAACCAGCATCTCCATTGCCTTTCTGTCTCCTTCCACCTCACCACTGCGTGTCGTCCTTATCCTCCTGACTCTGACTCTCATAAGTGAGGCAAGATGGCTCCTTTTATGTTGCACCCGGGAGTACTTCCAATGTCAAGACACAGCATGGCAGAAGAACGTCCGGGTCATGCGGAAGATCCCCAAAGTAGAGCAATCTTTTTCCGTTAGCACCCAGGGTTGCCCTTTCAAACTACATATCCCATGGAACCTTGCGGGAATCCAAACTGGGGCCAAGTCAGAGTAGCACTGCCACCTTTCACCTTGGGGGCTAAATTTTTCCTGGGCATCAGTCTCCCCCAGTCCAACCATTATATGACCATCCCAACTAGGATGGGAACCAAGAGTCATCCTGTCCAGGTTGCAGTTCCACTTATGCAGTCTATCAAATATGGCCTCCCGGCCAAGTAAGGCATGGTTCCTCTTTCCAGACGAGACGTCATGGCATCAACACCATCTGCATGTCATTGAGTGGGTTGGGTCACCAGAAATCGAAACATTCATCTTTATCAGCATTATTAATGGCTGAGACCCACACTGTGTGTCATCTCTAAGTCTATCAAGTACAGCTCAACAACATAAGCGCCATACGGACAGGAGCAATTCCAGATAAACACTGGCACTCAATCACGAAAAGAGGCATCACGCAGGGAGCCATGTGTGGCATTCTAAACCACATCCATTTAGATGTCTGCCTCCTCAGCTGCTTGCTACCTGGGGCTGCCAGGCAGGTCGAATGGCAGGAGTGACTAATGACTCTCGTGTTTGCCCCATCTCACAGATTTACCCATTCATTTGTCATACTATACCTTCAGGAGATGCTGGTTGATCCATTTTGTGAATGTCTTCTTCTGTACCCTGTCTCTCTCATCTGAAAAGACACAAACACAGAGGGAAAAACCGTGAATACTCATTGAACCACACTGAGTGCACAAACAGGAAAATCTCAATTGATCACGAAGCAAACATTTGTAGAATTAGACTCACCTCAACTAATTATCTATTAATTTATCAATTATCCAACTATCATTGTCCTTCTAAAGTCTCGGAACATTTAGTTTTTGTTTCTGCTGATAAATTCACTCAGAGTGTTGGTGCCCTCATCGCAACCACTACACATCCTCTGGGAGACGTCACCGGCAGTGGGCTGCTGGAATTACAAACAGCGAGTTGTACCATTAAGCTAAATGGAGACCCCCGATAGCCAGTGGACTGATCTCGATGATAACTGTGAAGGTACTTCTTGTACAACAGCACACATCTCTCCCAGCTTCACATGAACAACAACAGAATCCACATCACCGTTTCTGTTTGCTGAGCAAATTCCTCAACAAAGTTACCAGAACCATTTAATAAAAGTTGGCATATCACCCAGGGCTGGTGCGTTAAATAACACTGCTGGAGGCCAGGCACAAAATACCTCATACATCCTCACTATGACGGTACTATTAATACACATACTGTACAAATTACATGGCATCCTAGGAACAGACGACGAGAAAAATTTAAAATAATGCTGGATGAGAAACATTAGCTTTAAAATATCAAAGCTCACAAAATGTGCATTAAAAACAATAATATAAATTCTTAACTGCTTCTGTTTGAATCCCCCAAACAAATGTATTCACCCACCCCATTCTTCCTGGGCCACTGAAAACCAGATACGCCACCATCTTGAGTCTTTCCATTTCTCGACTCCTTTCTGTGAAGATGTGCTCACATCTTCTTTGATTATTTTCATTTCAACCAATAACATGGGGCTCGTCACAGTGCCCCAAAAACTCTCTCTCTCTTTATTTATATATATAGATATACTGTATATGAATCATGCCTATCAAATGAAGATGCCATCAACAGACATCTGCGGGCTTAAAAAGGAGAACATCCACATATTAAATAATACTTGATGACCAACACCTTCCAAACCCCACCTTATTATCCCCCTCCCTTACACCCACACCCCCTTCCTCATTTGCTATATATTGCCATTGATTCGTGTGTGTGTGTGTGTGTGTGTGTGTGTGTGTGTGTGTGTGTGTGTGTCTAATCATTTTCCTCTGATGATGACTCCTGATAAGAGTTGAAAACTTAGGAATAAAAAACTATTTTAAGATTTGTGATTCATCTTCTCCCTTTGTGGATTTCTAGCTACAATATATACATATAATATAGTAATTGTAAATATATTGCAATTATAATATTATAATATTAATATAATGCATAATATATAATGTATAATATATATGTATATATAAATACATATATATTATATACATATACACATACATATTTATATATTATATGCAAATATATGTATATATATATATATATATATATACATATATATGTGATTATATATATATATATATATATATATATATATATATATATATATATATACACACACACACACACACTAGGGGGCTTTGCCCCCTGCTTGCTTTGCTTGCCAGCCTCCCCGGCCTGCACTATGTGTCAGCCACTTTGCCTCTCTGTTGCTCTCATATGTGGATTTCACTTTCACCAAACAACAAGTCTTATTTCTCGCAGATACGCCTCTTCATTGGGAAGAAACACTACTTTTCCCTGATGGCAACACGAATTAGATGATCTACAAGTCTCCAACTTAAAGTTAAATCTAAACAATATATTCGATCTCTTTTCGCTGTTCCGTTATTTCACCGAGTAATAATTTCCGTTTGATTGCACTAATGCGATCTTTACTATCAGTTTTTTAAGACTTTCGAAATTTAGTTCTTTCATTATCTCTAACCTGCTCTGCATGTGTATCACACCAATCCTTTACGACGTTCTACTTTGTCATCTACTCTTTGTCTTTTATTTCCGGCCCCAGGTGTGGTTAAATCTCTTGGCTCAAAGTCTCGTCTCACGGGATGTGAAAGTATCTCTCTGAAAAAGTCTTATCTGGTCCCAGGATTTTTTTTATTATAACAGAGAGATATACATACATACATATATACATATATATATATATATATATATATATAGACACATATACATATATATATATATATAGTGGCGGAGGACCGTGACACTTGCCTAGTCAGGAAACCTCCACACCAGAAAGACCGGGAAAGAAAACCTCCACAGGGCATTACCAGGTCGCTAAATGTCAGCCCAAGTCCCCACCCACCCACACTTCAGCAGCAATACGGTTTCCCACAGGGCTTCATGGGAATTGGACTTCTGTGACTCAGTCCTGTTGGGTGCCATGGGTGCCACAACGGGGTGCTGCGGGGACAGGGGAGCCCTACTTTGTGGGGCTCCAGCCCTCCCAGAAGTTCTCCCAGGTCAAACCTTCAGGACACTGAAAGTACTTCTGGGAATCACATAAAAGGAGCCGCCTGCGACTATTCGAGGAGCCTGAGTCGGGACGGGGAGGACAAAGCTTGCCTGAGGAGAAGTGGAAGTGGAATGATTGAGAGACACAGAGAGAAGAAAGAACAGTGTGAGTTTATTGTAAATGTGTACTGTGCTGCAGGCGGGAAACAAAAGGAAGGCGTTTCCCACCCTTTAATAAAAGCCTTGTGTTTTGCTAGACTTGTGCCTGTGTCTGTTGATTTGGGTGTTTGGGGAGCTGGAGTACACCCTGGTGGACACACTATATATATGTATTGTTACACACGTATACAGTAAGTAGGAGGCAGCTAAAGGGCTTAAATAATTGTAATAATACATCCACTCTGTGGACGGTGGGGTGCACTGACTGTTTCTCAATTCCCTGCAGACCTTTCCTGGGAAATACTGCCAGGTTCTGGACTCAATTATTGTCTATATATATGTATGTAATATAGTACCTGCCAAATAATACAAAGAGTATACATGACACATGTTTCACCTTAATTGGGGCACATAGTGAGGAAATCCTGTTGGGTTCCATGGGGGTTGCCAGAGGGAGCTGATGGGATTCATAATGCCTACTTTGTGGGATTTCCGTTTGACCCTGAAGTGCTTCCTTCGGGCTATGCCCTAGCAGTAGAAGTACTCCTAGGTTTAAGCTAAAAGAGACCACTCAACCGTATCCAGGCAAGTTGGAGTTGGAGTTAAAGTTCACCTGGAGGAGTGGAAGGAGAAAGGAACAAAGAAGGAGAAGAATTGTGTTGGTTTATGACACTTTTGACGCCTTTGTACAAGGTAGTTTGTGCGAATAAACCTTTTATTTTTACCAGAATGTGAATCTGTGTGGTTGTGTCTGAGGTGTGGGGTGCTGCAATTCCCCCCAGTGGTCACAATATATAGATATACAGGTATTAAATATAGCATATATTATATAATGGTTCTCTGTTTACGTTGCTGAATTAAGTTTGGTATTTATATCACCTTTAATATTCTGTATTATATTTGTAATTATTGCTGTATTTACTGGGCCAATAAGTGGAAATAGACAGACAGACAGACAGACAGACAGACAGACAGACAGACAGATAGATAGATAGATAGATAGATAGATAGATAGATAGATAGATAGATAGATAGATA
>JANRMT010062824.1:5516206-5558475 GCA_026402145.1 Polypterus bichir lapradei | reverse complement strand
ATAGATAGATAGATAGATAGATAGATAGATAGATAGATAGATAGATACTTTATTAATCCCCAAGGGGAAATTCACATACTCCAGCAGCAGCATACTGATAAGAATAATATTAATGAGTGATAAAAACGCAATGCAAGTTAAAAAATGCAAGGTGGAGAGTGCAAGGCAGGTATAACAGTCTATAATCTTGTATAGTGTTAACGTGATGTCTTTTCTTGTGAATTTAGCATTGCCAATCCACGTCACCTGCATGTCTTTGGACAGAAGGAAGAAGCCCACGCAGACACAGGGAGAACATACAAACTTCACTCATGTGAAGAAATGAATGAATGAAATGAATGAAGGTTGAATGCAGGGTGGACCCGCAACACAAACATTGATCTCCTTACTGTGAGGCAGCAATGCTACCACTGTGCCACCCTAAAGTGAAAATGTGCTGAATGAAACTTCTGAAGAGATATGGTTGTATATTGAATATTGTAAATGGTTTGATTCTGCTTGAAGTAAAATCATCTACTTGTAATAAGGGGAAGGAAGCAGAGAGAAGTGGGCAGCAGTACACAGCACTGCCGTCCACCAGCTCTGCAGCGCCGGTCTGTCACCCAGACCAGGCTCACTGTGCATGAAGGTTAAATCTTACAACACCTGTTCTGTTTGCATTCTTCTCAGTTGTCAGTTTCAGAAAGTATACAACACATAAAATATAAAACTGATCTACTAAGCATCTAGCAACACGTCTACCTTGCATGCTCCACGTCCCTCAGACAGGCTATGCTACACTTCTTTGGGAATGATCCAAAAAAACAAAAACATTCCAAGGAAACATAACACATAAACACGAGGCCGCATGCTGCATTCACTTTGCCCCAAACTCGATGACTTCACAATGTGTTTCTGGTCAGGGCCCTAGCGCTGCAGACACAGCAGTTTATATTTTGCTACCGGTTGCCATGACAGCCATCCCTCAAGTGCAGCAGACGCCTTTGGTCGACTGCGCACGTTCTTTCACTTTTACTTTATACAGACACCTTACTATTACCAAAAAGACGCAGACCCCCACCTGGTCTCGATTTAAAAGAAGGGGAATTCTCGTCCAAGAATAACTCAACAGACCAACCAGCGGGCATGCAGTGCGACCCACCTGATCTTTCTGATGGCCACTTTTTAAAGCCAGGCGTCTAAAAGAGCGTGCAAAGGTACAAAAAAAGACTGAACAAACTCCAACAGAAAGCAAGACACCTCTTGCCGCTTCAAACTGAATGGAATTTTAATCCGCGGCATGAGATGCTCCATTGACTTTGTCAGACAGGCAGCCTCACCTTCTTCTCCATTAGCTGCACCTTTGGCATGACAGTATTTACTGTGCGTGAACATGAGTAAATAGAAATGAACGTGGTGGTCGTTGTGATGGTGGTATTGCCAACATTTCTGCACTTCCATTTGTGGCGCTAGGCTGGTGGATGAAATTTTAATGATGTATTTCCTTCTAGGACACCAACGGAAAAGAAATCCCAGACATCTTATGGACAAACACTGAAGTCATCCATTGCACTGGAAACTCAAGCTGCTCCTTGTGTTCCATGTAATTGATGGATCAATAGAGCCGAGTGTCAGCGGCACCAGCATGAAACTGAAAATATCTGCTGGTGGTAGACAGACAAGTGTTATAACATACACACCCATTAGCCTGAACATTCAAACACCTGGCAGGTGAAGGGAAAAACGTCGATGATCTCGTTACAATGGCACCTGTCCAGTGGTAGAGTATAAACTGCTCAAAAAAGTGAAAGGACCACTTTGAAAACACATCAGATCTCAATGGGAAAAAAATCCTTCTAGCTCTCTCTGCTGCTATGGACTGATACGGTGATGTGTGAGGAACGAAAGGATGGAATTGAAAATCATCAACCGACAAAGGGACACCCCGAAAATAAAAGGGAAAAAATGATGTGGCAGGCAGGTGAGTCCATTTAGCCGAAATGTCATTGCAGCAACTCCAAATCATACTCAATAGTTTGTATGCGCCCCCCCCCCCCCCCCCATGCCTGACAATGTCCTAATAAGACGACAGATGGTGTCCTGGGGGATCTCCTCCCAGATCTGGACCAGGGCATCACTGAGCTCCTGGACAGTTTGAGGTGTCAGATGGACCCAAACATAATGTCCCACCCAGAGGTGTTCTATTGGATTGAGGTCAGGCGAGTGAGCGTGGGGGGGGCAGTCAATGGGATCAATTCCTTCACCCTCTCACCACATGAGGCAGGGCATTGTTGTGCACCAGGAGTCACTGCACCAGCATAGGGTCTGCCAATGGGTCCAAGGATTTCATCCCGATACCTAATGGCAATCCTGTGGTGCCATTGTCTAGCCTGTAGAGGTCAGTGTGTCCCTCCATGGATATGCCTCCTCTCCAGACCATCACTGACCCCCCACCAAACCGGTCAGGCTGAACGATGTTACGGGAAGCATAACGTTTTCCACGGCTTCTCTGGACCCTTTCATGTCTGCCACATGTGCTCAGGGTGAACCTGCTCTCATTTGTGAAAAGCACAGGGCCCCCGCCAGTGGTGGACCTGCAAATTCTGATATTCTATGGCAAATGCCAATTGAGCTCCGCGGTGCCCACTAGAGAACATTGGGCCCTCAGGCCACCCTCATGAAGTGTTTCTGATTGTTTGGTCAGTGACATTCACACCAGTGGCCTGCCTGCCTGCTGGAGGTCATTTTGTAGGCTCCACCAGTGTTCTTCCTGTTCCTCTTTGCCCAAAGGAGCAGATACTGGTGGGTCCTGCTGATGGGTTAAGGACCTTCAACGAGGGGCCCTGTCCAGCTCTCCTAGAGGAACTGCCTGTCTGACTCCTGGAATCTCCTCCTTTGCCCTGAGACTGTGCTGGGAGACAGAGCAAACCTTCAGGCAGTGGCATGTATTGATGGAGAAGTTGGACTACCTGTGCCAGCTCTGTAGGGTCCAGGTATTGCCTCACGCTACCAAAAGTGACACTGACCAGAGCCAAATGCAAAACGAGTGACAAAACAGATAAGGAGGGAAAAATGTCAGTGGCCTCCCTCCACCTGTTAAACCACTCATTCCTGTTTTGGGGGTTGTCTCATTGTTACATCTCTAGTGCACCAAAGCAGCTGGAACTGATGAGCAAGCCCCTCTGCTACTGAACTGACCAGATCAATAGCCCAGAAGTTTCAGTGACTTGATGCTGTACTCTCATTAAAAAGGGGTCCTTTTCATTTTTTTGAGCAGTATATTAGGCTGCAAGTGAACCGTCAGTTCTAGAAGGTCATGTGCTGGAAAGCAGGATTTGAGCGACTTTAACGAGGACCAAGTTGTGATGGGTCACAGCATCTCCAAAATGGCAGGTTTCATGGGATGTTACAGGTATGCAGTGGTAAGCGCCAACCAAAAGTGGTCCAAGGAAGGGCAACCAGTTAACCGGCGACAGGGTCATGGGCACCCAAGGCTCGTTGATGTACGAGGGGAGCAAAGGATAGGCCGTCTGGTCTGATCCCACAGAAGAGCTACTGGAGCACAAACTGATGAAAAACTTCATGTTGGCCATGAGAGGAAGGCATCAGAACACACCATGCAATGCAGAGGCTGCATAGCCGCAGACCAGTTAGAGTGCCCAAGCCAACCCCTGTCCACCTACAATGGGCACGTTAACATCATAACTGGACCATAGAACGATTGAAGAAGGTGACCTGTACTGATGCATCACATTTTCTTTTAGATGATGTGGATTGGCCAGGTGCGGGTGCATCGTTTACCTGGGCGGGTGATGGCAGCATGATGCACTATGGGAAGAAGGCAAGCTGGCCGTACAGTGTGATGATCTGGGTAATGTTCTGTTAGGAAACCTTGGGCCCTTGCATTCATTTGGATGTTACATTGACATGTACCCCCTACCTAAAGATTGTTGCAGGCCACATACAACCCTTCATGACAACGGGGCTCTGTGATGGCAGGATAATGTGCCCTGCCACACTGCAAAAACTGTTCACGAATGGCTTAAGGAGCACGACAAGGAGTTTGAGATGTTGACTTGGCCTCCAAATTCCTCAATGCGATCGAACGTCTCTGGGATTTGCTAGAAAAACAAGTCTGATCCATGGATGCCTCACCTCACCACTGCCAGGACTTAAAAGGATCTGCTGTTAACACCTTGGTGTCCAAGACGCCACACACAACACCTTCAGAGACCTTGTGGAGTCCATGCATCAACAGGTCAGGCCTGTTTTAATGGCACAATGATGAACGAGGCACAGCCCACCGCTACAACCTATTTGGTTTTGTGGGAGTGAGTCACGGGCTAGTTGTAGTTCAGTCGTTCGGTATGTCAGATTACACGACTGCTCTGGCGCATTACCATTATATAAATGAAGGCTGAAAATCTGTCTGGAAAGTCATCTAATGTGGCACGGCCATACGTGAGTGAGAATTCCACAGTACCCTGTCCATGTGACGGTTATGACACTATTCCATCCATCCATTATCCAACCCACTATATCCTAACTACAGGGTCACGGGGGTCTGCTGGAGCCAATCCCAGCCAACACAGGGCGCAAGGCAGAAAACAAACCCTGGGCAGGGCACCAGCGTACACACACACACACACCAAACACACACTAGGGACAATTTAGAATTGCCAATGCACCTAACCTGCATGTCCTTGGACTGTGGAAAGAAACTGGAGTACCCGGAAACTGGAAACCATGCAAACTCCACGCAGGGAGGCCCCGGGAAGCGAACCCGGGTCTCCTAACTGCGAGGCAGCAGCGCTGCCACTGCGCCACCATGCCGCCCTATGACACTATTTATTCAACTATTTCTTCCTTTTTTCGGAATCAGTCTGACATCGGAACAGCACCATACAATATGAGAATTGTCATCTTGAGCTGCGTCTTCCGGCCACGTTGTAAAACCCGGCTCAATAAAAAAGGGACACCTTTACCACAAGAGCGTAAATCTACCAGAGCACATCCACTGATTCCAACAAGTGTGGATCAAGAGAGAAAAAAAATTCCAAAAATTTCCAAAATAACAAAACTTGAATTTGTGTCGCACCAAACACCATGCTGAATATACATGAATGAAGTGACGTGTAGGCAAACACATAAAAGCAACCACGGGGTCCCGCACTCCACTCTCACACCTCAAGGCTCTCCTCTGCTGTTTCACCGTCACAGACCCTGTTATGTTTTTGACGTTTGTACTTTTCAAACTGCCCTTACTGTTTGATTTATCCTCAAACTGCTCGGGTATGACCATTTTTACATCAAATTCCGAGGCTGAGCGCTTGGGGTTAAGTTAAAGAGTTAAACTGAGATAAGTGAAGAGTTAAACTGAGATAAGTGCAAAAGGCTTATCTAAAATTAATAGTAAAAATTACAAATACGATGAGTTTGCTGGGTATACATGGGAAAGGCTGGGCATAAGAAGAAGAAAAGCCCTTTAAGGGTCTTTAATAAGGACTTACATTTGGCCTTTATACTCACTGGTCACTTTATTACGTACAATTTGCTAGTATCGGGTTGGACCCCCTTTTGAATTCTGAACTGCTGTAATTCTTCATGGCATTGATTCAAGAAAGTGCAGGAAACATTTCTCATGGATTTTGGTTCATATTGACATGATAGCATCACACAGTTGCTGCAGATTTACCAGCTGCACATCCATAATGCAAATACCAAAGGTGCTCTGCTGGATTGAGATCTGCTGACCATGGAGGCCATTTGAGTCCAGTGAGCTCATTGCCATGTTCAGTAAACCATCTGGAGATGATCTGAGCTTTGTGACATGGTGCGTTATCCTGCAGGGAGTAGCCATCAGAAGATGTCAGTCATAAAGGGATGGACATGGTCAGCAACAACACTCAGGTAGGATGTGGCATTTAAACGATGCTCAACTGGTACTAAGGGATCCAAACTGTGGCAAGAAAATATCAACCACACCATTATACCACCAGCAGCAGCCTGAACCGTTGATACAAGGCAGGATGGATCCCTGCTTTCATGTTGTTGACCGCACCATCCAAATTAAATCGAGACTCATCAGACCAGGCTACATTTTTCCAATCTTCTAAAGTCCAGTTTTGGTGAGCCAGTGTGAATTGTAGCCTCAGTTGCCTGTTCTTAGCTGAGTGGCACCCAGTGTGGTCTCCTGCTGCTGTAGCCCACCTGCTTCAAGGTTTGACGTGTTGTGTGTTCCAAGATGGTCTTCTGCACACCTCACTTGTAACGAGTGCTTATTTGAGTTACCATTACCTATCAGCTCAAACCAGTCTGGCCATTCTCCTCTGACCTCTGGAATCAACAAGGCATTTTCACCCACTGGATATTTTCCCTTTTTCAGACCATTCTCTGTAAACCCTAGAGATGGTTGCGTGTGTGAAAACTGAAGTAGATCAGCAGTTTCCGAAATATGTCTGGCACCAACACCCAGGCCTCATTCAAAATCACTTCAGTCCCCTCTCCTTTCCATTCTGGTGCTCAGTTTGAACTTCAGCTGGTGGTCTTGACAAGGCCTACAGGCCGAAATGCACTGAGTGGCTGCCCTGTGATTGGCTGATTAGAGATTTGCGTTAACAAGGTGATGTACCTAATAAAGTGGCCGGTGAGTGTATATTGTAGGTGATAAACGCTGGGCCAAAAGCTGCCTTAATACAACTATTATTTAAAGAGCATGACTCAAGTGAATATGAGTAAGCATTTGGAAAATGTTAGTTGATTTTTTTTTTTCATTTTATTCAGCTACTAAATTTATTTTTCCAGATAGACTGATTCAGTGTGTGGCTGCCAAAGGAAAAAAGAGGTAAAGCCTGAAACCTCCACCAAAAAACGAGAGAATCAGAGCATTTATTTTTATGTATAAATGTGAAATTACATGTTTCTCTTTTATAAAACTCAACTCTACTGCCTTCCCTTGTCTGGCACCTTAAAATATATTCACTATCCATGTTCTAAACCCAAAAACAGCAACTGGCTCCTTCTGTAATTATTTATACTTTCCATAAGAATACTGCAAATACACAGCTTAAAGGACAGGGTCACAATTAGGGCTTCTGGTTCCAAAGGGTTTCATGTTTTGTGCCTGAACTTGAATCAAGCACCTTCTTTTAGGATTTGTGCTCATTGTGACAGATAGAGGGCACCACTGAGGCCCAGACACCAGATATAGCCAAGGGTTCAAATTGAAGTACATTTCATTATACACAAACCCCTTACTCTGGGTCTTTCTTCACAAGACTACTCACAAGCACATTTCATAAATGAAATTTCCCAACTCCAGCTCACCTGGATGAGGTGCAGCGGCTCCTTTTATGCCACACCCGGGAGCACTTCCCGTGTCATATGATTACACCCTGAGAGCACTTCCAGGTCAGGCAGAACCTCCATAAAATGTGTGAGTCCTCTCCCCACAACTACACTCTGGTGGTACCCATGTACCTCTATAGGGCTGCTCATCAGGGCTACAATTCCCAAGGCGCCCTATGGGTGTGCAGATAGGTGCTCTGCCAGAGTGATGCTGGCATCTGATGTGCTGGAGGAACTACATGGACACCAAGAGACAGTTCTTCCCTCTCCTTCTGTTATATCTTCCCAGCCACAGCTACCCCAGCCTGGGTGCCTATCCATCCATTTCCTTCCCTTATGGCCTGCCATCCAGGTAAGGAACCACCTTCCTTCCAGGACTCAACTCTACTGCCAGTCTGTCCACCTTAGCATCTACATCATTTTAAATTAACTACTCAACTTTTGGAGCTCTCTTTATGGCATTATTAGCCAAAGTGCCTGGCGCTGCCCGGGTATATTTGTAGAACGGGTTAAGGAAAGAAAGCAAAGGTTTGCACGTTTTTAAAATGGTGACCCTGTTGTTATTGCTAGTTGTCCCATCCATCATCCACACTGCCTCTCAATATCTCTGCTCTCATAAGTCAAGAATTTGGGCCTGATTGGATTTCAGAATTGTGGTAACTCCCTACTAGGTTGTAACCATGAATGCTATCATGTCTGACTCGTCCTCTTAGTTCATAATGCTTAAATTATGAAGTAAAGCCACCAAAGCAAAAGTTAAACAATAACCCTTTGATCCTCCTTCGTGTTGCACTGCACTTCCAATCTCGATCAGGCCTCGCACAACACCCTCTGTAAATGCACACGATGCTCCTTTTAATATTACAGTAGGCAGAAGCAGCAGGCGCGGCATTGCCCGAGTAAATAAAGTTAAGCTCTGATCATTTTTGTCTGCTAGTCTATTCAGATGTTTCATTTGCTCTGAGCAAGCAGGAGGCACTGGTGTGCAAAATGTAAGACACAGGAAAAAATTTAAAAAAAAAAAAAAACTTGGACTGCCTGGGGTTAAAATTTTGGATTCTGAAGTAGTCTGTTTTATCCATATGGTCCAAGAGAGCAACTGTGGAAAATCTGGTCCAGATCTGTCAAAGGGTGTAGCATTGTAATACTCACTCTGAGCCAGCAGGTGGCCCTTGTGTGCAGATTGTAGTACACAACAAAAGCAGAAACCCACTAGGACCCCCAGGGTCAATATTTTGGGTTCCAAACTAGTCTTGTCTTGTCTGTATGGTTCTAGAAGGCAACTATGGCAAAAGTGGTCCAGATAGGTCAAAGGCTGTAGGATTGTGTCAGGAACAGACAGACAGACAGATGGACCTATTTTTAATACATATATATGGGTTTTTGGAATAGTGGAGCCCCATTTTGGCATTCGTTTTTTGACTAGAGTTACATCTTGCGCAAACTTGGAGGACTGGGAAGCCCCCAGTGCCAACCTTTCATGGTGAAATGTCAGCTCAGTGCACCTCTAGGGGTTGTTTTATAGCAGCACCATAACATTTGATGCTCAAAATTTCAATGTTTTTACCGACCTTAATAAAGGCACAAGTGTCTGTGTAAAGTTTACTTACAGGCTGAACGTTGGTAAAGGTGCTATATAAATTAAATGTATTATTATTATCATAAGTATCCATAGTTTATAAGATCATGGAACAACCAGTCATAATAAGAAATAAACATTGCTAATATAAGCTTCAATTAACATTAACTGTAAGTTATTCAAGCTTGCTTGCAAGTTGGCTCCCTATATAACAAATGTGCTTTGAGATGTTTGAAGCAAGGATTTGAGTTTTGAGGTCAAGCAGTTCTGTTTAGTAATTGTGACTCTGGCGAGTGGCAATGTGTTGCACGCTAATTAGCATAATACCCTAGACACATGACAAGAATCCACCTTAATTAAAGGACAAGTGTCTGTGTGTCCGCATAGTTGCTGTCTCCAACAGATGGCGCATCACTGAAAGTTTCATATTCAATACTTTGCAACATTTGTAGTAATAAAATGCATTCCATTTGTCATTCCAACAGATGGTATGTTTTGGCAACATAATGCACAAATCAAATCTGTGTCAGGGTGTATATCCAGTTATCCACTTTGATTAAAGGACAAGTGTCTGTGTATATCTGTGTGTCCATTTAGTTGCTATGTCTCTGTCATTGCAACAGGAGGTGCATCACAAACATTAACACAAGCTTTTACAAAACTAGCATTAAGATCCTAATTGATCAGTAAAGAAACAATCTGAAACTCCAGCTGAGCGAAGATTCTGTCCTTTACAGTCTTATTCTGTTAAGTCCCAAGGTGATGAGACTTTCTAGTTTTTTCCACTTTATTTTAGTACTAGGGTGTTGTACCGTGTTAGCCATTATAAATGTAGAGAAGAGCCAAGCAAAATGACACCTTTTATTGGCTAACTAAAAAGATTACAATATGCAAGCTTTCGAGGCAACTCAGGCCCCTTCTTCAGGCAAGATGTAATCATTACATCTTGCCATCTTGCCTGAAGAAGGGGCCTGAGTTGCTTCGAAAGCTTGCATATTGTAATCTTTTTAGTTAGCCAATAAAAGGTGCCACTTTATTTTCAAAAGAAAGCTGACCATAGCTACTCATTGGCATGTGTATGGTTTGCTCGCTTACAGCAAGAGATTTCTGCAACATAATCCACCTAGCAAATCTGTGTCAGGATTTATGTCAAATTATCCACCTTACATAAAGGACAAGTGTCTGTATATCTGTGTGTTCAACCAGCTGCTATGTCTCTGTCATTGCAAAAGATGGCAAATCACAAACATTAACACTGCTTTTATGTGTCCCGTACCAAGTGACATATAACGGAGACATAAACATTGTAATTGTCATTCCAACAGATGGCACATCACAAACATCTGTAGTAATAAAATGCATTCTATTTGTCATTCCAACAGATGGCACCTCACAAACATTAACACTGCTTTTATGAGTCCCATACCACATGGAATATAACAGAGTAGTAAAACATTTTATTTAAGTGTGTGATGGTCCTCTGAATTCAATGCATTTTATTACTACATACATTATGTATCATTTGGCTCCTGATCAACCAGTAAAGAAATTGTCTGAAACCGCAGCTGAGCAGAGATTTTGTCATTTACAGCCTTTTTCTGCTATGTCCCAGGTAGATGAGAGTTTCAAATTTTTCCAGTTTCTTTTCAAAGGAAATCTGGCCAGAGCTGCTCTGTGACACAAGTACGGTTTCCTCACTTATAGCAACTAGATTTCTGCAACATAATCCACAGAGCGAATCTGTGTCAGGCCATATGTCAAAATTATCCACCTTAAATAAAGGTGTTAGTGTCCATCCAATTGCTTTGTCTCCATTAACACTGCTTTTATGAATCCCATACCAAAAGGCACATAACAGGGACATTTGCATTGTAGTTGTCATTCCAACAGATGGCACATTTCAAACATTTGTAGTAATGCATTTTAATACTACAAAAGCTTGTGACGCGCCATCTGTTGGAATGACAAATGCAATGCATTTTATTCTTACATGCATGCCAACGACATTCCAATAGATGGTGCATTGCAAACGTTAACATTGATTATTTTAATTGCAATCCACCTTAGACTGGTAGTGCAGTTGGCATTTATTACATTTACAAAAACTGTGTAAAATTCTGTTTTGCTTTGTAATTCTGGGGTATTAAGAGTTCCTCGATGAGGAGAAATAATAAATTTAAGTGGTTTTAGCACAAGACCGCAGCATAAAAAAGCATTAGAAAGCGAGGGGGTCTGAATATTTTCTGAAGGTGCTGTATAAGAGGTGCTTATGAAAAAGAAAACACACAATATGAGGTACCTGAGGGTCTGCACCCTTAGCCACCGGTGGACTGTTTGCTTTCGTACCTCCCCCTAATGTACCTCTGCCCATGTCTGTCACCAGCTCACACTTACTTGGACACCTCCATTCCATCAGGCAACTCCTGTCTCTGTGTATTGGTTTAATAAATTCTAACCAGGAGGGTCCTATTCTGGCACTGTCATCAGGGTCACAAAAGACCCCACTGAAAGTCTCCAGAGATCGCCTATAACCGCAGGTATCCTCACTGCCTTGACCTTTGATATCCTACTTGAGAACTGCCTACTGATTATAATAAATGTCTGGGGCCCTGCACGGCTCTTTTCAAGGTGCTTTGTCACTCCCTGTCACTTAAAGACTCTCACAAGCATACCCAGTCACAGACACTTTGTCAGAATTGCAAGGCAGCAACAAAGAAGCAGAGAAAACACAAAGAGGTTTAAAAGTGTTCTGAAAAGCCCTCATGGAGCCGTGGAATTTTTGTCACTAGTCGCGTAATCTGACATAATCGGGGGACAACGAGATCCAGCAACTGCAGTCATCAACTTTGACATCCCCTCCGATGAGAAGTCTTAGCAATTAGTCACAGTGCCCCTTTTGAATCTCAGCTGTGTAGCCTGACATCCCCAGTGACTTAATCTGACCAGGTTAAGTCGTAGAGACAGCTGGTATGTGTGTGTTATGACCACCAACTAATATGAGCTCACACAGAAGTGCAAAGAAACAGAGAAAACATAAGAGGTTTGAAACTCTCCCGAAAAGACATCATGGAGCCTCGCAATTTGTATCACTAATTGTGTAACCTGACATCCTCAGGGCGACTACATCCAGCAATTACAGTCAACAACTTTGACATCCCCTTCAACAAGACGTCTTAGCGATTAGTCACGGTGCCCCTTGAGACCCGGTTGTGTAGTCTGACATCCCCCGTGACCTGATCTGACCAGGTTAAGCCGTAGAGACAGCTGGTGTGTGTGTGTCACGACCACCAACCAATGTGTGCTTACTCGGAAGCGTGAAGAAACAAAGAAAACGCGAGATGATTGAATGTGTTTGTCACAGAACCGTCCAATTTGTTATCCCTAGTCGTGTAATCTGACATCTTCAGGGCAACGAGATCCACCAATGGTAGTCATCAATTTTGACACCCCCTCCAACCAAAAGTCTTAATCTGACCGGGTCAAGCCATAGAGACAGCTGGTATATGTGTGTCATGACCACCAACCAATGTGTGCTCACTCAGAAGTGCGAAGAAACAATGAAAACGAGAGATGATTGAAGGTGTCTGTCACAGAGCCGTGTAATTTGCTGTCCACGGTCATGTAATCTGACATCCTCAGGGCAACGAGATCCATCAATGGCAGTCATCAATTTTGACATCCCCACCGACCAGAAGTCACGGAATGCGTCACCAGCTTACATTTTTTTCCATGTCAATTAATAGCAGTGATGTGTTCTCGTTACAAAAGTTCACCTGACAAAGGGGTTTTCTGGAGAGGATTAGGTGGGGGAAGCCTGGAAGCCTGTCTAAAGGATGTCTAAAATGGGACTTTTAAATAAAATGCATTATTATTTATTACAATACAGTCGTGTGCCGAATTACGGCTCCATTTGGGACCAGCCATTTGGTCATATGTTGGTCACAAAGTACAATGGAGGCTCTGTGGGTCTGGTAACGGTCACCGGTACACATACTTTACCTACCACTATGGAGTAACAGAGGTAGTGTTTCTCCACCACTGGACCACGACACTGGGGGGCAGTGTTACCAGGTCTTCAGTTTTCTCACCCAGTTGGGCTATTTTTGATCATCGTCCATGGGGGAAAAAAATGGGCTTTTGCAAGATGTGCTATTTTGGGCTATTGGCACCCCTCCCCCTGCCATTTGCACTATATATGTTCTTTACCGTTATAAAATTGGGACCCCCACCCATTGTGTGAAGGTTTATATCCATTCTACCACTCTGAAATATCTCAGAGGGACCCAACCTGCCCCACCTCCCTCAACTTGGGCTCTGATGGAATGTACCAAACCCACCGCTCCTCACTTTCTGTCATGTCAATTTGTCTATCTCCGGCACTGAGCTATTTTTTTTTGGTGCAAATTCGCTATTTTTTTTTTAAGCTGCCCGCCATTGGGTCACAAGTGGGTCATACTGGGTTGCCTGAAAGATCGTCAGCACTGCATGATATGTTTCCCCATTTCTAAAGTGAGCTTATTTCACCAAGGGGCACGCCACCAATTGCACCCGTTTCACCAAAAGAAGGGATGGTTTGCCATCACTGCTAGTGGGTCATCAATGAATTTTTAAAAAAAGGCAAAACTGGGGTACAGGGCTGTAAAAGTTGGAAACAACTGGTGTACAGACAATGAGAAACAATACTGAGAAACAACAGCGAGAAACAACAGTGAGAAACATCGGTGCAGGCTGACGGCATAAAAGTGGCCCATGTGGAGCGGCGCTGATCAAAAAAAACCTTTAGAGGCCCTCCAAGAATCAGAAAGCATATGAGATCCTGTGAAATAGTAATAATAATAATAATATTAAATATTAAATAATAATAATAATGAAATTTTTATCACTGTGTCTGGCTTTGGCAATGTCTAGAACATTATATTACCCTATTGTTCCCCTATGACCCTCAGCCGACAGTCTGAATCTCCTCATCTCAGTGGGCCGTAAAATGGCGCATGACTGTATAACATCCTTTTTTTGAGTTTGCTCTTTCCTGCATAGCCGATCTGAAAGGCACTATATAAATAAAATCCAGGACTATTACGTCTAGGAAAGATTTCAACATTACCATAAGTGATGCTGTTCATCTCAGGCTACACGCAAGCAGAAGCCTGCACACTCTCACTGGGACAAGATGCTCTTTAGAGGTGTATGGGAAAGGCACTATATAAATAAAATGTATTATTATTATTATTATTATTATGAAGGACATCAGAGGGCCTGAAGAAAGCATACACATTATGCAGCAACTGCAGTCATTAAGTTTGATGTCCCCTCCGACTGGAAATCATGTAATGTGTTGCCTGATGAAAACACACAGAAGCACAGGGAGGACATGCAAATGGCACAAAATTGGACCAGCCAGGATTTGAACCCGGGACTTTGGAGCTGTGAGACAGAAGGTGTTCACTATAACTATGGTGATCTTCCTACCACGTTAGCAGAAAGGCGCTGTCCTTGTAGCTGAAGACAACTCCAAAGACCTACCACGTGAAGATGGCATACTAACCAGGAGGTCACACACTTGTATCTTAACTATGTTAACATCCTGAAGTGGCAAAGCTGAACTTTTTCCCCCTTCATGTCTCACTTCAAGTCTGCCCGAAGTTAGAGTCACGCGAACAGTACAACAAACGTCCAGGCTGGTTTTGCAACATCTCCAGCGTGCACTCGCAGCCCTTCACCAGTTCACGCACAATCTCTTCAAATACAACTTGTAACATATTGCACAACAGGATCTCCTACAACGTAACAAATCTCCACCCTTGAAAATGAAAGCCTTAAGCCAGTGAGTGTATGCAAAGCAGCAAGTAAACACGTGTCCATGCCCCCCGAATGGAAGCTGACCTCCCGGCGCTCGACACGGTATACTGACCCATGCAGCACATCTGCCTCACCAGCCTGGCATTCAGTTCCTTGTCGCTGCTCAGGAGATGCCGCATCATTCCTCTGTTCAGCTCTGTCATTTCACTGAGATCAGGGCATGCCTGCATAGGAAGTGCTGCAAGCTGACGCTACCAGTCTCCTCCCTGCCGCTGCTGGAAAGGCAGAGTAACCCCCACCCCCGAAGACGACCAGTATGACGGGTCCCGTCACTTTTTCCAAACTCGTCGGGCGGCACGGCTGCTCGGGTATTTAGACTTTTAGCTCTGCTGCCCTGTGTGTTTAGCAGAACTGTGCCTGGGAGCCTTTGAGTAAATCATTAGCAAAACACAGGCCTGTGTTTGGGGGGGCTGGGCAAAGATGGGAAGCACTCCATGCAATCATACGATTAGCTAAAATTACAGAACGCATCCAGCAGCCGGGCAGCCAGACATCTCCAATTCTGCCTCCCATCTTTGTAATTAACATTAAAGTAGCTGTGCTGGCAGCGTCTGTGGAAGGAAACTGTCAGCTGCCTGCCATGCACCGCAGGGTCTGACCATAGCCTAGGAATCATAAAGACACATGAATACATGAATGACTTATTTCATATAGCGCCTTCCCTTAAGCTATTTATAGATGCTGTAGTGGAAGGAACCCAAATCAGGACATTGATTTTATAGTGCCTTACTTGTGGTGCCTGACCATAACCTATGAACCATAAAGACTTGAATACACGAATGACCTTATTTTATATTGTGCCTACCCATGGATGCTTTATAGTCGCCATTGTGGAAGGAAGCCCAATCAGGACATGGACTTTATAGTGCCTTTCCTGTGGTACACCACTTGGTTAGGCTGTAACCTTTGACCCATAGAGATACATGAATATAATAATGGTTTGTATTAAATTGTGCCTACCATTATATAATTTATAGTTGCTAGAAGCCCAATCAGGGTAAGGATTTTATAGTGGCTTTCCTGTGGAGCATCACTTGATAACCTATGAACCATAAAGACAGATGAATACATGAATGACCTTAGTTTATATAGCGCCTTCCCTTAAGCTATTTATAGATGCTGTTGTGGAAGGAACCCAAATCAGGACATGAGTTTTATAGTGCCTTACTTGTAGTGCTTGACCATAACCTATGAACCATAAAGACAGATGTATACATGAATGACCTTATTTTATATTGTGCCTACCCATGGATGCTTTATAGTCGCTATTGTAGAAGGCGGTCCTTAGAGTCAGGTGGCTGCTTAATCTTTCACTGGGCAGACGGGTATTGAGGTAAGTATTATTTTGACATTTATGTGAAGTTGGGCGTAATTACAACAATGCAGACACCTGGCGCACTGCAACAGATTACAGACTTTCAGAGCAAAACCAGGGAAGAATTCAACAGCAACGTCACACTACCTGATAAGTTAATACCTGCCCTATGACCCCTAAGACCAGGCTGGTGGTCAGGAACATACAGAATCCATCATTTATGGTCTCAGCAGTGGATATGGACAATAGACTCTGAGCATAATTAACCCAAGGATAAAGTCCCTGGGCGAGTACTCAGAATTTACTCATGGAGAAGGTCTTTCCGGACATATTTCATTTATTCTTTGTGAGAGCCCAAGTTTGCCACTTGTTTTAAAACAACAACTATTGTGCCTATCACGAAGAAGAGCCTGGTTACACTGCGCCATGATACCTGAAGTACTGGCGTGTCCCACATAAAGGAAGCCGCTTAACATCATCCAGGCGAGTCAGAGTCGGGAGGCAGAAGGCAATACTCATCTTGATGAGCGGAAGGTAGGAAAAGTGCAGTGAATTACCAGTGGGGGTAAAAGTGGATCGTTTTTATTTGTCAAGGTACTATGCGTAATAGACAAAAACCTTTACTTGAACCCAGGAATAAGTCTGATTCTGTAGTTTGAGGATCAGTGGCACCCCCTACTGGTTAAAATATATATAAAATCATCAGCAAAAACACTTTGAAATAAACAGATTTTTCTTTCATCCTCACTTGAGTGTAACCCACTGTATCTTCACTCTGTGAAGATGAGGAGACGGTCTCCTTTCAAGGTGGACCCGGGAATGCTGCAAGTGTCATAGTGTGTCCTCCAGGAAGCACTTCTGGGTTATATGGAAAAGAGGGTCCTCCCCTGACAACGCCCCCTCTAATGGCACTCAGGGATCCCGACAGGGCTGTACTTCTGGACTCCAACTCCCATGTAACCTTGTGGGTGTTCAAACTGGGATGCTTCGGGAGGACCACTGCCACCTGTCATATAGGGGATGGAACTGCTCCTGGCCTCTGGCTTCTGCTGTTCCATCATTTATATGACTTTAGCCAGGCAAGATATACAGTATACATATATACACATATATATATATTTATACATATATGTGTGTGTGTATATATGTATATGTATATGTGTATATATATATACACACACACACATACACACATCCATCCATTTTCCAACCCGCTGAATCCGAACACAGGGTCATGGGGGTCTGCTGGAGCCAATCCCAGCCAACACAGGGCACAAGGCAGGAACCAATCCCAGGCAGGGTGCCAACCCACCGCAGGACACACACAAACAAACACTAGGGCCAATTTAGAATCGTCAATCCACCTAACCTGCATGTCTTTGGAATGTGGGAGGAAACCCACGCAGACACGGGGAGAACATGCAAACTCCACGCAGGGAGAACCTGGGAAGCGAACCCGGGTCTCCTAACTGCGAGGCAGCAGTGCTACCACTGCGCCACCATGCCGCCACATACACACATATATATATATATATATATATATATATTCAGCAAAAAAAGAAACGTCCCCTGACTTTCAACTGTTTTTACTTTCAGTAGACTTAATGTGTAAATATTTGTATGAACACTAAAAGAGTCAACACCATAAGACATAAACTAAAAATGTTTCACAATGTGTCCCTGAATGAAGGGAGGCTCAAAATCAAAAGTACCAGTCAGTATCTGGTGTGGCCACCAGCTGCTTGAAGTACTGCAGTGCATCTCCTCCTCATGGACTGGACCAGATTTGTCAGTTCTTGCTGTGAGATGTTACCCCACTCTTCCACCAAGGCACCTGCAAGTTCCTGGACATTTCTGGGGGGAATGGCCCTAGCCCTCACCCTGCGATCCAACAGGTCCCAGATGTGCTCAATGGGATTGAGATCTGGGCCCTTCGCTGGCCATGGCAGAACACTGACATTGCTGTCATGCAGAAACTCACGCACTTTTTGCCACTCCTGTCTGGTCCAGCGAAGGTGGGTTTGTGCCCATAGGCGGCGTTGTTGCTGGTGATGTCTGGTAAGGACCTGCCTTACAACAGGCCTGCAAGCCCTCAGTCCAGCCTCTCTCAGCCTATTGCGGACAGTCTGAGCACTGATGGAGGGATTGTGTGTTCCTGGTGTGACTCGGGCAGTTGTTGTGGCCATCCTGTACCTGTCACGCAGGTGTGATATTCGGATGTACTGATCCTGTGCAGGTGTTGTTACACGTGGTCTTCCACTGCGAGGATGATCAGCTGTCCTTCCTGTCTCCCTGTAGCGCTGTCTTAGGCGTCTCACAGTGTGGACATGGCAATTTATTGCCCTAGCCACATCAGCAGTCCTCATGCCTCCCTGCAGCATGCCTAATGCACGTTCACGCAGATGAGCAGGGACCCTGGGCATCTTTCTTTGGGTGTTTTTCACAGTCGGTAGACAAGTCTCTTTAGTGTCCTGCGTTTTTAGAACTGTGACCTTAAATGCCTACTTTCTGTAAGCTGTTAAGGTCTTAACGACCATTCCACAGGTGCATGTTAATTAATTGATTATGGTTAATTGAACATGCATGGAAAACATTGTTTAAACAATTTACAATGAAGATCTGTAAAGTTATTTGGATTTTTAAAACATTATTGTTGAAATACACAGTCCTGAAAAAGGGACGTTTCTTTTTTTGCTGAGTATATATATTTATTCCAAATCATCCCCCCCACCCCAGCTTGAGGCTCCATAGCAACTAATGGTTGTAAAGATGCACAAAAAGGAAAAATTGCCTCTTAAAAAAAATATATTAAGATTCACTGTAATTGCATCTTTAGAAGAAGAAGCCAGAACATTTTTATAGTGTTGCTCTCACTACTCAAAGCACTTTACACAGTGAGTGGGGAGCCACTTGAACCACAACTAATGTGCGGCATCCACCTGCATGATGCTACAGCAGCCATTTTTGTGCCAGTCCGCTCACCACACACTAACTATTAAGTGGTGAAGTGGTGAGAGAGATAGCCAATTAGAAACAGGGGATGATTACGGGGCCAGTATGTCCAGGCTGAGGTGGGCAATTTAGCCAGAATAGCAGGAGATGCCCTTCTGTTTATGAGAGAAGCCCAGTGATCTTTAATGACCACAGAGAATCAGAACCTCGATTTTTTCTCATCCAAAGGATGGTGTCATTTTTACAGTAGACCACAGGGTAAGCGCCCTCTACTGGCCTCACCAACACCTCCCCAAGCAGCATCCCAAGCTTTTTCTAGATGATCTCCTATCCAAGTACTGGCCAGGCCTGAACATGCTTAGATTCAGGTGGATGACCTCTTCTGAAGTTCAGGTGTGTTAAGAGTACAGATACTGTGATGGGGGGTTCAAGTTTTTAACTTGTGTTATCAATGGATTTATGAATCTCTAAACACTATCTGAGAGCTTTCAGACTGATGTGGGGGTGTTTGTGCCTGTGCCTCCGTGTGTGTGTCTCTCTGTCTCTGTTTGTCTGTGTGTCACTAAATCGGCCTGACACTTAGCCCATGTATCCGCACTGTTGTTGTTGTTCTCTCCTCTGTGGCCATTTGACCCTAACATTTGTTACTATGCTGGATTTTCAGTTCCTCATTCCTAATATCTCAAATAACCATTTTATAAATAACGGTTCTTTACGCTTTGTGT
The DNA here is from genome assembly GCA_026402145.1 of Polypterus bichir lapradei. Lineage (NCBI taxonomy): Eukaryota > Metazoa > Chordata > Cladistia > Polypteriformes > Polypteridae > Polypterus > Polypterus bichir. Next base: position 5,538,719 of record JANRMT010062824.1, on the reverse strand, counting down.
AACTTGGTTGACTATTGTAAAGCACTTTCAGCTACAGGACTTTCATGCGTGAAACTGTCTAAACAAATTAACAAAACATGGATCCTCAAAAAAGGACCTGTTGGGCCAAAGTGCAGGTGACAAAGGGATTAAAATGAACCCAACTGAGTCTTAGAAACTGAACCTGGTCTTTGTTATATGTCTATTTTGTATGGGACTCGTAAAGGCAGTGCTAATGTTTGTGATGTGCCATCTGTTGGAAAGAAAAAGGCAATGCATTGTACTGTATTACCACGTGCATTCCAAATTATATTCCAATAGATGCCACACTGCAAACATTAACATTTAGTATGTCCAACAGGGAGTAACTGCTAAACCGTCAGAAATCAGCTTATTCACATTAATAAAAAGTGCCTGTGTATGTGTGTGTCTGTCCAGCTGCTATGTCTGTCATTCTAAAAGATGGCTCATCATAAGCATTTGTGGTAATGAAATACAGTGCATGTGTAATTCCAACAGATGGCACATCACAAATATTAACACTGCTTTTGTGAATCCCATACCAAATGGCATATAACAGAGACATATGCATTGTATTTGTCATTCCAATAGATGACGCATCACAAACACTAGCACTGCTTTTATGAATCCCATACTAAAAGGCATATAAAATAGACATATGCACTGCATTTTTCATTCCAACAGATGGCACATCACAAACATTAACACTGCTTTTATGAACCCCGTCCAAAATGGCACATAACAGAGACGTGTGCATTGCATATATCATTCAAACAGATGGAGCATGACAAACAGTCATATTGTAGTAATAAAATGCATTGTATTTGTCATTCCCGCAGATGGCACATTGCAAACATTAACACTGCTTTTACAAATCCCATACAAAATCGCATTTCATTTAATTTGTGATTGTGATGTGCCATCTGTTGAAATGACACATGCAATGCATTTTATTCCTAAATGCATTACTAAATACTTTCCAACAGGTGGCGCACTGTAAATGTCAACCCCAAGGCCTACATCAACAACAACAACAACAACATTTATTTCTATAGCACATATTCATACAAACAGTAGCTCAAAGTGCTTTACATAATAAAGAATAGAAAAATAAAAAACACAATATGAAAACAAAATAAATCAACATTAATTAACATCGAATAAGAGTAAGGTCCAATGGCCAGGGGGGACAGAAAAAACAAAATAAAAACTCCAGACGGCTGGAGAAAAAAAAATAAAATCTGTAGGGATTCCAGACCATGAGACCGCCCAGTCCCCTCTTTTTTAGATTTCAACTTGTCACCGATCAGTGGCACAGCTATGCGCCATCTGTTGGAATGGTAAATGTTAAACATTTTATGACTAAAAATGCTGGTTATTCAAAAGCAATGCAAAAGCAAAACTGTTTAGATTGCCAGGCCTGGTGAAAGTATTGTTTTTATTTTTGTACATTTACATTTGTTTTGTTATATTCTGGGTGAAGTAGTAAAAGTCTTTATTTACCCTATTTTAGTTGTAATCAATTACTTGCTCCTCCTTAACCTCCTTAAATCATTTTTGTATTCTTTATATTAACAGGTGCTTATTCTTATTTACCACCCAGCGAGTCTGTGATGTAAGGCATCTGCGTTTTATGCTTGCCGATTGTGTTTGATTTGCACTTTCCGGTTTGAGCTTCGGAGTACCAGCAGTTAATGTACGTCAGCACAGTGGGCACGAATCCCACCGATTGCTCAAAGACATTGTGCATGTTGTGTAAAACCTGACATATGTGCATTCAGAGCACAGCCTGTTTCCCACATCGTATTTGAATGTGCCGCTCGATTAGCTCCTCTGCCTTGCTGGATTTTCTCGTATCACATCCGGACAAACAAGTTTGCAATGCAATCCATTAAAATCTGAATGAGTAGTAAGGTCAGATAAACGAGCCAAATGAAAATTCCGAGAATGAAATGGCAGAAGAGGACGCAGATTCTAAACACTGACCTCGGCCAACAGCGTTTTACAAGGCCGGGACTCACAAGTTGGTCATTAATAAGTAACAGGGAACTCTGGGTAATCTGAGCATGACTTCCACAAAGCAGCCTGGGATGTTTTCATTGCCAGTGGGTCCTGAAGTGGTCCGATGACCAAGGGTTCAAAACACCATTCTCAAAATCAGGCTTATTCACTCGAGCCCCTCAGGACTAAGCCAAATATATGATAGACGCCAGTATACTGACGACCCTGGACTACAGTTTGACCTCGTCCACCTAGGCATCAGTGTCACCACCAAAATCATTTAAAAACATCTCCAAGATAAAAAAGGGGGCCATCTATGACCATACCTGCCCCTCAAGTTTACTGCCATTTTACTACAACTGTCTTTAAAGAGGGCTTTCAAGCTGAAGCCCCATCTCTTTTTCACTCTATAAGAAGAACAAGTACAGATCAGGGGCACAATGGTCAGGGTAGGGTTTGGAGGGGCATCTGTTACAGCCATACAATAAACAGCTAGGGTCTTAAAAATGGGCAGCACCCATGCAAAAGAGGAAGTGAGATTTTATGAGGAACAAAGAAAGTTGGTCTGCTTCACCTTAGTAGACATCCACGAGACAGTAGATGGGCATACTGAGTAAGTGATGCCAGGCAGGGATGGCAATTCTGTTCATCCCCTTAGAAATGCACAATCAGAGGATACCCATACAGTTCAAGCAGCTCACTCACAGGTCAGTACACAAGAGACCAAAATAAATCACTCCACATCTTAAAAATGTTGTTAAATAAAATCCACACAAGTTATAACAGCAAAATGATAACACAGATCCTGATGACTTTATGAACAACAAAAAGTTTAAAAAATCAATGTGGCAAGTTGTTTTTATTTAGATTAAAAATTCAAAGGCTTATAGAATAAAAAAACAAAAAGTGAACGTCAACTCAGTCAGCAAAAGCTGTACAACAGCACCACCTAGTGGTCCAGCAGTAACTAGCAGGCAGGACTGAGAAGACTCATTTAGTGCATAGCTAGATAGATAGATAGATAGATAGATAGATAGATAGATAGATAGATAGATAGATAGATAGATAGATAGATAGATAGATGTGAAAGGCACAATATAATAGATAGATAGATAGATAGATAGATAGATAGATAGATAGATAGATAGATAGATAGATAGATAGATAGATAGATAGAAGGGCGGCACTGCTGCCACACAGTCCTCCCTGTGTGGAGTTTGCATGTTCTCTCCGTGGGTTTCCTCCCACAGTACAAAGACATGCAGTTTAGGTGGATTGGCGATTCTAAATTGGCCTTGGTGTTTGTGTGTGTTCCGGGATTGGATTCCTGCCTTGTGCCCTGTGTTGGCTGGGATTGGCTCCAGCAGACCCCCGTGACCCTATATTCGGATTCAGCGGGTTGTAAAATGGGTGGATAGATAGATAGATAGACAGATGTGAAAGACACTATATAATAGATAGATAGATAGATGTGAAAGGCACAATATAATAGATAGATAGATAGATAGATGTGAAAGGCACTATATAATAGATAGATAGATGTGAAAGGCGCTATATAATAGATAGATAGATGTGAAAGGCACTATATAATAGATAGATAGATAGAGAGATGTGAAAGGCGCTATATAATAGATAGATATGACACTATATAGATTCATAGATGGAAGGTCGGCCGGCAGTCGCTATATTTGACATGCCCAGAGATTTTCAGTCATGCAAACTGACGTAGTCCAGCGACAATGTCATCAACTGGTGTTTGCAAGTCTGACGTACCCTACAACTAGAAGTCAGCTTTACTTTTACTCTTCTGAAGGTTTTTTCGTGGGAATTTTCCTCTACTTCGTGCCACCCTGCTGGTGCCAATGCCCTAGAGCCTTGTGTCTCTACCTTTCTGGTATGCAAGTGTCTTCAAGATTCATCTTTCCCCCTTACACACCCGAACTGAGACCATGGGGGGTGATGCCACTGTGGGAATGGAGCCCGATCCTAAGAGCAGAGACTGGCCATCGGTGTTCCGAACAAGCATGACCCACTCACAACCCACTACCATTATAAACAATTGCTAAGCAAACAACGGCTACTTGTGACCTACCAGTGGCAACCTGCAACCCCAAGTTTGAGAAACATTTCTTAGGGAACCCATTGTCAGCCAAACATCTTTCCACACTCATGTCAATCTTGGTAAATACTTGTAATCACTTAGACCAAGTTATAGTCCAATCCATATAAAGGACCTCACAGAAAAAGACCACCCATGCCAGAATCCCATCATCTTTGTTATGTATTGCCAATTTTAAGCACTAAGGCCAGGTGGGGAGCATGAACTGATAGATACCACCTAACAGCTCTCACTGCCAACCATCCTCTCCTTCTTCTATCTATCCCTATGGTTTTGCATTTTTCCCCCCTAATAGCCAATCCTGACATTACTGACGTGGCAAATCTAAGGCCCAGGGTAGCTTCATTAACAGGGTGTGTGCCGCCCAGGCTTCTGTTTCACAATATGGCAGACTTTTTGTTTTTCATTGAGATAAATTGCCTCAAGTGTGATCACTGCAGTCATCTGTCAAAGTTTCAGCAGCAGCCAACTTCCATATGAGATGCAAATGAATTCTGTCTCCGGGGCTAAATAAAGAATTGAGAGGCATGTGAAAGCCAACGCCAGTCTGACCCACTGAAAGATTCTATTTAAAATATGGCCAAGATTTAGCAGGAATACCAAAAATATCCATAATGGGGTTCAGAAAGTTTTCCTAGCAAAAGTAAATCACCAACCAGTAAATTTCACTTTCATCATCAGAGCTCGAAATTACACTAAAGGGGCAGCTCGGCTGGCTTCAAGCAGTTGGCATGGCCTCGGTATGTGCCAGCCTGACATTCTGCACTGGGAGCTTCATAACATTCTGTGGTGGCACTGCTGTCTTAAAATAATAAAAGAGATAGGAAGTGCAGATGGGAAAAGAAGCTCGAAAATAAAGTGAAGTTGAAACCAGGATGGCAAGATGATCAGTGAAGAATTAAACCAAAAAACAAACCAAAGTCGACACCAGGAAAATAAAATGATCTGTGAACAATAAAAACAACAAAAATTGACACCTGGAAAACAAAACAGTCGGTGAAGAACAAAATCAAAATGTGAACAAAAGTCAAAACCAACCAGGAAGAGAAAACAATCTGTGAACAATAAGAAAAAAAAAGAATAAAAGTCGATATCGGGAAGACAAAGTGATCAGTGAGAAATTAAACTAAAGAACGAACAAAATTCAACATCAGGAATAAAATGATCTGCAAACAATAAATCCAAAAATCAAACAAAAGTTAACACCTGGAAGACAAAACAGTCTGTGAAGAATAAAAAAAAAAATGAACAAATATCGAAACCAAGAAGACAAAAAGATTAATGAAAAAAAACGAAAAGTTGACATCTCAAAGGCAAAAAAGTGAAAAATTAAACTAAAAAAACGAACAAAAGTCAACATCAGGAAAGCAAAAAGATCAGTGAAAATACAAGCAAAAGTTGACATAAAGAAGGAAAAATGAGCAGTGACCAATAAGAACAAAAAATAAACTAAATTCGACAAAACAATCGATGAAAAATAAAACCAAAAAACAAACAGAAGTCGACATCAGAAAGGCAAAACAATCGTTGAACAATAAGAACAAAAAATGAGCAGAACTCGACACTAGGAAGTCAAAATGATAAATGAACAATAAAATCAAAAAGGGAACAAAAGCTGACACCAAGAATGCAGAATGATCGTTGAGAATTAAAACCAAAAACTGAACAAAAGTCAAAGTCGAGATGTCTTCCCTAAAAGCTGCCAACACTAACCAGAGGAGAGTTGATTTTCCCTACTTAATTTAATGAGCTGTTATTATTTTTAGCCCAAATCTCAGACACAGAGTAACGCCTGCTGCCAAGTTGTATACGAGGGGTGACCCAAAAATTCCAAAAACTGATCATTAGCACGGAAGTATGGGCCGGTTTATACTTCACGCTCACTCATCATGGCTGCCACGCATTCCCAGCGTTCATTTCACACGTCCTTTGAGCAGGTCCTCAAAAATTAACGAGACGAGTGTGTGAGTCTCGGTACCAGCAAAAAATCGGGGGGTGCGGTGTGTTCAAGTCGTAACGTGATATTAGAGTCTCTGTTTACTATCAACACGTGACAGAAAGCCGCATTGTGGATCGATGTTTGATAAATGATTTGATGAGGTGAAGCAAATCATCAAACTTAAGTGCTGACATACATATGCATTCGTGGTGCTTTTCCTCATCGATTTTTCACATAGGCCATACAAGTGTCGCATATTCCCCATCGTAATGACACAATACATTTTAAAGGTCTCACATACCATCTTCTGTGCCATCTTTTTTTTTTGGCACCTTCGCAACAGCATCTGAATGTACGGAAGCATATTTGAGCCACAGAGGAAAAAAAAATAGGGACACAGTGAAGAAAAAAAAGGCCTATTTCATGATTAAAGTGGAAATTTCTACTTTAACCTCACAGTTTATTTTGACATTCAAGTAGAACATCGTAAACGTCATCTTCAAACCAACCCAGTTGTTAATTGCTATGTGCTTCTGGGTCTTTTCCTCCTGCACGGACAGCAGCGATTGTCACACAGAACACATTACATTTATGATATTGTAGCTCTCTGCACATTTAGAATCCTCAGATTTATACGTGATTATCACTTTCATGATGAATTGTGGTAAAGCATGTATGTTACATTTTACAAATAAATTGAAATAATTAATATTGTGAGGACAGCACGGTGGCGGAGCAGTAGCGCCACTGTCTCACAGGGAGTCACGTCCCTGGTGTCCCTGCTTGGAGTTTGCATGTTTTCTGGTGGGTTTCCACAGTGTGCTCCCATATCCTACCAAGGACATGCAGGTTTGGGGATCTGGTGATGATAAAATGACGCCAGTGTGTGTGCTTGTATTCACCTTGCAATGACCTGATGCCCTGTCCAGGGATTTGTTTCTGTATCGCGCCCGATGCTAGCTGGAATGGGCGCGTCCCTGGATTGATGGATGTAATTATAAAATTTCCGGCCTTTTTAGAAATATTGTGGCAACAAGTCCTTGATGTTGTTCTGTCTGCGTCTGTTAGTTGTTGCATCCCAGTGGCAGAGTGATTAGCGCGGCTGCCTCATTTCTCAGGTCACAGTTTTGCCCATAATAATCGGTCCAGCATAGTTGGCAGATGCTATCCTGACTTTTGGGAGCACTTAAAAGACCACTGCCCCATTATAATCCACTTCAGATCCTTCTGCCCATCAAAAGTGTTTATACACTATAGTGAACTTTTGAGCCCAAACAGAAAACATAAAGAAGACAAAACAGAGAAGGAAATGAAATTGAACGAAAGAGATCAGCAAAACAACAGTCTAGGAAACAGACAAAGGGTCAAACCTGCAAGGAGCCAAAGTCTGACGTCAGCTCGAAAATCGTGAATCAAAACACTGCATCAAAATGAAAGAGAAAGAGTCCTGACTACCGAAGAACCCGTTTTCTAACAAATGCGCAAACCTGCAGGCAGTCGTTCATTTCAGGAAATATCCACACATTTGGAGTTCAAGTATGCCCGCCTTGGTAGTCTGCTTATCTTGGAGTCTTCTTATTTAGTTTTGATTTGGGTTATTTAATGTGAAGAATTCACTTTCACTTTCATTTTGTACTTACAATGTGTTTTTGGACTTTGTTAGTTTATTTTACACTTTACACTTGAAATGATCGTGCATAAAAAGTAAGATACATGTCTCAGGATTACTGTAAGTGGCAAAAAAGGACCAGGAGATGATAACATATAGTGGCAAGAAAAAGTTTAGGAGCCTTTTGGAAATAACCGCCATTTATGTATCAATTAGCAGCAGCAGCAGGTAATTTTAAGTGGTGCTCCTTTGGTCTGCTAGCCCAGCTTCAGTCAGTTCTGGTGTTTCACTTGCTCTGAGCCACTAGGTGTCACTGTCCTCAAAACTCACTCTAGTAAAAAGGGGAAAAAAACTCTCAAAGGTACCCTCAAGGTTAAAAATTCTGGGCTCTAAAGTAGGCAAGTGTCTCTTCCTGACAAAGTGCGACATGTGGGGGAAACATTTTGTTAAGACTGGACCAAGGGCGTGGAACTGTAAGAAGAACAAACAAACACACTTGTTATGCTTTATTATATTAAACTGGCTCTGCTACCCATCAATGACAGGTTAAAATCTAAATAATCGACGTAGACCTCAGCATTAAGGTTTGCAGTGTGCCATCTACTGGAATATATTTTGTATTTGCATGTACTAATAAATTGTAGTAATATGTAATAATAAAATGCATTACTACTCTGTTATATGCCATTTGCTATGGGATTCGTAAAAGCAGTGTTAATATTTATGATGTGCCATCTGTTGGAATGACAAGTGCAATGCATTTTATTACTGAACGTGTTTGTGATGCACCATCTATTAGAATGACAACTGCAATGCATTTTATTACTACACATATTTGTGATGCGCCATCTGTTGGGATGACAAATGCAATGCATTTTATTATTACATGTTTGTGATGCGCCATCTGTTGTAATGACAAATCTATTGTATTTTATTACTACACATGTTTGTGATGTGTCACCTGTTGGAATGACAATTGTGATGTGATGCACCATCTGTTGGAATGACACATGCACTGAATTTTATTACTACTCATATTTGTGATGCACCATCTGTTGGAATAACAAATGCAATGCATTTTATTACTAAACGTTTGTGATGCACCGTCTGTTGGAATGACAAATGCAATGCAGTTTATTACTACAAATGTTTGTGATGCACCATCTGTTGGAATAACAAATGCAATGCATTTTATTACTAAACGTTTCTGATGCACCATCTGTTGCAATGACAAATGCAATGTATTTTATTACTACAAATGTTTGTGATGCACCATCTGTTGGAATGACAAATGCAATGTTGTTTATTACTACAAATGTTTGTGATGTACCATCTGTTGGAATGACAAATGCACTGAATTTTATTACTACAAATATTTGTGATGCACCATCTGTTGGAATGACAAATGTATTTATTTTAATTACTACAAATGTCTGTGATCTGTTGAGAATGAAAAATTCAATGTGTTTTATTACTACAAATATTTGTGATGTGCCATCTGTTGGAATGACAAATGCAATGCTTTTTATTACCACAAATGTTTGTGATACACCATCTGTTGAAACAGCATATAATTCAAACTGAAAAATGAATGTGAAAGACCAGGGATATAACCATAAGCCAAGGCAGGCACCCTGGCCAAAATATAACACTATCTATTTGGTGTTTAATTTTCTGTACTTTTATTTAACCCTTTCTTTACAGTTGACCCTTCCCCACCCTCAGCATTTGCAGTTGCTACTTAACTGAATCTGCACGAAATGTGAGAAGAGTTCTGTAAAAAGAAAATCGATTAATCCATTTTTATTTCAGATCAAACCCTCCAAAGTGTACAAAGGTACTTTAAAAAAGAAAACAGCTACGGCAGATTAGATTACGAGATAAAAGCAATTTGACGCTGTGGATGTAGACAGGCCAGTATGAATGTAAAAGGTCAAGATTAAGAAACGAAACTTAAAAGCGTGAATGGTGAAATTGCAATGCTTTTGAAGATAAAAAGCCACAGTTTGAACCCTGACGTGAGTGTAAGCACAATAAGAACATTTTGCAAAGATTTTGCTAAACGTGTCATCAGGTAATCCATATTATCACCATTTAATGGGTTAAAACAGAACTGGCTGTTTATGGAGGTCCGGACCTCATCAGAACCAACCAATCAGAGCACAGATTTGCTTTGCTCAGATACCCCAGCCAGTCTTCAGAGATTTACTGGGACCCTCATTCTCTGTGTTCAGGTGCCAATGGGACTGTCACTGGTGACATCTCACCTTCTGACTTTACGTAGTCACGTGAAATTTCTGGTACAAACCTAAGGTCTTCACAAAAAGAAATATAAACATAAACTTTGACTTTCTCATAAAAGTAACAAGCCAACAAAATGCCTTAGTCCTCCGTCACATCGCCCCTCACATGTAGTGGAAGGTCTGAGGTCAAGTCTCGAGTCTGAGTTCTCTCAGTCTTGCTGAGCCGAGTAATCTGCCTGAGAAGGTTTTCATTTTGTGGACAGTATCATACAGAGTGGAGATCCGACCTGCCGAACAAACTGGAGAAAAAGGCGGGGAGGAGGGACCGGCGGGCTGAGTACTAGCTTATAATGAAGAGGGAAACTAGTGGTGGGCGAATGATCAGTAGAAAGAAATTTGAATCTTGCGAAAGCATCAGCAAGTCATCCAAGGCAAGGAATGGCATGCCGCCTGTCTGCTCTGAGGACCTGGGCGGGCACATTCTGCCTTGAAGGCTTCACCTGAATGGCACTCCCAGAAACATCTGACCTTCAAAGAAATCGTTAAAATGAAAAGAAGCAGAGCATTTCATTTGGGTTAGGCGCTGCTGAGCACTTCAGATAAACAGATCAAATTTGAAACATTGTGGCTGAAAGGGCAATACCAAATTCAGAGCTACAAAATGTTGCAGGTCAACAGCTGGGCACGTGTTTTCATCAGCCGAGCAGCGGGCATCGAGTTAATTTAAAATTAAAGTGGTCCGATACATTGCTGAAACCCACTAGAGCATGGCATGATTATGCGACACACTTCTGCAGGTTTATGATAACACGAGTGCCAGCAGCAGCCGCCTTTCCCATACCACGATGATTCGTTTGAATATTTGCGGCTCTGTATGGCACCTCTGCCAGCTCCCATGGGCTTGGCCTTCACTCCACCAGTTTCCCTAAAGCACTTCCACACCCGCTGAGCTGTGGAGGCGTCCCAAGTTTTCTTCTCCGCCAGAGTCGGGCAGGATCTCCTAACTGAAGCTCTTAAAAGGGCTTGTTGGCATTAGTGGAGCTCTTGAGCAGACCACCAAGATCCCAAATAACTACCAATACCAGGAAAATGAAAAACAGCTGAGAAGATCAACAAAAAGGGGTGGTAATAAGACCAAAATACCAGATAGTAAAGGACAGGAGCCTCTAGGGGTCTAACCTCTACACCAGTCCGGTGACTCTAAGGAAGGAAAAGCTTGGGTTGCTGCTGGTGAGGCCAGGAGGGGGCGCTTACCATGAGGTCTGAATGTGGATCTCAGTGCCCCAGTGCAGTGACAGGGTGACACTGTGCTGTAAAAATGGCACGGCCCTTCACATTAGACATAAAACTGAACTGGTCATAAAAGATCACCTGGGCATCCTTCGTAAAGAGTAAGGTGTATCCCAAAGTCCAGGCTAAACTGTCACCCCATGACCCCCTCATAAAGAGAACAGTTTCTCCTGATGTCCTCACTAAGTTGCCCACCACAGCCTGGTCATGTGGGCCCCCCTAATCATCCCCTGTTTCTAATTGGCTCTCTCACTCACCACTTCACCACCTACCAGTTAATTTGTGGTGAATGTAGTGACAAAAAAATGTCTGCCGCTGCATCATCCAGGTGGATGCTACACATTAGTGGTGTTTGACGTGCCTCCCCACTCAATATGAAAAACACTGAGTAGTGAGAAAGGCACTATATAAATGTAAAGAAGTAATATTATTAGGGGTCCTCCCTGCGTGGAGTTTGCATGTTCTCCCCGTGTCTGCGTGGGTTTCCTCCCACAGTCCAAAGACATGCAGGTTAGGTGCATTGGCAATCCGAAATTGTCCCTAGTGTGTGCTTGGGGTGTGTGTGTGTGTGTGCGCGCCATGCTGGCGCCCAGCCTGGGGTTTGTTTCTTGTCTTGGGCCCTGTGTTGGCTGGGATTGGTTCCAGAAGACCCCCGTGACCCTGTAGTTAGGTTATAGCAGGTTGGACAATGGATGGATGGATTATTATTAGGGTCTTTGTTCCACTGTAGCTTCTTAATTAGAAGTACGTACTTCACCATCAGTCAGTATTCAGACCTCTCAACTTTTGCTCAAATAACTTCAAATAATTTTGTACCTCATCAAGCAACACTCAGTACTTTGGAATGACAAAGAGAAGACAGAATTTTTAGAAATGTTTGCCAATTGATTAGAAATAAAACAGTGAAATATCCCAGTGACACAAGCATTCAGACCCCTTACTTAGGAGTTAGTTGATTCCAGCCTGGGGTCTTATTTAGGTCTAACGTGACAAGTTTCACAAACAGCCATTATCCTCTGCAGAAGCTCCAAAGACCCCCCCCCCCCCCCACCTTTACAATGGACAGCTATTTCCAGAACTCTCCAGAATTGGTGTTCAAGTCCAGGCTCTGGCTGTTCCCAGAGTTGTCCCTAAGCCAGCTGGTGATTTTAACATGCAGACAACCTGATCGTTTCATTGAGGTCCCCCTTGGTGACTGTAGCATGCGGACAACTCGTTCATTTCGTTGAGGTCCAACTTGCCCATTTCATTATGTTGACAACTTGATTGTTTATTCGAGGTTCCCCTTTGTGATTCCAGTACATTGACACTCAATTGTTTTATTAGGCACGTGTTTCCCTTGCTGATTTGGACACTTAATCATTTCATTGAGGTTCCTCTTGGTGATTTCAGCACGTAGACAACTTGATTGTTTCATCGCAGTCCCCCTTGGTGATTTCAAACTTTGGACAATTGATCCTTTCATCCTATATGGGATTCCAGCACATGGACACTCCATCGTTTTATGAAGCGCATGTTCCCCTTGGTGATTTCAGCCTGCACAACAATTTTCTAGACAGTCATTTGGATATCTCCCCCACTGATGGTGTCACACCCAGCGACACCACTGGGCCCAACCACTAAGCACCGTCATAAACCTTCTCTCTGTTTAAGCACGTTGCCCACCTCTGTTCCACACTTTCAATATCTCTGCCTGCTTGAAGGCCCAGATCCAAAGCACTTTCACATTCAGAAGATCTACAGATCATTCGCCCACCACTGGTTTCCTTATTCAGTATGAGCTGGTATTCCCTGTGTTGTCTTTGCTTTGACCCTTCCGCCCAGTATGAGGTTAAGATTTTCATGAAGGATATCCCTGTACTTTGCTCCGATTAGGTTTCCCTCAACCCTGTCTAGTTCTCCCAGTCCCTGCTGCTGAAGCACCACCGTGCTTCATCGGTGAAGTTGGCATTGCAGAAGTGGTGATCGGTGTCATGATGCTTATCTTGGTTTCACCAGATCACAGAATCTTGCTTCTCACAGTCCTTTAGGTGCCTCTTTATAAACTCCAAGCAGGCTTCCATGTAACCTTTACTGAGGAGAGGCCGCTCCATCTGAAAGCCCAGATTGGTGGAGTGTTGAACTGAATGGATGTCCTTCTAGAAGTTTCTCTCATTTTCACCCAGGTTCCCTGAAGCTCACCCAGAGTAGTCACGGGGTCCTACAGCAGATCACCTCTCTTACTGAGGAACCTTCTCCCCTGATTGCTCAGCTGACCTGGGTAGCCACCTCTAAGGAAGAGTCATGGCTGCTCCAAACCTCTACAACTTAAAAATCATGGAGGCCAGTGCACTCTTGGCAGCCTTCAACGCTGCACAAATTTTACATTTGAGCCTTCCCCAGATTCTGTCCTTAAGCTCCGCAGGCAATTCCCTCAAATGTTGACAGCTGTGGGCCTTTCCTTATCGCTCCAATCAACTGAGTTGGAAATCCAGGTGTGCCAAGTTCATAGAGACGTTCCCCAGAAGAACTGCTGACAAAGGAGCTTCTATAAAGTACTGAATTTAAGGGTCTGAATATTTCTAGGAATGACAGATTCCAGTTTTAAATTTTTAAGATGTCATGCTGTCACTTTGTCATTATGGAATGTTGAGTGTGGATTAATGGTGAATGAATGGAATAATTATCCATTTAAAGTTAAATCTGCAACACAATAAAATTTGCAGAAAGTGAAGGGGTCTGAGTATTTCAGTGAGTAGCCCAGGGGGCACTCGCAACCGTGCCACACGTGCCGTAGTTCACCCGCCCCTCTGCTACACAGACAATAAAGAGCAACCAAGCGATTAAAGTGGAGAGGCGTGTGGTTACTGGATTGCAGCATCCCGCCTATTACCTCAGGGGTCTCGGATAACGTAACCTCAGTGCACAGCCACCACATCACAATCTCACTGACTAGCTGCTCTACTTTACAAATGCACGCCGTCAAACAAGACAGCCAGTCTAAGCCCTGAGGCCCAGTGCCGTCTCACCCACCCCTGTTTGTAATTCGTGCAGCTCTGCTGTCAGATTCAAGCAGCCTTAAAAACCCCGCACAGTATGAAGAGGTCCAGTTTAATGGATGAACCAATGTGACATTTGGAAGGTTGCTTGGTGCTTAATATTACAAATCTGCAAGCTGCTAGGACATTCGGCAGCTGCTCTCTCTCCTGCAGTCTGAACGAGAGACTGAATTGATGGGACAGCATAACAAAGAGCTCAAGGTGAGAGAGAGAGAGAGAGAGAGAGAGCACTGGCAAGGAAATGGCTTAAAATTAAGATTTGTGTGAAAAATTAAGTACACCCTGCAGGAAGAGTTGATTTTCTTTTAATATATTTGAACTTGCAAACAGTCGATCTTCGTGCACTACTTGAATAAAAACACAAGGAAATTAGCCTTTTCAATCATTTGGCAATCAAAAATATTCATAGATTGAAAGGTCCACTTAATTTTTCAGATGACCACACGTGCAGGACCAAACAGATGATCTAAACTGAGCTGGGAAGCCACAGCTTGTGCTGTCATCTGCAGATGCTCAAGGAAGTGTAAAGTAATGAGCGTGTGGCATCGCTAAAACAGAAAAAAGCTCCTCAAGTACGAGAAAGTTGTGCCTCAGAGAAGACAACGCAAACAGTGGGCATCTTCAAAGGCGGTGACGTGACTAGCGGCAGTCCTTGTCACAGCAACACCCCTAGGAAGATGCTCAGTCGGAGCTTTTATACAAAAAGGGTGTCTTTTTGGGGAGCAGACCTGGCATGCAAAGTGTCGTACAAGGCACTACACAATAATTACTTCGAAAAACGGGAGGGAGTTGAATCTGTGACCATCAAAACGAAAAAATAAAATTTGGACTAGAAGTGAACAGCACACACTTAAGTGATTTCTGAAAAGAAAATGTAAGCCATGAGAAAGTATTGGCTACCTAGAAATAAGCCTCACCTCAAGAAGCCTGTCCCCCAAAGTCTATTGGCTTGCCTCAGCCTACACAGGGATAAAAACCATTATGGCTTCAAATGTTTTTGTATAATACAGATGTTGGCCCTTTTGCTATTATCCGGAGATTGACGCCCCTCTCAACCCCAAACCGCAGTGGGCATTTTTAATTTTTCTTGTAACTTAATCTGCTAAGGACAAAACGTTATAAAAAAGCCTGCTTCTCAGATTCTGACATATTTATTGAAAGCAGCTCTCTCAATGTGCTTTAACACCTTTAACGCGTGTGTCTCTCACACTCGCACTTCCTCTTTTGATCACATCACCAAAGCAAAACTGACCAATCAGATTGCTCTGAGACACACACACACACACACACACACAGATCTTGGTGTTTTATTATACAGTATAGTAGATTGTTGAACATTTACTTTGTATATCACTATGTATCCTTTTCTATGTGCCACGTGTTTTGTGGGTGATCCCCCAAGAGGTGGGGCCACCTGCTTCTCATCGTCAAGGGGGCTATACTGAGCCCTGTACAGGTGGAGGAAAACCCACAGTCTCTTGCAGTTCATTGAATATGCCAGCGTTGGTGAGTTTCTCTGGTGCTTCTTAAAAATTTTCTGGATTTTTTTTGATGTTTCTGCTCTGTCTTTTGACCATTCTTAGGATTTGTGTATTGGACTTGTTTGCCCTGGGTTACCTTGGTTTTGCAGACATTCCCTCAGAGCTTTACTGTGTTACACAGCATTTTTGCATTAATAACTCTTGTTTTGTATTTAAAGATTCTACCCTCAGGGTTTTTGACGGTATTTCCTCCTCTAGTGGGCATCTTTGGAACTCTTCGGGACTTACGTGCTTTGGGACTCTCACGCACACAGAACACTGCTGGTACCACCTTACACATGTGAAAGTGAGCTACAGGTTAAAGAATGGTTTGAAAGTGACTTAGTGCACAAATCAGTTCAATGCCTGGAGTCTCACGCCAGACTGCAAAATTTGGGTTGAATTATCTGTGCAGGATGGCACATAAGTTCAATTTGTTTTCCAAAACCATTAATCAAAATCATCCAGATTTAGCAGTGGAGATGGAAGAGCAAATCCTGCACCTTGCAATTAGCAGCAGAATGCCTGGCGTAAAGACATTCACTGCAAGCATAAGACACCACATCAGGAGATCAGAGCAATTAGCAGCTACCAGGATTATAGATATTAAGAGGCCGAGGCTGGTTTATCCCAGGCTGGGTGACAGTTATTGTTATGTTCAAGAAAGTACTGTATAATGCAGGCATCATCTGAATAGGCATAACTAATGAAGTGAGACTCTATTTCAAAAAAACTGTCAAAATGCACAAAATTCAATTAGCATTTCAAATGTACGCTAAATTACAAAGTATTCCCTATTAAACACCAGTCACCAACCGGCTGTTTAAATTTTATTTTTATTTCAAAAACTGAAATTGTCAAATGCTGCTTTGTTTAGTAGAAAAATATTTTTCGGTGTATTAATATATAGTGGGGGAAAATAAGTATTCAACACATCGACATCTGTCTCACTAAACGTCTTCCCAATGCAGTATGCTCACGAAATATAGGACAGAGAATGGGATCCACATTAATAAAAGAAGAAATTTCTGTATGCATCTGGGCACTATGCCCCTATCATTCCAACAGATGGTGCATCACAAACATGTGTAGCAATAAAATGAATTGCATTTGTCATTCCAACAGATGGCGCATCACAATCATTAAAACTGTTTGACGAATCCATTACCAAATGGAAATATAACAGAGACATATGCATTGCATTTATCATTCCAACAGATGGCGCATCACAAACATTAACACTGCTTTTAGAAATCCCAAACCAAATGGCACATGACAGAGCGGTCTATTGGAATGCACTTTGTAATGCATGAAGCAATGAAATGCAATGCATTTATAATTCCAACAGATGGCACATCACAAACATTTGTAGTAGTAAAATGCACTTCATTTGTCATTCCAACAGATGGTGCATCACAAACATTAACACTGTTTTAATTAATTCTATACCATTAAGCATAAAACAGACACATATGCACTGCATTTGTCATTTCAGCAGATGGTGCATCACAAACATTAGCTCTGTTTTTACGAATCCCATACCAAATGGCATAAAACAGAGACATATGCATTGCATTTGTCATTTCAACAGATGGCACATCACAAACATTAACACTGTTTTAAAGAATTCCATACCATTAAGCATAAAACAGACACATAATGCATTGCATTTGTCATTTCAGCAGATGGTGCATCACAAACATTAGCTCTGTTTTTACGAATGACATGCCAAACGGCATATAACGGAGACATAAACATTTTAATTGTCATTCTAACAAATGGCACATCACAAACATTTGTTGTAATACAATGCACTCTATCTGTCATTCCAACATATGGCACCTCTCAAACATTAACACTGCTTTTATTAGTTCCATACCAAGTGGAATATAACACAGATATAAACATTGCATTTGTCATTCCAACAGATGGTGCATCACAAACATTAACACAATGTTTATGAATCCCATACCAAATTTAATATATATGACAGAGAAATCTAATGTAATGTATTTTGTAACTCAGGTAGCACTACAATGCACTGCATTTGCCATTGCAGCCGATGTCACATCACAAACATTTCTAGTCATAAAAGACATTGCCTTGTGTCATTTAAACAGATGATTAATTACAAACATTAACACTTTTTTATGAATCCCATACCAAATGGTATATAACAGAGACATCTGTCAGAATGTATTGAGTAAGGCGCATTGTAAGAAATGCATTGCAGTTGTAATTCCAACAGATGGTGCATCACAAACATTTGTAGTAAGGCATTTTATTTCTTGAGGTAAAGACGTTTCCTGTTCGCTTTTCTGTTCACAGAGGCCATCACACTTGGAGTTTTATAGATTCACATTACATGTGAAGAGGTGGCACGTCTATGGCAAGAACATGCAAATGAAACTTCCACTGCTCTTTGCTATTATATGGTCACACAAGTCACTACTTATTTGAATTCAACATTAAATACTGTATAGTCTTCCCCATCAGCCTACTGCCAGTAATAAAGTGCGTCAGACCTCTGAATTTGATGAATCCCTCAGGAAGGAGAACAAAGTATCATAGCAGGAAGGTCATCAAACTCCAGCACAACACTCTAATGTTGATGTGAGTAGACATCGTCTGCTGAACTCAGTTAGTGCAGTGATCTTTGCCCAAATGTGCATCATTAATAAAGTATGAGTATAATCAGTTACTGGAAGCTAGCAAGAAAAAAAATAAATCAATTAATTTCTGCATTGCGCTATTCACTGAGCACAGGCTCAGAGTGCCTGCATAAGTTTATAGCTGAAATGAAATAAAGAAATCATTATTATCAATCCCGAAAAGTGTCACACCCGGGCAGTCCTGACACAATCTACCAATCTGCTTCACCGTCATGGAAACCATTGTGAAATAAACAATTTAAATGTTAAAGCTCTTTGTCCCTCACTGTCCCCTTCTCTCTTCCGCCGTCTCTCTCTCTCTCTCTCTCTCTTGCACGCTCACACACTCTCTCTGTCTCTCTCTCTCCAATTCACACTCTCTTCAGGCACACTGCAAGACACCAGTTGCACCACGATAAAGTAGGACAGCGTACCTCAGTCAACTTACTTGCACACCCTGAAATGTCATATCACACCCACTGAGGGGGCAAGCACCCCAGGTTGGGAAACCAACAGGGTTGATTGCGCTGAATGGTCTGTTAAGTCATTTAATTGAGATAAGGAAGACAGAAGATTCAAGGTTGGGTAGAAAATATTCCCTAATCATGGTCCTGGAGAGTGGCGCCATCTTAGATGTTGCCATGCATGCATGTCTGTGCATCACCTTGCTGGCGGGTATGGGGTACAACCCCAGGTTGAGAGAGGGCGCTGTTGCTAACTGTCTTGTCTCTTACCTCCACAGCACAGAGAAGCAAACTGACCACACCCCCCATTACTTCCGCAAGCCCCTCCCCTTCTGGTCTGAAACATATAAAAGATCCTGTCTCCGGATGATGTCGTCTCACTTCAATCCAATCTTGCACCAGGACGGAGCTCCTAGTAAGACGAAGCAAATGAGTCCTTTGTGTTCCAGCACCCCCATAAGCCTGTTTATTTCACTGCAGCTTTGTGATTTTGACAGAAAAATTTAATTTGGTGACCTGGTTGGCACCCCACTTTTTCCACAATGTAGTTCAGCATCTGTTAATTGGGATGTCACTGGACTCTGTACATGTTGTGACAGAACTGACCCTATGAACCTGTTTCAATTTTTATTTTGAAAGAGCCGCTGGGTCATACCATTTTATTCAGGATTTGTCTGCCCCTGTGACCTGGGCTTAGAATAAGGTCACCGACCCTCTGAGAAGTCATAAAAGGCTTCTAACAAAGGGTGGCGTCAGGAAGGGCATCCGGCCATAAAAAAATTTCGCTCCAATACCTCCTTTGAGCAATGATAACCAGCCAACATAGGTGAGCTCAAAGTGGGGGTGGGCAGAAAGAAAGAAAGAAAGAAAGAAAGAAAGAAAGAAAGAAAGAAAGATCTGCACATTAATAAGAGATTCCTGTAATCCTGTGCTGAAATTCAAGCTCCAGCATCACACACAAGAGAGATCAGTGCTGGCGTTCCTAACAGGCACTGACTGGAAATGTTCTAATAGCCGCCTCTAACAGCCTTACGTGGCTCCATGCACATTTTCATATCAACATCTTACAACAGTATGATGTGGAAAAGTAGCAGTGGTGGTGTGTGCAGAGACATCTGGCTGGATGTCTTCTACAGCTGGGCACTCCTCCCTCGGTCTACTAATGAATGGCGTCTGGTGATGTCACCTCTGCGTGACATCAAATCTCAATCCAGACTCTTTTTATGCCAAGCTCCTAGCTGGAGGAACAAGCTTCCCATCTCCATTCAAGAGTCTGAGTCCCTCAAGGTGTTTAAGAAGTGTTTGAAGACCCTCTCGTTTTCTAAAATTGTGTCTGATATTAGTTGTTCGGTTTATTTTTTCAAGGAATTATAACTCGCAGGCATTCTGTTCTGAGCTCTTCACATGCGAAGACCAATTTTGTAACCTTGTCCTTGTCACACTGACTCTATCAGAAAATGCCAGTGTGGACAAGAGAGTTTTTTAAACTTTACATAAAACGCTTTCCTTTAGGACACAATCTTGTGTGGTAAATACATATATACCACAATTGAGAGGAAATAACTTCAAAATTATCAAACATATCCTTTTATACTAATATAATGTAGAACTAATGTTGCATAGTACATGAATTTGCACTTTATTAGTTTACCTAAGGTTATTAAAATTTTTGTAACATATATTTGTGCCATTTTTTGTCGGCTGGTATAATTATTGGGATTATTAAGGTCTGTATCTATCTATTTCTATGTGATATAGTGCCGTTCATGTCTATCTATCTATCTATCTATGATATAGCACCTTTCATATTCATCTATATACTGTATCTATGTATGAATGATATATCTAATTATCCTATTTATCTATTATATAGTGCCTTTTCTATCTATCTATCTATTGGTGCCTTTCCTATGTATCTATCTATTATATAGTGCCTTTTTATATTTCTCTATTATACAGTGCCTTTCCTATCTATTTATCTATCTATGACACACTACTGCCTTTCATACCTTTTAATCTATCTATATATGATATAGTGCATTTTATATTTATCTATTACATACTGCCCTTCCTTTCTATCTATCTATTATATAGTGTTTTTCACTTCTATCTATCTATCTATCTATTATATAGTGCCTTTCACTCTATCTATCTATTATATGCAGTAATGCCTTTCTTATCTATTTATCTACCTGTTATGTTGTGCCTTTCATATCTACCTATCATATAGTGCCTTTTCTATGTATCTATTTGTTATGGAGTGCCTGGCATTCTCTCTCTCTCTATCTATCTCAAAGTCTCGCTTGGTGCTGTCACCTACTGTATACACAGATGAATGGCTTCTTTTTGCATTGCAGTTTCCCCTAAGTACATAATGACTCTCACCGTCTTTTTACTGCGGACTCCTAACTTGATGTCTATTGCTGCTTTTACAGACTGTTGTTAGTTAAATGCCTGCCTTTCTTCTCTGTTTATTATATTTATAAATGTCCTAAAAAGATGCTTTTGAATGTGTAACACTGTATTGGGAGGTGCAAGCAAACAGACACAGTACAGCTTATAAGAGTGAAGGAAGATCATACTAAGTGGAGAAAAAATACAAACACAGCCGGCTTCAGGAAAAAAAGAGAAGCATGAAGCCTGCCTTGTCATTGTGGAAAATGCAGCCTTTATCAGCAGAACTGCCTGCCTGAATGAGATATTCCACTGGGCTTTGTCAGCTGTTCTTTATCGCTGCACACGTACAGTAAATAACCTCAGCCTGAAAAAAGAAAGCAAGCCAGTGGCTGTCACTTCCTTTGGAATGTGCCTCGTTGTACTAATGCTGACTCACGGCACATTTGAACCATGAAATCCCCCTGACGTGACAATGATCACAACATATGGGGAACACGAGCTCTGGTGCTCACTGCTTTTGTGGACTTCACTTTATCTTCTCATTGCAGTTATGCTTATGGTTTGTTATACAGACATGGATGTGATTTTTTTTGTTGCTATATGTTTCCTGTCCTTTAAATTTGACTTCCTTTGATGACCGGCAAAGACATCTGCAGTATTAGGTTACTCCAACACACAACTGTGGAAGTTATTCTCTGCTGGGAAGCCTAAAGCCAAGACACTGCAATGTGGTGACTGGCAGCTGGAAGTCAACAGAAAGTCATTACATGGCCCAGCCTTTTTTCTTTTTTGCCTGAATGCATCAATCATTTATATTTTGTTTTAAAAAGAGGAACACCATATTGAGGAGAGTTTACTGAGAAGTCAGAAAACACAGTGAAGTCAAAACCGGACAGTCAAAAATTGCACCCAAAATGTGAAGAGATAAATCAGAATCAGAAAATTGTATCTATCTAACAAATACTGCCTTTCATATCTGTCTGTCTGTCTGTCTGTCATATAGTGCCTTTCATATCTATCTATCACATTGTGCCTTTCACTCTATCTATCATATAGAGCCTTTCATTTTAACTATTTGATTGTGACTTTCACTATATTATATAGTACCTTTCACATATCTATCTATCTCGCTATCTTTTATATAGTGCCTTTCATATCTATCTATCTGTCTATCTATCTATCTAATAGTGCCTTTTATATCTATCTATCTATTATATAGTGCCTTTCACTCTATTATCATAT
>JANRMT010062824.1:5497288-5515943 GCA_026402145.1 Polypterus bichir lapradei | reverse complement strand
TATCTATTAATAGTGCCTTTCATTCTATCTATCTATCTATCTATCTATCTATCTGCCTATCTATCTATCTATCTATGTAGCTTCCTTAGCTTTATGTTTCCTGGAAAAAGTCAAAATACTGAATTTTTTTCAACAATAAAAAATGTTATTACATGTATCAGAACGATGTAAATACCAAACCACGTGACATGTTTTGTAACAGACACCAATGCACAGCCCAACGTCACAATCAGGACAGTAGCTTTGTGTTTCTCTGTATATTTTTTCTTAGAGTTACCTTGGAACTTAACATTCATGAGAGTAAACAGACATCAAGGGTGCAACAGATCACAAGCTAAGGCTGAAGTGAAGTAAATGAAGAGAGCGCCAAGTGGTCAGGGTGGTGTGCTGGTAAGGAGTGGATGCCCTTTTATCTGGTGGTTCCTGAAGGGGTGGGGCTTGGCGGAGAACATGGAGGTGTCCTCAGTGCTCTTTGGGTCTGCACAGTGGATAGAGAGGAAGAACATATTATCGTTGGCGCCCCCACTTGGTTCAGGATGGGATTGCTTACATTTCCAGAGCACAGAAGAGGACTCTGAAGCACTTGTAAATGACAATGGTACTTATGAGACCAGGTTTCTGTGAATCAGCAGGTTATTATGGCACTCAACATGATGTTTGTAAAGACACTGTGCCTTTATAATGCTTTAGCACTCAGGGGTGTGGATGAGCCCCTAATAGTTGCCAACACTAAATTACAATTAATAAAATGATTAGCTCAATGTCAAAGAAGATCGATATACAGTAAATGTTCCCAACATGGACACATACGCTTCATTTGACAGCTGACAAAGCCTACAGAATTCAACCAGGAGCCGAAGTCCGTGTGAAGTCAGAAGTGTTAAGGGAATGATCGCTTTTTAGCCCATTGCAGGCTGTTTTTCACTTACCCCCAGGATCAAAGATCTAAAAAGGGACTCGGCTTACGTTTCCTTCCAGTTTAATTTTCTTCTCAAAATTCAATGCAGGCCAGCCTTTCCTTAGAAACAACAGCGCAAAGCCGTCTACAGAATAAAAGTAAGCTATGCCAAGGAATGCTTGCTGATTGAAATCCTCCCCATGACCAATTGTTTCCTTTATAAAAACAGATTCAATCAAGCAGATATTTAGCAACTTTTTAATCCTCTTAAAAAGTAAAGTGAACCCCCACCCCCCAATGGTGAATGAAAAAGAAAAATGGCAGCAACATAATAAGGGCACCTACTGTAGATGGAAAGCACGGCCTTCCCCATCGCCCTTTACAAGTTTTGTGCTCTATCCTTTTCTTTAGTGTTATTCCTTGGTTTAGTCTTACTAAACACTCCCGAAAATGGGGGCTTTCATTTCCTTATTTACCATCAAGCACCGCTTTGAAGCGTGTGGAACGGGAGGCACCAAAGCCTGCCTGTGTGTGGACTTTGCACAGTCTCCCTGTGACCGCATACTGTACGTGCCAGAGGGTCACCTTCCAGGTTCACCTAAAGTAAGTAGTACCAGCCCAGGAAGATAGGGGGCACTCTCACTAATGATCTTATCTCCTTTTTTTCCCCCTCACAGCCTCGAGAAACCGCCCCTTGAGGGCAACGAAGCTAAGGAAGCCAAGCCTCTTCTGGTCTGCCCAGTAATAAAAGGAAGACGCCGTCTCATTTCGGGGGCCAACCGTGATGGCGTGCAGACTGAGATTAGAGCTTGATGTCAAACGACTGCTGAAGGGAAAACGCCGCTCACAAACAGAGCACTGATGTGCATCCTTTTTGTTGTTTTCTTCATTTTTGGTTCAAAATTAAACAGAGTTCTGCCCAGTTGGCACCCCAAGCATTTGGCTTTTCCACTACGTCTTTGTTTGCGCCACTACAGGGTGTTCGTCCAGCCTCTTAAAGGCGTGCATATGGTATGTAGAGTAAATCCTCACAATCTCCAGATTCCATTCACACAGATTCACTTACCTGCAATTATGAAAGTGTAACCCATTTTGTTACACATGCAGTCGACTCGTGCCATACAAAGCAAAAAAAAAAAAAGAAATCATGCAGAAGTGACACACGGGCAGTAACAGGTCTGTGATTCCATTAGTGGCCCAGATCTGCACAAACACTACAATGAATGGATCAAGAAGTGTCTAACCCAATGCTGAGAGGTGTGGGTAAGCTGCTGGGCCCCGTTCGTGAAGGAGGACCGAGGCTTGCAATTGTCCCCCACAAACAAGGAATACCAAGAAAGAGGAAGGCTGCACTGCGATTCGTCAATCTTGTTCAGTGTCAGGTGGGGGCGGGGCCTATCCCAAATCTCAGACTACAAAGCAGGAACCAATCCTGAATAAGACATCATTACATACCAGTATAACTTAATATAGCATACTCACACTGCCGGGGACCCCAACCTGCCTGGACCCTCAGTGGGTGTGAGATGGCCTTTCGGGGGTGCGCCATCAGTTAGAATGACAAATGCAACACACAAGTCCCTGTTATATGCCATTTGGTGTGGTATTCATAAAAGTAGTTTTCATACAGTATTTGTGACTCAATGCATTTTTACTACAAAAGTTATAAGTGTACCATCTGCTGGAATGACAAATGCAATGCATAGATTTCTGTTATATGCCATTTGGTATGAGGTTCATAAAAGCAGATTTAATGTTTGTGATGCACCATCCATTGGAATGACAAATGCAATCCATATGTCAGGATTATATGCCAATTGCTATAGGATTTGTAAACAAAGTGTTAATATTTTTCATGCGCTATCTTTTGGAATGACAAATGCAATGCATTTAATTACTACAAATGTTTGTGATGCACCATCTGTAGGAATAACAAATGCACCGCATATGTCACCATTATATGCCATTTGGTATGAGAATCTTAAAGGTAGATTTAATGTTTGTGATATGCTATCTTTTGGAATGAAAAATGCACCACATTTTATTACTACAAAAGTCTGTGATGCACCATCTGTTAGAGTGGCAAATACAATGTATATGTCTCCATCATATACCCCTTGGTATGAGATTTGTAAAAGCGGACTTAACATTTGTGATACAATATTTTTGAAATGACACATGCTATGCATTTTATTACTCAAATGTTTGTGATGTGCCACCTGTTGGAATAACAAATGCAATACCTATGTGTACATTAAATGCCATTTGTTATGACATTAGTAAAAGCAAATTTTAATATTTATGATGTGCCATCTTTTGGATTCACAAATGGAATGCATTTTATTACTATAACAGTTTGTGTTGCACCATCTGTTGGAATGACAAATGAAATGCATACTGTATGTCTCCATTATATGAGATTTGTAAAAACAGTGTTAATATTTGTGATGTGCTAACTTTTGGAATGACACATATAATGCATTTTATTACTACAACTGTTTGTGATGCGACACCTGTTGGAATGACAAATGTATTAACATTGCATTTACTTATTCAGCTGTCGACTTTATTCACGGTGACTTACAACATTCATGATACAACTGGTTACATTTCTTTTTGGTTTTCCATTTGGAGCACAGGCAGGTCAAGTGACTTGTTCAGGGTTACGCAGTGTTAGCAGCAGGCTTTGGACCCATTGCATTAGGGTCTGAGGTTCAAAAACCTAAACCACTATGCCACACTGCCTGTCATGGATTGCATATGCCTCCAATATATGCAATTTCATAATTGATGATTTCATTTCTGTAATGCGCAATGCATTTTTTTTACTACAAAAGTTTCTGATGCGCCACCTGTTGGAATAATAAATGTCTCCATTATATGCCATTTACTATGGGATTTATAAACGCAGTGTTAATATTTGTGTTGCACAATCTTTTGGAATGACAAATGCAATGCATTTTATTACTACAAATGTTTGTGAGGTGCCACTTGTTGGAATGACAATGACATAGCAACCAGATGGGCACACAGAGACTTTTCCATTCATTAAGCAGATTTTTCCCATGAGATTATGTCACAATTTAACATCAAAAAATCCTGCTATGTTAAATAAAGGTCAATTTATCTATTTAAAATTAAATCTACTACATAATAAAGTGTGCAGAACGTGAAGGGGTCTGACTGCTTTCTGAATCGCTTGCATTTCTGTGAGAACCCTGGGGGTCCTTTGAACCCATGCCATGTGCTCTAGTGTGCCCAACCTTGTGCTTTCTGAATGGCCTGTATACTGTAAGGACTTCCATTCTCAAAAATGAAAATGAATTGTAAAAATAAACTGTAACTGGTTTGTGGCATATCATTCCATTTCCTGTCAGTTCGGCTACTGCGTATCTCATAATCTGCTTTTTGTTTTTTGTTTCCTTTGTATTTTTCTTATCTTGCTTACACAGACCAAACCATATTAAGAGCTCAAAGCTGCCTATTTGTTTTGTGTTGTGAACTTAGCATCCACATACAGGTGGCCTGTGCCACTGGCTCTTTCAAAAGGTTCTGGTTTAAAAAAAAATGTAATGCAGTATAATCAGACCAATTCAGATGTGTTGTCACTTCTATAATAACTTATTTGTATGTGAGATAGCATGAAGTCATACACCGGGCAAGAAGGGAAAGTGAGGCCTCCAAATGACCATAAAGCATGTCAGGTAGGGCCTTCACTCCAAGTCAGCTGGCACCTCAACTGCTACCTGCAGGCTTCGGCCTACACAGGCCAATAAACTGAGAGCAGGTTATAAAAGATGAAAAAACAATCAAGTCCCAAATTTCATAAAAATGACTTACGAGGGAGAAAAACTGTAATGACAGAAAGACACTTTATAAAAGAAGATATTTATTAAATGAAGGCAAAAAATAGTAAAATATGAAAAAAACGTAAACAAAGAAGAACAGAAAGAAGCGACTTAAAAGACCATATAAAGCTAAACAGTCCCAAAGGCAAAACTTGAGAGGTATAAAATTCAGAAAATCTAAATGAAAAACAATCCTCACAGTAAAACTCCTAAGAAACTCAATGAACTGCTGCTGAAGCCTTCTCTTTGAAGCCAGAGGGTGGAGCCAGCAGCAGTGATCTCAGAGAGGCCCCGCCTCCTGAGTCTCCACCCAGCAAGTGCATGAATCGCAGCGCACTTAAAAATTTAAAATGATAAAACTCAAATAACAAATGATAAGCAAAGCTGATCAAACTAATATAAAACTATGAAAAACTCAGAATTAGTAAAAACAACAACAAAAGTTTGCCACACATGTGCGTCAGAGGACCTCCTTGCAGGCTCAGTTGAGGTGTTTGATAACCCACCGAGACAAGACAGGGTGCTGCTTGTCCGGTGAAGGCACTTAGTCCCAGCCCTTGCAGTCCCACCCATACAAGATCCCAGGCCTCTCGGAAGGAGGCATCACATTTTGGAAGACGGAGCACCATTAGATAACTCACAATCCTCTTGTTGTATTCCCCATAAGAAGGACATGCGCTAACAAGCGCCATCTTTTCAGTGTTTTCTTTTTCTGTTGCGTCTTTGGACCAATAGAAGGGACAAAACCATTTGGCGCCTGTGGTCGAAATTTAACATCTTATTAAAGAAAGAAACATCCTCTAACAGGACAATTTAGTAATCAGGCAGGAGAAAAGCTGTTCATTGTATCTTTTAATGACTCCTCGGCAAAATGCCTTGGAGGGAGCATTCATCAAAAGCAGACTGTTACAGCCTGGTCAGAATGGTCAGAATAACAAAGGATAGAGGTTCATTTTATAAACCGTTGAATTTACATACAGTGTCAATCAATGCATATATTTTACTCTGGTTGGTTTACACCCAAATAATTTATATAAAATAAAAGTCTATTATATTATAGTCTGGTTCTTCTTATACCTTTTCAGATGAGCCACCACCCTTGAAATTTCTGTTGATATAACAACTGTCCATTTTACCATTTTAGTTTATAGGACATCTGCTGATTTCTTAGTCATCTCTTAGTCATCCTTCAGAACATTTTACATATTACATCAACCTTTCTTCTGGTACATTCTTTATTTACTTGACCATCTCAGTATTTTTCCTAAACCAATTCTTATATTTCAGTGTACATGTTGTTGTTCAATTGATCTTTATCTCGTTTCCAAAATGTATTAACCCTTTATGCTATTTCTTAAAGATGAATGCTATGTTACCCTAAAATTATTCTTCCACATGCCCCGAACTTTCTTGTTGCAGGTCCTGCACTGTCATTACCGCACCCAACCACAACAGAATAAAAACAAGCCAGGGGAAAAAAAACCAACTGTAACAAAGCTGCTTGATGGGCACACAACACATTCCTTTTGTTGGCATTGCGATTCTCGTTGTATACGTTATATGTGTTATAACTTAGGATTCCTCATGTGCTTTTTGCTTATTTTTTTAAGCATTTAATTATGTTAAGGTTTCTTTTGTTTATTTGTATTGTCTACTATGCCTGGGGTGTCTTCCATGTGTTTTGTGGGTGGTTCCCCCTGAGAGGCGGAGCCACCTGCCAATCACTGCCAGGAAATGCCCTCTAAATCCAGAAAGGCCTCCCACAGCTCATGGCAGTTCATTTCAAACGTGCTAGGGAGTTGGTGAGTTCACTCGTGTTTCTTTGATTTATTGGATTTCTGGATCACTCTGTTTCTGACTGAATTGTTTTGGGATTTGTTTTAATTGGGGCATGTATTGTTATCAAAGAGCATTTGGTAAAAATAAACTTTGTTTTTATAAAGATCCGGTGCTTACACTTATTACTCGCTGGAGTTTGACAGGGTTTCCCCCTCTAGTGAACATTTTTGCAAGTGCTTTTTGAACATACTGGGATTTATGTGCTTTGGGACAATACGAAGTATAACAACACTGAAAATAAGAGACGAAATGTAGCCATGGCACCCCAGCTCACTTCCGCAGTCTGTGGACGGATGGACAGTTCAATGGCACTTGGAGACAAAGTGAGCACACCTTAGAAATGTTTGCTTAAATAAAGGTATTGTACTCGGTTTAAAAAATGTGACAATGTAAATACACTCCAGGATTGAAAAAGATTAAGTGCATCAAGTGTTACAATGCAGCGTCAAGGAAAAAGCACGTCAAAGCTATATTTATCCAAAGATAAGAAACAATAGAGAAGAAACATAGGGCCAAGTGTGTGAAAGAGATGCCATAACATTCTAGGAATCGCAATGAGAGGGCTGCTGCCATTCTCAAACCCATCCCTCCATTTTAAAAACCCGACTATCCGAAGCAGGGTCACGGGGAAGCAGGAGCCAAACCCAGCATGTTCTGGATGGAAAGCAGGAACAATCCATGGGACACCAAACCATCACATCCTCGCTTAGTCCAATTCAAGGTCGTAAATTCAACCTAAAAGCTAATGTGTGGTTAGCATACTGGCACAAAATGGCTGCCATCTCACCATCCAGGTGGATGCCGCACATTAGTGGAGGTTTGAAGTGGCTCCCCACTCATTATGTAAAAGCACTTTGAGTAGCTACAGTATGTAAATGTCAAGAATTATTATTGAATACACGGCAGTATCAGGAGCAAGGCAGGAACCCACCCCTGACCGGCACTAGTCAATCATGGGGTCCATACTTTAGAATCTCCAGTCCACTTAAGGGTGCTTTCACACTAGATCTTGTGGTCCATTTTATCATAAAGTTTAGATCGTTTTGATGGTATGAAAGTTGCTTTCCATACTCGGATGCAGACCAAGGAACCAAACTCACATCCATGCAATAATAGGGTCTGGAGTACAGTATATGAAATCTTTTCTGTGTGATGGACGGCGCAATGGTGCAAGGAACAATTATCTGGCTGGGAGGCCACTGTGATGCAAGTACATGGGGAGACAATTTGTCCGGACTACATGTTGCCTCCAATATGCTAGATGGCAGCAACCCTGGGCTAGGATTTCCACATAGATACCCGCAAGGCATGCTGGGACCTGTAGTCCCATAGACCAGCCCTGTTGGGTTTCGTGGGGGCTACCGGGAGGAGCTGCAGAGATAAGTAATCCCTACTTTGTGGGGCTTCAGTTTGACCCAGAAGTCTCCCCATCGGGCTATGCCCTAGCATCAGGAATACTCCTGGGTCCAACATGAAAGGAGCCGCTCAACCTCATCCAAGCAAATTGGAGTCGGGTGTGCAGGACAGACAAAGCTCACCTGGGAGGTGTGGAGGAGAAAAGTTGGTGTTGGGAGTCCACGGACTTCAAGTGATGGAATAATAATAATAATAATACTAATAATGATAATAATAATACATTTGATTTATATAGCACCTTTCCCATGAGAAAGAAGGTGACCAGTTGTGCATTATTTATGGTGCTGGACTGAAAGAACTTTCTTAATAAATTATCATATATTAAACTACCTTTAATTTTGTCAGAAATTGTGTTTGGTTGAGTTGTGTCTGGTATTCAGGGTACTGGGGGCACCCTCTGGTGGTCACAGCTGTTAACTGGAACCAAGGGGCCTCGCCCAAACCCTGCCACTATCCCTCCTCCACCAAACATTATAGTAGGCACAATTCAGCCCAGAAGGTTGTATTCTCCTGCTATCCACCACACCCAGAATCATCTATCAGGCTGCCAAATAGTGAAGTGGTATTCATCGCTCCATGTTTCAGCTGCTCCACAGTCTAGTGGCAGCCTGCTATACGCTTGGCATCGTTTATAGAAACCTTACCCTTGTGTGCAGTTGCTCGACCATGGAAGACCCTTTCATGGAGCTCCTGATGCACAGTTCTTGTGCTGATGTGGCCTTGTGGCTGAGCTGATGTTGCTCTGAGACGCTTCCACTTCACCATAATAGCACTTATAGTTGACCAGGAGCTGATCTAGCAGTGTAAAGGTGGCATCCTATGACAGTGCCATGTTCACTAAGCTCTCCAGTATGACCCATTTTATTGCTAATGTTTGAAAGTGAGGGCGAAGTGCAAAATCCTTAAAGTGTAACCCAGTTAAGAGCTTATCTTGCCAAATAAGCTGGTTACTCACGGAGAAAACTACTTCTGTTAAGCTGGTGCGACTTGAGAACTTGCAATATTTGGGTGCCAACCCCAGTTAATGATAGCCAGTTCTACAAAATAAACAATAAACAACAGGGCACAAATGAAACAAAATAATGTGTGTTTGTCACACTTCCCTAAGTAGATGTACCAAGACCACCGTCTCAATATCCTACTCGGATCAAAAAAAGACCTCTGTTTCTGGGCGCACCCCTTTTATGCTGACCTGAGGGGTGGCAGGGCTAGGTGTCATCTCCTGGCAATGACTCCACGCTGTTAAGGAAACAAAAGTCATGGACAGTGGCAGAGCCCCCTCCTGCCCAACGACTGGTAGAACTTGTCTTACCTGAGCCATCCAGAGGGTCCCCAAGTGTGTAGGTGTGGCACTGTGTACTTAGAGACCAATAATGTGGTTTCTCTAATCAAATCAAGGGTATGCGTGGCATTTTAGAAACCAGGTTTCTGTGAAACACCGTGTTATTAAAGCACAAGTAAGCACATTGACCATTATAAATACATTGTCACGTACGCGCCCTCTGGGCTCATCTGAAGCAGGTATTGTCACCCCCGGGCTGAGAGGGGGCACGCACACTAATCTTCTTCTTTTGTTTTTCCTAAGCAACACTGAGAAGATACCCAGTGAGGACCAATTAACTCTGAAAGACGCATCAAACTGAAAGGAGTGGCAGTTCAGGGTTATGTTTGTAGATGGCTGCAGAATTTGTTCAAACACAGGAAGCAGAGGGTGAATGTGCGAGGAACCTTATCAGAATTGGCTGATTTTAAGAGTGCTATTTTTAATATATAAAAATGATTTTGATAGGAGAATAAATAACAAGCTGGTGAAGCTTGGAGATGATGCCAAGACAGGTGGAGTGGCAGATAATCTCTAATCTACTGAATCATTACAAAGGGACCTGGACAGTATACAGGCCTGGGCTGACTTGTGGACAATAAAATTTAATGTCAGTAAATGTACAGAATTACATGTAGGAAGTAAAAATGTGAGGTCTGAATACACAATGAGAGGTCTGAAAATCAAAAGTACTCCTTAGGAGAAGGATTTAGGAGTCACATTGGACTCAACACTATCAACTGCCAGTCAGTGTTCAGAAGCCATTAAGAAGGCTAACAGACTGTCAGGTTATATAGTGCCTTGATGTGTGCAGTACAAGTCCAAGGGAGGTTCTGCTCAAGCTTTATAACACAATGGTGAGGTCTCATCTGGAGTCCTGTGTGCATTTTGGGTCTCCATAAAGACATAGCAGCACTAGAAAATGTCCAGTGGAAGTGCAACTAGGCTGATTCAGGGCTACAGGGGATGAGTGATGCAGAAAGATTAAAAAAGCTGAGCCTTAAGGAGATGAAGAGGAGACCTGAGTGAAGTGTGCAAATGATGAAGGGAATTAGTCCAGTGGATTGAGATAGTGACTTTAAAATGAGTTCATCAAGAATACGTTGGACACTGCTGGAAACTTGCGAAGTTCTTCTTCACACAAAGAACCACAGACACATGGAATAAGTGACTAAGTAGTGTGGTGGACAGCAGGGCTATAGGGACCTTCAAAACTTGACTTAATGTTATTTTAGAAGAATTGAGTGGACAGGGCTGACCAGCTTTGTTAGGCCAATGAATGGCCTGTTCTCATCTAAATTGTTCTAATGTTCTAACTTTTAAAACCCACTGTTGACAGAAAGAGACAGCCAGTCTTGAAAAGACTGAAGCAGAGAGCGGAGCTCCCTAAACTTAACCTCTCGACTGAGAGAGCACCAACTGACCTGCCTTGCCTTTTGTTAATTTTGTAGAGTCACGCACTGCGGCCCTCTTTGTTGCAGTGTGACTTTATTAAACGGGAAAGACCGGGTTGGCGCCCCACCTTCAGTGCCTTATTCAACCACATTTATTAAATTAAAATGTGATAACTTCACTTACTTCTATAATGAACTAACCAAAGAAAAAATTCAAATGCCCCAACCGTTAAAACGATTCACTCTGTCCCCCAGGTACACCTGAAAGTTAAGCCCTGGACACGTTTTCTAATTTGGTTTTCCTCACTTATATGATTTATGACAGATAAATGTGCTATATAACAGAAACAATAAAAGCAATTCAGAGTCCAAATGGCAGAAGAAATCCTTTCTAAGGAATAATTGTTACAAATAGGCCAGAGTGACATCTATAGATCTTAAAATAGAATGGCTTCCTATATTGTGGGGCGTGATTAATTAAGCCATTATGTTAAGGATGATCCTCTAATGAGTGACCTGACCCTTTGAACAAGATAGCAATCATTAACAGCCACCAAATGCCTTTCAGAGGATGCACACAAAGCTACTTCACCCTCACACCTCTGTAAATAATCAATTCAGCCACAGAGTGTAAAAAGATAAGAGAGTGTAAAGGAAATGTGTCCTTATCAGTCTGAGATTTATACGGCAGAGGAGCATGTGAGCCTCTAATAATGAAACATTTTCAAAACCATGAGTAAATAAATAACAAAAAAGCATGACTGGAATACTGAGTGCCCACTATAAAGCGACGCAGGATTCTGTATAAATTACAATTGTCTCACTCAGCCAAGGTTCTGCAGCAGAGCAGCCGGGGGACTCGGAGATAAAATTCACAAATTCATTACCTGTTGTTGACTATCCTCCTGTGTTGCTTAGCAACAAAAACTTAGCAATAGACCTTTAAACACCCGACGCACAAGGAACTGCGTCTAATGCGTCATGTCATGCCGGGGAAAACAAGTCTGCGCACAATGTCACCTAAAGGGAACGCTTCAAGGCAAATATTCAAGCTCGTGCCGGTTATGCATCTGTTTATAAAACCACCGTCTAATGAGCTGCTTCTTTCCCCCCCCCCCCCAAGGCTGTCATTGACTAATATTGACAGCCGCCAAACTAACATGTTCTTCAGAAAAGGTCATCCACCTGAAGCTAAGCATGTTTGGGCCTGGCCAGAGACCATCTAGGAAATGCTTGAGGTGCTGGTGAGGCCAGCAGGGGGCACTTACCCTG
This sequence comes from Polypterus bichir lapradei, assembly GCA_026402145.1. Classification (NCBI taxonomy): domain Eukaryota; kingdom Metazoa; phylum Chordata; class Cladistia; order Polypteriformes; family Polypteridae; genus Polypterus; species Polypterus bichir. The sequence goes on along the minus strand of JANRMT010062824.1, from coordinate 5,503,955 downwards.
TGATCAGTGTGTGGAACCCAAGGCCCCACTGCAGTGAAAAATGGCCCCGTCCTTTGTATGAGACATAAAACAGGTCCTGATTCTCTGTGGTTATAAAAGATCCTTGAGCATCCTTTGTAAACAGTGTATCCTGAGGTCCAGGCTAAATTGCCCTCCATTGCCAAGCCCCTTTAATTATTCCCTGTGTCTAATTGGCCAACTATGTCTCACCCCTTCACCACTTGACAGCTAATGTGTGGGGAGCATATTGGCGCCCAAAAAAAAAAATGGCTGCTGTTGCATCATCAAGGTAGCTGCCGCACATTAATGGTAGTTGAAGTGTCTCCCCACTCACTATGTAAAGTGCTTTGAGCAGTGAGAAAAGTACTAAATAAATATAAAGAATTATTATTATTATTGATGCAATTACAATTACAAAGGATTCTCTAATAACCAGTTAGCATTTCAACATGACTGATGAAGGATAAGCTAAGGGAGCTGGCCTTTAGGACACTGAAGGAATGGCTGTAAAGAATTATTACTATTATTATTATTATTGTTATTGTTATTGTTGTTGTTGTTGATGCGATTACAATTACAAAGGATTCTCTAATAACCAGTTAGCATTTAAACATGACAGATGAAGGATAAGCTAAGGGAGTTGACCTTTAGGACACTGGAGTCATGGCTGCTAAAAATGGGGCTTTGCAGCCCCCATGTAAATGTATAAATAAATGTAAATTATTATTATTATTATTGTGCCCTACTCTTTAATGAAGGATGCCCAGTTTACCTCCCCTCATATATATAGCGCCTTTCCCATGTTCGGCCTAACCAGGACTGGCAGATCGAAGGACTTCAAGTCCCTCTCACAGTGTGAGTTACATTTGGCTTTATGGAAGCAGCTGTATAAATAAGGTTATACAATTAAGAGCACAGACAACGAGGCCACCCATCCGGCACCGCCCAGAAACCCAAGCTAAAAGTGGGCACTTCCTAATGTCCTGTAAACACACAAACATCCTCTGAGGCAGTGCGACAGGCGAGCGCAAACACAAACCTACAGGATGTAGAGTTAAGGGCTTTGCTGCATCAGGTCGTAGGGCGCCTCCAGAAAGCATTTGGACCCCTTCACTTTTTTTTTTTTTTTTTCAGATTTTGCTACACATAAAGTGAAAACAGGATTTAAGGAAATTTTTGCTCATTTACACCTGCCAAGCAGATCCTTGAGGATGACCCAACAAACCTTTAACGTTTTTACAAACGCATCACAGCGGGACTAGCAGCCCTGAAAATGTTACACTAACCCTGACACCAGGCGACGTCTTTATCCTGCACTTTTGTCTCTTCCATTTATTACGGTAGCTCTATCAGAATAAATTGCATTAAGTAAGATCACAAACATCTAAGTATGCAATAAGAAAATGTGCCAAATAAAATTCAAATGTAATTTTTCATCACTGCATTTAAAGCCAAGTCTTTGTGTAAATGCTAGTATTAGTTGATCTGAACTCATCGTGTCTCGTACGTCACATTCTCCATTACACCCACATGCACATTTATTTTCAGACACACTGAAGTACAAATAAAGCAAATAAGACAAAACATCAGCCTGCAAAGTAGCCGTCTCACAGAATCCATCCAAGGTTATGACTAATCCAGCTTTTTATTCTCATTTAGGTGTTTTTTAATTATTCATTATTACACTGCATGTAAAACACATCGGCCTTCTACCAACAACAAGAACGCAAGACAACAAGAAAACTGCTGTCTAAAACTACCGGCCAAGAAGAACGATATAAGAGTACACAGTGGGGCCAAAGCCCGCTTATCTGGTCCCATGAGTCATTAAAAAGCGCAAACTCTTTACTTTGCAGGGGGTGGGATGGTGATGGATAGATCCAGAATCACAAGGGAGCAAAAGGGGCATTGCCCCTCAAGTGACTGCCCTGCCTGGTGTATTTCAGTCAGGGGCCCTCCTTGGCTGGGGTTCAAATGTCTGTTTTTTTATGTTGACATTCTTGATTAATTACCTTACTTATGCCTAAGCATCTTTTATTATGAGCTATGTGTTTTATGGGTGGTCCCCATCGAAAGGAAGGATCACCTGCCCATCACCATCAAGGGTGGCCCATCATTACTGCCTATCACCATCACCATTAGCCCTATAAGGGTAGGGACAACCCACAGTCCCTTGCGGTTCATTGGATGCCCTCATGGTTCTCATATCTCTCAGGATTTTTCCCCTAGCTGGGGTTCAAATATCTTTTTTTTTTGGATATTTGTTTTTTTATGTTAACTTTCTTGATTATTTCTTTTCTTTATGTCTAAGCTTCTTTTCTTATATGCTCTGCGTATGTAGGTGGCTCCCCCAAAAAGGTGGCAACACCTACCGATCACCGTCAAGGGACTGCACTTAGCCCTATAAAGGTAGAAACATCCCAGAGACCCTTTCGGTTCATTGAATACAGTTATGTTCCAGCTACAAAGGCACACACAGTCCTAATCACTTACTGAAACCTACACTCCATTGTCACATAAATTTGTGACAATTAATAATGACAGGACAAATACATATTTTGCTAACCATCAGCCTATTTTACAGCTTAGCGTCTTGAAGAATCAAATGCATACAGTGCACATAAATTATAAGGCTAAGAGGACTGAGTTGGAATTAAATATGGAATTCATAAGGAAGACAGCATTGTTCTGAAAGAAGCCTAAACTAAACGGGTCTGCAGACCCCTGGGCTTCCATGATTCACCTAAATTCTTTGGCCCAGTCAGAAACTGATATCTCCTACGGTGCTTCTGGTAATGGTTTCTGGCAGCCGCTCAGCGTTCCCATCTTCATGCTGACTGAAGTGAAATGTGTTCTTTTAATAGACGACTAAACACACACACACACACACCAATCTGTACTTCCTAAGGGCAGTCCAAGCCATCAGCAAGTGATAGTCAGGCATCAAGATGGATTTATTTGTCACATGGGCAGCAATTCGCATCCAACATGCTGCTGACCACTACTCAGACTGAGAGTAAGCAAAAGAGAGAAACAGGAAAATCAAGTATGAGGATAAATAAAACAAGTTCAATTTAAGTTCAATATGGATGAATAGAAAGAACTTGAATTTAAATAATATACAACATCACAAAGCGTGCAGTAGCCACAGGACAGCATGTACAGATGACTTTAAATTCTTCAGTTAGGTCAATAGTGACTTTAACATTCTTTGTGATTTACAATCCTAATGACCTTAAATTCTTCAATGAAATCAATAGTGACATTACTTTAGTTCAAAATGAATACTGACACTACCATTCAAAAGTCTGGACACCACAAGAATGTTCATATTTTTCAAGTCAAGTTGGGGAGCATGCACTGGTACAGCGCGTCGCCCCACCCACTACGCGACGAAACAACTCGGGATCCTGGCTGGCAACCCCCCAGGCAGACACGGGGTCCAGTCCCACCCTCCGGAAATGACACTCTATCTGCCGCAACCAGGTATTACGTGGGCGACCTCTTGGCCTGGTCCAGCCACTCGGGTCCCCAGCAATGAGGATCTTATGAGCTGGATCACCCTCGGGGTAATGCGCCACATGGCCGTAGTGCCGTAACTGAGGCTCCCACACAATACAGGTAATGTGCCTCATTTGGGACTCCATATTTTTGATAGAAATTAATTACTTTTCTTTTGAAGAGGATACAATTAATTGGACCTAAAAACATACCTAAGGCATTACTAGTGTGTGTAGTGGCCATTACTACTTAATTTATTTTTCACATAGGACTGCAAAGCCCCATTTTTAGCAGCCGTGACTCCAGTGCCTTAAAGGCCAACTCCCTTAGCTTATCCTTCATCTGTCATGTTTAAATGCTAACTGGTTATTAGAGAAGCCTTTGTAAATGTAATTGCATTAATAATAATAATAATAATTTACATTTATAGCATTTTTCTCTTTCTCACTACTCAAAGTGCTTTGCATAGAGTGGGGAGCCACTTCAAGCACCACTAATGTGTTTCATCTACCTGGATGATGAGACAGCAGCCACTTCTGTGCCAATTCGCTCACCACACGTTAGGTGTTAGGTGGTGAAGAACAGAGGGAGAGATAACCAATTAGATAGAGGCTGGAAATGATTTGGGGGGGGCAGAATGGACTAGGCCGTGGTAGGCAGTGTAGCCAGGACTCTTTCGAGCAAGATGCCAAGGGATCTTTTATGACCACATTGTCCCCATCACTACCCCAAGGCATTGGGATCCACACAAAAAGCACAGGGTTAAGTGCCCCCTGCAAAAAAAAAAAAGAGACAGGGCATGATTAGGGGGGTAGAATGGACTAGGCCATGGTGGGCAATGTAGCCAGGACTCTCTCCAGAAAGATGCCCAGGGATCTTTTATAATCACAGAGTCAGCACCTCGATTTTACATCATACAGCACAGTGTCCCCGTCACTGCCCCGAAGCATTGGGATCCACACAAAGACCACAGGATAAGCTCCCCATGCAAAAAACAGAGACAGGGGATGATTAGGGGGCCAGAATGACTAAGCCATGGTGGGCAGTTTAGACAGGAGATTTTGAGACATCCTGATCTTTATGAAGGATGCCCAGGGAATCTTTAATAGCTATAAAAGCACCCCTATAGAACACCCCCATATATTATCCATCCATCCATTACCTAACCCGCTACATCCTAACTATAGGGTCACGGGGGTCTGCTGGAGCTAATCCCAGCCAACACAGGGCGCAAGGCAGGAAACAAACCCCGGGCAGGGCGCCAACCCACCGCAGGGCGCAGACAGAGATAGATGTGACATAGATGTGAAAGGCACTATATAATAAATATAATAAATAAAGATTTGTACGTTTGCTCTGTCATCTACAATTAAAGCTTTTACTAAAACACCTAAGAAGAGTGTAAATGGAATCACGGCATGCAGCCTGTCAGCGAGTGGCACTTCATGCTGAGACAGTGCAGGGAGTCAGCGTCCTCTGGATCGAGCCGAAGTTAAACGTACACAAGTTGTAGCAGCTGATTTCCTCAGGAGCCTTTGTGTTATTTATGGGACGCTGCTCTGAGTCATCGGTCGATTTTAGCAGGCTTGTAGAGCTCAGTGTGAGAGATCACGGCCAAAACAAGGCATGAGTTTGGTAATTTTGAATGTTCTGACAGGTTGCTGTTGACTTGCACTATCCCTCTGGTCTCCAAACATGAGATGAAGACTGCAGAATGGGAGCCTCTGGAGACGGGAACCCAACAAAGTCCCAGTGCGGTGTAACATGGCAAGGTTCACATTTACTGAACTGTAGCATCACCCATATGAGAGCCCTCAGGATGGTGAAAAGCACAACCAAAATCACATGTTGGATGTCTTTAAATTGCTTCTGCATAGATGAGGTGAATACTTCAAGGAGATACTGGGCTTAGTTCTTATAAAACAAGACTGACAACATGTCTGAAATGAGCTTAGTGACGGCTGCCTGGTGGGCAGAAACAAGAAGGTGAGTACGGTACAGTCACTTTGACCTAAGCCACTTGGGATACCAGCCAGCATTCCACCTGAACCCACACAGTTCACCTCACGGTGTCATGGCACAGCGCATGCAAAGTCTACACAAACAGCGACTTGGAAAATCCATTAACACTTAGTGTACTGGCAGGAATTTGAGCAACACGAAAAGAATGAATATCTGGGAGCGGGAAATGAGTCAAGATCAAACCACGAAAGACAAAAAAAAAAAATCAAAGCAAGAATCTGTAGCATCCAAAGAAGCTCTGCCAGGTCCTGCAACAGCTTCTACCCCTTGGGGGTCTGGACTCTGAACTGTGTGCTGCCCCTCAGCCTTCAGATCTGCTCCGGGTAACTAATTTATATACAGTACATCTGTGAGACAGCGTCACTACTGCTGTTTTTGTATTATTAGTACCGTATATACTCACGTATAAGTCGGGTCTTGAAACCCGAAAAATCGATCAAAAAATCAGACCCCGACTAATGCGCCCATTCAAAAATGCGACGCTTACTTTTTTTTTTTTTTTTTTTACATCTTCTTGCCTCCTCCAATCTCGCATCAGCTTCTCAGGCGCATTGAATTTTGTTGCAGCAGTGCAGTTACCAATTTCTTTCATCACTTTTAATTTAAAACAAGCTTCATATTTTCTTCTGCTCGAACGCTCCATCGTAGATAAGGGATGCTTGTACGATAAAGGTGTATAAAGGTATGAGATACAAAAAACACAAAACAGTGCAAACGTCGCTTCGGAATAGTTCGGGTATTACTGTGTGGTCACGTAGGCACGAGAGAAAGAGAGAGAGAGAGAGATAGATAGATAGATGGATAATTCTTTGCATTCATATAGCGCTTTTCTCACTACTCAAAGTGCTCAGCAACTGCAGGTTAAGGGCCTCGCTCAAGGGCCCAAAAGAGCAGAGTCCCTTTTGGCATTTACGGGATTCGAACCGGCAACCTTCCAATTGCCAGTGCAGATCCCTAGCCTCAGAGCCACCACTCCGCCTGAGTAATAGATAGATAGATAGATGTGAAAGGAACTATATGATAGATAGATAGATAGATAGATAGATAGATAGATAGATAGATAGATAGATAGATAGATAGATAGATAGATAGAAAGGTACTATATAAGATAGATAGATAGATAGATAGATAGATAGATAGATAG
>JANRMT010062824.1:5480899-5494953 GCA_026402145.1 Polypterus bichir lapradei | reverse complement strand
AGATAGATAGATAGATAGATAGATAGATAGATAGATAGATAGATAGAAAGGTGCAATAATAGATGCTAAATATTTATTTCTAAATATTTATTTATCTTCTTCTTAATAATAATAATAATGGTTCAGTAACATTTTACTAGCATCTGGTTTATCCTTTACAATTATACAGTATATATATTTCATTTTTATGTACATTGTTCTGTTATTTGGGTAAAGCTTCTTGACCTGCATTCAGTATAAGGAATGAGTGTCATATTGCAGATACATTTATTATTCTTATTAAATAATAGATAAATATTGTACACAGAAACATCAGTGTGCCCTCGATGCACAATGACATTTTCCACGGTCAGAACCCATGGTGTGCCCAGTGTTGCCAGGGACGGCCCAGGCTCCCCATAACACCAATCTGCATAAGCAGGTTAAAACTTCAGTACATTTTTAATAGCAGGCATAAAATCTCATCCAACAGAAGTATCCACCAAAGCAACGCCTAATGTGTGCTCATAACCATAAGAGCTCTAATGCCTTCACCAAAACAGGGCCACTGTGTGATTGAGCTGAATTTGCCCTATGTAACGTGTCGTGTAAATATTTGTAAGCTAAAAAGCCACTTTGGAGCGGCCCACACTGAATGGAACAAGAGAATGTGTACATAAGCTTAAGGAGAAGAGCACTTACAGCAGACACCTTATCCAAACATCACCTCCTGCCTCCCGCCACAGTAGCCATCTCATGTACAGTAAATGTTCGAACACCTCATTCATTTACCAGAAAACAAGCAGATGAAAAGGAAGTATTATTAAACGTCTTTTGTAATCACAGTGGAGAAAATGTCTTCAGGACGAGTGCAGCTGGTGCCTTTGATGTCCCCACTGATTGGGCTTGTGCACTCGCGGCTGCGTGATTTGCCACACATCTTACCAGAGCAGTCAGGATGTTTCTCGCTGCTCCTAATCTAACTGGTGCACTCAGAGACTTTCTCACTGCCACTGACATTACTCCTACCCATTCCGATCGACATTGGCTGTGTACAGGGGGCCATTCCCATTCCCCCTGACCTGAACCCTGAACTGGGGACTTTTCCATTCCTGCTGATGATGCCTAGGCACTGGGAGCTTTTCCTCAATCATGCCCTCTGAGGGACTCAGTCATGTCTTCTAACTCTACTCATGCACCTCGGGGTCGTTCCCATCACTACTGACATTCCTTATGCGTTCTGGACCTTTCCCGTTCCCACTGATCTTACCTTTAAACTCAGAGCTTTTCCCACTTCCCTATGACCTGGCCGGTGCACTCAGGGACTTCCCCTTCCTTGGTGACCTTATCTGTAGATTCCGTATTTTTTCCCCATTCCAAGCCATGCACTAAGTCACTTGACTACGTAATTTCTCTAAACTCAGTGTCATCGAATCCCTGATATCTGACTAGACTGCAATGGCCCTGCAGTGGCCACTTCATTACTGCAAAAAACATACTAAAGGTGACATCATATACACGGGCACCTTGTGGCACATCGATGAAGTGGGCATGAAGTCTGCACAGCCTGTTTTCACTAATCACAGACAAAGAAAAGCATTGTTTGCTCCTTAAACATGTGATCCAGAAACCAAAAACAGTGTCACTTAAATTCTCACTGTCTCTTGCTGGCTTTTTTCCAGCGTGACAGTTTCTTCCTAATCTCGTAGTTTCACTTCAAAACACAACTGCTAAGGCTCACATGGCATCTGGAAAACAAGAGGCTCACAAAATGTGTTGCGTGCCAAGAGGCGGCAGCCAGCAAAAAAAAAAAGAAGGAAAGAAAGAAAGAACATTCCACAGAGCCCAATCCCGTTGAGCTGATGTTTCTTTCTCGCCAATTTGGCCCCCACTTAACACATCCCCTGGTGGTCTCCCAGTTAATCAAACGGGCGCCTTTTAAATGACCAACGCTTGGTGACAGAGTGCTGATTGGGAGCAATGAACTCAGCCAGATTTCCACATGAATAAACAAATGGCTCTCTCTGGGATGAGCCATCAAATAGAGGACCGTGTCCTGCCGTGTGACAGGGGTCACTCACCCCCCTTTCAATCAAGTACTTCCTTACAAAAAAAAAGCAAAAAAAAAAAAAAAAGTACGAACACGTGAAGCTTTTTCTTTGTTTTCCCAGCACTGTCCGCACAATGAATGGACAGCCAGTTCATGAGAATAAGGCGGCATCATAACTGGCAAATTTAAATCCAAATACACAACACAAAAATTCCCAAATTTCCATGAAACACACTCTAATAAAACTCCTAAATGTACAATTTCATCTATAAAACTCAATTGAAATACTCATCCATCAACTTCATTCCACGTGTTTAAAGACTCTGTAATGGAGATAAAATATTGCATTACAAAATGAAGAATAAAAGTCAAGCAGAGGCCATTCAGCCCTTACAGGTGCAGGAAGGACTCAGGGGAGAGAAAAAGTACAAATAACACATAGCATACTGCAGCATCTCAAACCAGCTGAATCAGGGTTCAGGGTCAGGTGGGGGCGGAGCCTATCCCAGCAGCTTAGCGTGCAAAGCAGTAACTGACCTTGAGTGAGACACCAGTATATACCAGTATAACGTACTATAGCATTCTCAAAACTGCAGGGGCTCCTAACCTGGGCTGCCAGGACCCCCAAGGAGGTACAACAAAGAGGTAGGCTGCATCACAATTTGCCAAAAAATCGAGTGAGGTGTGCTGTCCAACTTTCTCATGGTGCAAGCAGTGTCTTGCAGTGTGCCATCATTTTCAGGTCATTTACTAGTTTAGTGTTCCTGTTCTATGACATGAAGAGAATGGAACACTGTGGCACGATTGTCACCTGTGAATGAGCCACAGGAATGATTTCGTAAAGAGGAATTTTTTTTTTTTAAGAAAGTGGAGTTTGGACCTTGCAATGATCTGTAAATAAAAATAAAATAAATTCTTTGCATTTATATAGCGCTCAGCAATTGCAGGTTAAGGGCCTTGCTCAAGGGCCCAACAGAGCAGAGTCCCTATTGGCATGTACGGGATTCGAACCGGCAACCTTCCGACCGGCCAGTGCAGATCCCTAGCCTCAGAGCCACCACTCTGTAGAGAAGGCCAAAGTCTAATATTTATTTCAATGCAAGCCCTGATCGTGAAATGCCACCAATTTTGAAGTTTGATTGACATTTTTGCCAAGGGAGACTGAATCGGATGTAACACCTGCTGCTTCCACTTAGCCCATCCATCCTGCTGGCAGTCCTGGCAGTGGCACAGGAATTTGAACTGTATGGCACATCTGTTTTTGAACTCTAGTGCAGGTGTAATCAGTGGGGGGACAAAGCTTATCGGCACACTAGCAACCCATTGCTTCCCGGGGGTCCCCAATCCTCCCAACCCCTCAATTGTTGATTGTGTGTCATTTCATTGCGATGCTTGATGTTCTGCACCCCAGATTGTCACTCGAGTATCTAAGCTTCACAAGGCACACATTTACAAGATTATGCCTGTTTTATGAAAGGACTGGGGGAGAGGACATGCACAGGGCATTATCTTCCCTAGAGCACTAGACGGCATCCCCCCCCAGAAACTATATATAATACTCTTAGGTTAATCCAGTAGCCCAACAGTATCAGCTGCACAGCAGGAACCAAACCTGGATGGGATGCCATTAGACACAAATACAACAATCTCAAATTAACTTAATCAAGTAGCATATCATTACCGCAACATTTTAGCATGTGACACCCCAAGTTTTCTCTGGACTTTGTCAGTCAATTGTACCCGACACCTCAGTGGTTAGCGCCACAGTCTCACAACTCCACTGTCTCAGGTTCAGATCTCAGCTCTGTCATTACATCTGTGTGGACCTTCCATACCCAGTTATTTATTTTGGTAGTACTTGTGTACTAGACGGACGGAACGGACGGCTCTTACCCTTTTCTATTATCATTTTTAACATTAGTCACCCAAAGGGGACATTAACATCAGGGACCTATAGGCAACTATGCTCCACCCCCACTATCTTTAAGGTAAGTATTTGTGGTTGGAGTAAGTCAGTCTAATAATTTGAACTCCAAAAATGTAGCAACCGGGGCACCTCCCTCACGGAGCCCAACACTAGAATGGGTAGGAACTGCCCTTTGTGCCGTCCGTTTAGTACACAAGTACCATTTTGGTTTTCCTCCCACATCCCAGAGATGCCCAAGTTAACTGGTAATACTAAACAGGTCCCAAAGATGCACTACAGTCCCATCCAGGGTTGAAAAGCCACCTTACATCCAATGCCGCCATGAAACATTCCAGCCCCTGTGACTGGGAGGGCTTTAGAATGTATGTAGGATCAAAGCTTGAAAGATGTGACTTCTTTAAATGTGCCCTGGGCCACTGACTAATACACACAGCCTTCTCAGTGATCACAAGACTGCAGAAGAACATCATGACTAACAACAGCACACTCAACATCATAACATCATTTATTCACTGTTGTCACAGTCCAGTTTCAAAACGTACTCAAGATTTTGGAGCCGGCATATTCATAACTTTGGTGTGAAAAAGGAATTTTAGAAGATGGCTATGGATGTCTCACTGGTCCAGCATGTTGAATTTAGATTGCAGAAATAGGCCCTGACTGTGTGGAGTTTGCATGAACTTCCCATACCCGTGTGGGTTTTGATCCCAAATCACCAAAAACAAGGACACTGGGTGAACTAGGAGTTCTAAATTGCCCCTCATGGATGTGTGCCTTGCTTAGGGACTGGATGGGTTTCTTCCATGAACCCCATGCTACTGGGACAGGTTCTGACCACTTGCCACTTGCCACATTAAGTTGAATTAAACATGTCTAACAATGTTATGTTAACAAGCTGTGGCAGTTCATCTTCTCCATATCATGGCTACCACACCAGTTCACCAAACCATTTTGGGTCGAGTTGATGTGGCAAGCACAACTTCAGGTTCTTCTGATCACTTTTGCCTATGACACCTATTGGACACCAATTGATTCTGAACCATATTTACACCACAAAATTTGATACACCAGCAAGCTAAGTCATCTCTAATTACATTTGATCCAGCACGTTCCTTTAATTGGGAGGTGACATCCATCACATCTTCTACAATTCTTGTGATAGTCAGTGTGATTGTCTGTGGCGTGCTGGGCTGTTAACAGAGAGGCCCACCAAATTAACAATCTAGATAGATAGATAGATAGATAGATCTCTCTCTCTCTCTCTCTCTCTCTCTCTCTCTCTCTCTCTCTCTCTTTCTATCCATCTATCCATCTATCCATCCTACTTTATTAATCCCAAGGGGAAATTCACATAATCCAGCAGCAGTATACTGATACAAAGAAACAATATTAAATTAAATAGTAAAAAAAAAAAAAAATGTTAGCATTTACTCCCCCGGGTGGAATTGAAGAGTCGCATAGCGTGGGGGACGAACGATCTCCTCAGTCTGTCAGTGGAGCAGGACAGTGACAAAAGTCTGTCACTGAAGCTACTCCTCTGCCTGGAGATGATCCTGTTCAGTGGATGCAGTGGATTCTTCATGATTGACAGGAGTTTGCTTAATGCCCGTCGCTCTGCCACAGATGTTAAACTGTCCAACTTTACTCCTACAATAGAGCCTGCCTTCTTAACAAGTTTGTCCAGGCGTGAGGCGTCTTTCATCTTTATGCTGCCACCCCATGACACCACCGCGTAGAAAAGGGCACTCGCCACAACCGTCTGGTAGAACATGTGCAGCATCTTACTGCAGATGTTGAAGGATGCCAACCTTCTCAGAAAGTATAGTCTGCTCTGACCTTTCTTACATAGAGCATCAGTATTGGCAGTCCAGTCCAATTTGTCATCCAACTGCACTCCCTGGTATTTATAGGTCTGCACCCTGTGCACACAGTCACCTCTGATGATCACAGGGTCCATGAGGGGCCTGGGCCTCCTAAAATCCACCACCAGCTCCTTGGTTTTGCTGGTGTTAAGATGTAAGTGGTTTGAGTCGCACCATTTAACAAAGTCTTTGATTAGCTTCCTGTACTCCTCCTCCTGCCCACTCCTGATGCAGCCCACAATAGCAGTGTCATCAGCGAACTTTTGCACGTGACAGGACTCTGAGTCATATTGGAAGTCTGATGTATATAGATTGAACAGGACCGGAGAAAGTCCAGTCCCCTGCGGCGCCCCTGTATTGCTGAACACAGTGTCAGACCTGCAGTTCCCAAGACGCACATATTGAGGTCTGTCTGTAAGATAGTTCACAATCCATGCCACCAGGTGTGAGTCTACTCCCATCTCAGTCAGCTTGTCCCTAAGGAGCAGAGGTTGGATGGTGTTGAAGGCGCTAGAGAAGTCCAGAAACATAATTCTTACAGCACCACTGCCTCTGTCCAAGTGGGAGAGGGATTGGTGTAGCATGTAGATGATGGCATCCTCCGCTCCCACCTTCTCCTGGTATGCGAACTTCAGAGGGTCGAGGGCGTGGTGGACCTGTGACCTCAGGTGGTGAAGCAGCAGCCGCTCCATGGTCTTCATCAGATGTTAATTAAAAGGGTAGGGTCAGTTATGGAACACACACAGCAGCCCGGGAGGTTGTAACGAAGGAGAGAATGAAGACAAAGCTGAGTGCAGTGCCATTATAAACAATGCTGCATATCAACACTGAGGACTTTCATCCAAACGAATCATTCAGCAGAAGTGTGTCAAGAAACGCTTTGGGGATACAGCAATTCACTTCTTATAGCGCCTTACTGGGATTGAGACTGCCAAGTCAGAAGTTTTCTTTCTTTTTAATTTTTTTTTTCTTTTTAGTAATCCTATGCAATCTACACATACTCTCACCGGCCACTTTATTAGGTGCACCTGTTCAGCTGCTTGTTGACGCAAATACCACATCAGCCAATCACGTGGCAGCAACTCAGTGCATTTCGGCCTGTACACATTGTCAACACAACCTGCTGAAGTTCAAACTGAGCATCAGAACTGGGAAGAAAGGGGACTGAAGTGACTATGTATGTGGTGTGGTTGTTGGTGCCAGACAGACTGGTCTGAGTATTTCAGAAACTGCTGATCTACTGGGATTTTCACACACAACCATCTCAGGGGTTTACAGAGAATGGTCTGAAAAAGGGAAAATATCCAGTGAGTGAAAATACCTTGTTGATGCCAGAGGTCAGAGGAGAATGGCGAGACTGGTTTGAGCTGATAGAAAGGCAACAGGAACTCAAATAAGCACTCGTTACAATGGAGGAATGCGGAAGGGCATCTCTGAACACACAATACGTCAAACCTTGAAGCAGATGGGTTACAGCAGCAGGAGACCACACCGGGTGCCACTCCTAACAGCTAAGAACAGACAACTGAGTCTACAATTCACACAGGCTCACCAAAACACTGCCAGGTCTGGCGAGGCTCGATTTCTACTGCAACATTTGGATGGTAGGGTCAGAATTTGGCGTCCACAACATGAAAGCTTGGATCCATCCTGACTTGTATCAACGGTTCAGCCTGGTGCTGGTGGTTGTGTAATAGTGTGGAGGATATTTCCTTGACATACTTTAGGCCCCTTAATAAAAACTAATTATCGTTTAAATGCCACAGCCTACCTAAGCAATGTTGCTGATCATGTCCATCCCTTTATGACTGACATCTTCTGAAGGCTCCTTCCTTTAGGATAACACACCATGTCACAAAGCTCAAATCATCTCCAACTGGTTTCTTGAACATGACAGTGAGTTCACTGGACTCAAATGGTATCCACAGCCAGGAGATCTCAATCCAACAGAGCACCTTTGGGATGTGGTGGAACTAGAGATTTGCATCATGGATGTGCAGGTGCAGTTAATACATCTATAGCAACTGCGTGATGCTATCATGTCCAGGAGGAGGAGGAGGTTGGGAGCATGCGCTGATCATAGTGCGTTGCCACACCCATCCATGGCACTCCAGCAGGATTGAGATCCAAGTGCAGCCGTGCAACAGGTGACACCTCAGCGCCACACTGAATAGTGTGAGGTATTTTACAGTGGCTGGAGTGCCAATTCTGCCACCAACCCACAGGTTTTCCCTGCTTGCAGGGCTGGATGCAGATTAACATCGTACCCAGGATGGAGCAATTACAGGGGCCCAACGGAGTAGAGTCTCATCTGGCGTTTATGGGATTCAAACCAGCAACCTTTTGATTGATGACACAGATCCCTAGCCTCAGAGCCACCACTCCACCAGAATCCCTTAAGGATGTTTCCAGTGCCTCGTTGAATCAATGCCATTGAGAATTACAGCAGTTTTGAAGGCGAAAGGGGGTCCAACCCGGTACTAGTACAGTGTACCTAATAAAATGGCCGGTGAGTGTATATCTGCTTCCTGTTTCAGTTTGTGTTCCCTGTCAGCCTGTTAGGAACAAGTACCTTATGGCCAAAAGACTAAATGGATGGCGGAGATAAATATATAAATGAATGAACAAATAAATGTTTCAATCGTTGCACAACATGACAGCTCAATTATTGTGCTCCAATGAAAGAACAAGATCTGCATTCAGATGCCAAAGAGGAAGTGGCTTTTGGCAGGGGCGCCACACATTCAGCATGCCCCCTATTGAAATCTGTCAGACAAGTTGACATTTTCACAATCTTCTGTCATCTGGGTTTTGGTGATTAGGGAAATAAATGGAGTGCCCTCAAATCTCGGCCCCTCACTATGGAAACTGCACATTCTTCTTGGAGTCTGTGCAGGTTTTTTCCAGGTACTCCAAAACAAGACAGTTTAAACAGTGACACTAAACCACCTCTGTTTAAATAAGAATAGGTGTGTGACAAGTGTGCTCTGAAGTAGGCTGGCATCCCGTCCAGGGTTAGTTCTGATTTGACAACTTTGGGCTCATCTGGACCCTGAATGCAATTTATAGAATCAAAAAATTAATACCTAGATGAACGGATTTGGGAAGTGAATCCATGAGATATCTTTTTGTACTGTCACTTTCTCCCTGGACCATGTAAAAGGAGCTGAGTTTCCTCAAAAAGATTTGGCAAATGGGCCAATCTACATTAAATGACCCAAATGATGTGGACAATAAAAAATAATTGACTGCATCAAATCAAGCATATGGCCATGCAATTTCCATCGGCTGTAGAATGGGTCATACCGATGGGCTCAGTGACTTAAAATGTGGCACTGTCATAGAATGCCACCTTTGCCACAAGTCAGGACACAAATTTTCTGCTTTGCAAGATCTGCTCTGGTCAACTGCAAGTGCTACTATTTGAGAAGTGGAAATGTCAAGGAGTAACAACAGCTCAGCCATATAGTGGTAGACCACACAAACACACAGAGCGAGGCAACCAAGTGCTGAAGCAAACAGCGTGTAGATATCGAGTATCTTCTACAGCCGAAGTCTGCGTCACCATCAGCAGAACTGCATGCCTGGCGCTTCATGACACGGATTTTTACAGCCAAGAAGATGCATACAAGCCTAAGATCAGTCTACGTGATGCCAAGCATCGGCAGGAGTGGCATAAAAGACACCCGCATTGGACTCTGGAGCAGTGGAAATATGGAGTGATGAATTACATTATACTATCTGGCAGTCTAATAGACCAATCTAGGCTTGGCGGGCACCAGGAGAAATCTACCTTCTTGACTACATACTGTAGGGACTACTGTAAAGTTTGGTGAAGGAGGGTATGGCGGGCGGCTGGGGGCGGTACCCAGCCAGGAGGCCTGGAAGGACCGGGAGAGGGACTACGCCTCCTCCGGACCACAAGAGGGCAGCCACCCTGGGGGCCACAGGAACAGAGCATGGAAGCTCCAAGCTATAGGGGCCTTGGTCACCACCTGGGGGCGCCCAGATGCCTGAGAAGCCATGGACGTCAGCACTTCCGCCACACCCAGAGGTGCTGGTGTCAGGAAAACCAGGGACACCCGGAGTGCCTCCGCACCAGGAAGTGCCAAAGGAGGCTCGTCAGGAGACACCTGGAGCATGCCCGGGTGGACTTAAAAGGGGCCACCTCCCTCCATTCGTCAGCTGGAGTCAGGTGGAAGAGGACAAAGCTCGGAGGAGAGGAGTGGAGGCGGTGAAGAGAGGACTTGTGAGAGGCCCAGACTTGAGGGTGTGTGGTGCAGGGGCACCGGGTCATGTGTACTCATGTAAATATTGTAAATAAACGTGCGGTGGTGTTTTTGAACCACTGGTGTCTGGCTGTCTGTGTCCGGGGCTAGCTTCCACAAGGTATAATGGCAGGGTTTACAGACAAAGACATTTTAGACAATCATCTTCTTCAGCTTGATGAAGGCCTTTCCTGTTCCACTGTGCTCCAGCACAAAGACATGGAGAAACAAGAATGTCCTGCACAGAGCCCTGACCTCAACCACACAATCTCCATTGGCCTTATATAAGCTCAGTGACTTTAAGCGTGGCACTTTAATACCATTGAGATGAATTTGAACACCAATTCTGAGCCAGGTCTTCTCATCCAACATCAGTACCCAACCTCACAAATGCTCTTTTGGCTGAATGGGCACCAATTCCTACAGACATACACAACAACATCTTGGAAAAAGAGAAAGAGGGGAAGCTGTTAAATGGGGCCAACTCCGTATCAATGTCCATTGGTTTAAAAATGGGATGTTCTGCAAGCTCAAGTAGATGTGATGGTCAGATATCCACAAACGTTTGGGCCATATATGAGTCCACATTCACAGCCAAATGGAATTAGTTGTAAAATTGTGTGGTTGGAAGCAGAACTTTGGGGACCTGCTAATCTTGACCTGAATTTAGATGAAATGGGATGAAATGTCTGTTCTCATCAATATGGTTATTACATAGCAATATTATATTGATAATATAACATTATTATAACATTAAATACAAAATCTACATACTGTACATAAAATAAAACATCTGTCTGTTTGTATGTATCTTCCCTATACAATCCTACACCCTTTGACCAATCTTGTATAATTGCCCTCCAGGACCTACAAGATAGACTACTATGGAACCCAACATTTTGACCATGGGTGGTCCTTACAGCAGGGTACCTTGAAGGTGGTTGAGCCACAGTATAAAAGGGCCTTGCTTCCTTTGGTCAGGGAGGTGACAAGAGCTCAGATGGACAGACGGAGGAAGAACACCCAAGTAGTGGAAGGTGACAGCAGAGTAGCCACGGGTTACTATTGTTTCGCTAGGCCCTGGGGGCAGAGGGGCTTTGTTATTTTCTGTTTTAGTTTGTACTTTATTGTTCTTCTGTATCACTAATTGAGACTCTGTGATTGTGATTGAGATTCTTTGTTTTGTTTGTCATTCCGGACTCCCGGGTTGGTGCTTGGAGTTGCGAGACGCCCCCTACAGGCCACATTATTTACTTCAATAAACCGTCTGAGGTATTCAGAATTGAAACCCTAAGCTTTCACTATTAAAGGCACTATATAAAAGAACAGCTGCTTGCCTCTGACACATTTCAAACACTCCTTAGCCATAGCGGGATCCTCATCAGCAGCACATTAAACAAGGAAATCACTGCAGCTCATTGGATTTCACATTCAAAATTCTTCATTTAAATGAATGGCTTTTAATGAGCCACTTAAGTTCTGATGATCCCCGAACTTTCACTAGAAAAGGCATTATATGAAAGACCAGACCACTGCATTTGACATTCTACATTGGTTTTACTGTGTGGTTTTCAATGAGCCATTAAAGTTCTATTTGAGGCCTAAGCTTTCACCCCAAAAGGCACTATACGGAAGAACAGGCTCACTGCCATCCAGATGCAGAATTCTTCAGAAGGTTTAGTAAATGGCATTCACTTAGTCTTTTAAGTATTTACAGCATGAGCTTTCATTTGTTCATGGCACTCTATTAAGATCCAGCTCACTGCAATTACGACTCAGCGCTCTTTATTGATTTACTGTGAAGCTTCAATGAGTCATTCGAGTTGTTTTTAGACTCTGAGCTTTCACTATAAAAGGCGCTATATGAATGGCCAGATCACTGCATTTCAGAATCAGAATTCTTTAGTGGCTTACTGTGTGACCTTCACTGAGTCATTTGAGGTTTGTTCAAGCCTTAATCTTTCACTATAAAAGTCACTATTTGAAAGAATATCTCTTTGCATTTGACACCTTCACAACTCTATTTGACCATTATCTTCATCAGCAGTGCACTAAACAAAGCAATCATTGCAGCTCATTGCATCTTAGATTCAAAATTTGTCATATTTGTAATGAACTGCTTTCATAGAGCCATTTACTGTAAGTTCGGTATGTTCTCAGAACTTTCACTATAAAAGGCACTATATGAAAGACCAGATCAATTCAGGCATCCTTATCAGTTTACTGTGTGGCTTTCAATGAGCCATTAAAGTTCTGTTTGAGCCCTAAGCTTTCACTCCAAAAGGCACTATATGGAAGAACATCCATCCATCCATTATCCAACCCACTATATCCAAACACAGGGTAACGGGGGTCTGCTTGAGCCAATCCCAGCCAACACAGGGCGCAAGTCAGGAACAAATCTCAGGCAGGGCGCCAACCCACTGCAGATATGGAAGAAGAGTTCACTGCATTTGAGATTCAAAATTCTTCAAAAGTGGCTTTCAATTAGCCTTTTAAGTTCTGTATGATCCCAAAGCTTTTACTATGAAAGACACTACAGTATATGAAAGAATGTCTCCTTGCATTTGACACATTCCAAGCTCTATTCTGCCATCATCTTCATCAGCAGTGCACTAAACAAGGCAATCATTGCAGCTCACTGCATCTTAAATTCACAATCTGTCATATTTGTAATGAATGGCTTTCAAAGAGCCATTTAAGTTCAGTATGTTCCCTGAGCTTTCACTATGAAAGGCACTATATGAAAGAACGGCTCCAGGTGCTGTACAATGGCTGACCCTGCACTAAACAACCTCCAAATGTCATGTGAAAAGACAATATCCCCTCAGGGATTCACAAAGCATATCAAATCAAAAAAAATTTAAAAAGCTCAAGGTATTCTTGATCTCTCAGTATGCTGCTAGGTGCCCTACAGGAAAGATTTCTGGTTTTTTATCCACATATTAGGAACCTTTTCAAAGACCAAACAACCATCTTCATGGCCATGGGACCCAACGGCTCTTTGTCGAGCAACAGCTCTATGAGGAACTACACAACCCAGTCTAGTGCCACTGACAAAGTGTTATTTTTATGAACATGGATGAGCTTCAGATTTAACTTCCTGGCATCTTTTCGACTATTTTCAAATAAGAAACGTTACTATAAGAAATCCAAACCCCAATTTTCCTCACCTCCCACCCATTTCTATTCCAGAGGCAATACTGACCAGTCCTGAAAACTCAGGCAGCACCTCAACAATGTGTAAAAAAAAAAAAATCTCAAAGAATCTAATCTCCCCTCCCACAATCCTAGGGTACAGTGGGAAAAGCACCTTTCAATTAACATCAGACACTTCACAGAAAATCTCTGGCTGCAACATTTTAGAATGACACGGCCGACGTTTGAGATGTTGTGTGGATTCATCAGTCCTGATGTTGCGCCCATCACAGGTTGCCACCGACCACCGGTTCCAACCCAAAAGCGGATTGCCATCGCCCTTTACAAGCTGGCAACCTGCGCTGAGTATAAAGTAGTTGGAGAAACTTTCAGGGTTAGTAAAACTATTGTTCATCGATGTGTATATGCTGTGTGCTCCGCTATTAAAGAAAAATTAATTCGGCGTTATATCAGACTTCCGACTGTAGCGGAGGCCAATGAAACTGCATACCGCAATTCCTTGGTGCATCTTGTGCCACAGATTTACGGTGCGCTGGATGGCATGCATGTGCCTATTCTTCCCCCGACGGAAGGCTACCGAGATTACATTAATCGCAAAGGGTGGCCATCTATTGTTCTCCAGGCCCTTGTTGATGACATGTGCATGATACGAGACATTTGCGTTGGCACTCCTGGAAGTGCCCATGATGCAGCTGTGTTTGCAGCATCGGATCTGTACAGGTGAGCCTACCTTTCAACATCCCTTCTCAGTGCGATAACAACTGAATTAGTACTGTAACCTGCTTCCCTTAAGGTTTTTAATTAAAACT
>JANRMT010062824.1:5460910-5480499 GCA_026402145.1 Polypterus bichir lapradei | reverse complement strand
TTTAGTAGCAGGAGACCCAGCCTATCCGCTACTGCATTGGCTCATCATGAGAAATAACGAGTCTCTTCATCAGACCATGCGAACTGCTCCGCTATTCTCGTTTGGATTGCACGTGATGAAAATGTATCATGTGACACATTTATTTGCGTTAAAGCCCTTTTTTTCCAACAAAAAGTGTTTCCAATGTAGTTTTTGCAACATCTGAAGTATCGATATGGAATTTATGCGCTAAAGTTAAACGGAAAAATATTATGTCGACATGTACAACATTTTATTGATAATTAGCATTTCCATCAGCTAAAATTTGAAGCGCTAAATATTTTTTCGCAAAAACTCCTTGGATGGAAACCTGGTTTATGTTAGAGTTAGATTTTTCTGAACTGAAATGCACAGGAGATTTCTTGGGAAGGGAGAAGGCTGTGTCCATCTAAACTTGGTGCCATCACCCCTTATACTGGAAGGTGTTTTTGGTATTGTTTTATGGGCCATATCTCTTTACAAATGGTGGATAGGGTCCATAGAATTATCGGCTTGTTTGCTGTCTATCTCCACCCTCCCCTTCGGCCTTGTGGGCTTGGAGCTGTGGTCCACCGGCCCTCATCATCCAGGCCCCCCAATGGGGTATGGTCCTGGCCACGGAGCCCCACCTTTCATAATCCAGGCTTCTTGCTGGGGTTTGGGCCTGTCCTTCGTCATCCAGGTTCTGCGAGAGCCCTGTAGGCTTTGAGTTAAGGTTAAGGACTGGGAAGTACTGTAGATTCCTTGTCTTTAAGCTCCGAAGGCTTGACCCTCAGCCTTGTTCCCTTATTTTGTGGGCCATATCTGGGTACAGATAGTGGATAGGGTCAGACTATTTGAAGTAAACTCTGTTCCCAAAATTTTCTCCGGAATGCAGAGGAGAGTCATTGGGAAGCGAGAAGGCACTGTCCTTCCAGACTTGGAGCCATTGCCCCTTATCCCAGCAGGTGTTGTAAGGGCCGTTTCTGGTTATACATGGTGGATAGCTTCCACAGAGTTATCGGCTTGTTTGCTCTCTTTCTCCAGCCGTCCCTGTGGCCTTGTGGGCTTTGGAGTTGGGTTAGGCTCTGGGGACATTGTGGCTAGGGTTAGAAGTAGAATTAGGGTAGGGGATACCCGCCTTAATTGGCGGGTAATGCTCTGGTACACTTAATCCTGTAAAATATATTTAACTCATTATCTCATTAATTCAATTATACGAGATTAAAGACAAAACAAAATCAATTTTCTACCATTCATTTCTCATTTAATCCATTAGGAAAGTATCTATTTAATTTTGTAATCCATTCTGATTCCTGCCTTAATCTCCATGTCTTATTCCAGTAAGATTAGTGCTCTAATGGAAAAAATAAAGGTGAATGCTCTAACTGTCCAAAATGTAAATAGAGTTTTGTTGGCCTATTTTGATTCTCCATTAGTTGGAGATGTTGAATGAATCTGGCTTTTATCGTATTTTTAGTTTCCCCAATGTACTGTATAGTTTTTTGCATTTCCTACATTAGATCCCATAAATGCAATTTCTCGTACTAAGAGACAAATTTTGAAAAATTGGCCATTCAACCCCAATCTCCACATTCCTCACTACCTTTTTGTTCGCAAATGGGATATCCCATGCACATTTGTTCTTTTTCTTTTTTATTGTGCATGACGTCCTCACTAGTGATTTTTTTCTGCAGGCCGCCATGACCTTCCATTTTCTCAAATCCTCGTCCACCTCCTGTATCTGAACAAAGTATGTGCAAAGCACTCCATCACTCAACGAGTGTTCATTTTGACTTAGCTTTAGTCTTACTATTACGACTAAATTCCATTTTAGTTTTAGTCACATTTTAGTCATTTAATTATTGTTAGTCTAGTTTTAGTCGACAAAAAGTACATAAATTTTATACGAGAAAAAGTAAATCAGTTTTAGTCAACTTAAAGTAAATTAGTCAAACAGTCCAAATCAGATGGATATCTTATTTAACATATGAACATGCACAGAATATACTGCACCACTAAGCTATTATACTAACAGTACACTAACTAACTAAGTTAGTGACTAACAGCCAAACCACATGTAGTGATTATTGAACATAAAATGAAGAATAGGTGTAGAAAGAACTTACTCTTGGTCACATAATGGCAGTTCTTCTCTGCCATCACAGTTTTCTGCCCATCACCATGCCTTAGTTATGCTGCTATAAGATTTTACCAAAAACATCTGGACCAAGCAACACACATTTAATCTTTTTTAAGAAAAAGACAAGGTCTTTCAACAAAAAAAGAACCTTCCAGCAAATACGATTTAACCATTTTTAATGTATAAAATGCATCTTTCATACAGCAAAAAACGATGGCAGCAAATGCTTTATCTCTTTCAAAAACTATGACAGTGAGAGCACAGTAACAGTTTTAAACACTAAAGATAACAGCAGATTTAAAATAGCAGCATATCTGTCAAGTCGTTACCCAACTGTCACTTAAGTAAACTAGTACTGGCATTCATAAATATCAAAAATACAATGCAGGACTTGAATTTTAATGTGTGATATGTCGTGGAGATCCCCCTAGAGTAACAATAAATAGGGTGATGTTATAATCTTGGGGTGCATTTCAGCACAGGGCTTATAAAGAATGAGATCATCATGAACTATCTAATTAATCTGACCACATGTGCACATTTTAAATGTATTCTCTGATATATATTTTTTTTTTTCCAAGAACTGAAAAATACTGCTAAAAATACTAAAAATAAAAATTCAAACATCATTATATATGTACTGTTGAATGGAGAATACCAAAATAATTTAGGATAATTACATTTAAACAAACCCTTAAAAGCCGTTTTTGTAACAAACTACTTTTAAAATCTGCTTTGTCAGAGAATCACTCTGTTAGGTTTGCAACAATGCTATTGTAAGACTTATACAGTATTTACATCATTAGCATGTTAAAAAAAATCTCACAAAAGATTAACATTTAACGGATTTACATAAATCCCAATATTTCAGAACTCTCGTAAAGGAGCCTTTGCTGGGCTATTTAAGCGTTTCACAGGAGTGATCAGACTTTGTTATTGCTTCACCTGCGTCCAAATCCAGCATTTAAAAAGTTGCATGTAGTCAATTAATCATAACTGACAAACTGCATTACATTCACTAACATATCACTCTAATATATGACATAAGTGATTTTGCTAGCTTCTTCACATTTTAGGGGTTATGCTCATAAACATTAGTTTAGTTTAGTTTAATAACTCAAATTTAGTGTTTGCAGATTCATATTCAGCAGTGAGGCAATGCTGTTTTACCGTACTGTACAGTACGTGTGCATATCGAATTGACTGGGAGATGCGCATCAAACACTTCAAGCACTGAAATTCAAAATACATTTTATGTTAGTATTAACAAATGAAGAAGCCCATTTCCGGCCCGGTGGCACAGTGGGTAGCGCTGCTGCCTCGCAGTTAGGAGACCTGGGTTCACTTCCCAGGTCCACCCTACGTTGAGTTTGCATGTTCTCCCCGTGTCTGTGTGGGTTTCCTCGCACAGCCCAAAGGCATGCAGGTTAGGTGCACTGGCGATCCTAAATTGACCCTAATGTGTGCTTGGTATGTGTGTGTGCCCTGCGGTGGGCTGGCACCCTGCCCGGGGTTTGCTTCCTGCCTTGCGCCCTGTGTTGGCTGGGATTGGCTCCGGCAGACCCCCGTGACCCTGTAGTTAGGATATTGTGGGTTGGATAATGGATGGATGGATAATGGAAGCCCATTTCTTCGATGATGCAGACAAGCCAAACAGCCACTTTGTGTGAAACTTTCCTCGATTTTTACTTTCTCGCATTACAAAGCGTAGGGAAAGTATTGTAATCGTCCAAAAATTGCATTTCGAGATTTCGATGAATCTCGACGTTTTAGGCCTCCCCGAGTCCGAAAATACCACTTTTGGAATTATGTCTGTCTGTGCGTGTGTGTGTGTAACCTGAGTACGCTTTCACTTAGGTCAACCGAAATTTGCATACAAGTTTTAGGTACAAAAACGTCGATTTTTATCAACTTTTGGGCTATTTCCGCTAACCGGAAATGGTACTTTACCTGAACTCATACTCGATTTTTTTTATTCATGCAGCTGCAGAGTCCGATTTATTTTTACATTATTTTTATAATAATTGTTCGATATATTATTGACTTGATTTGTTGTTGATGGTTCTTTAATGTATATAATATAAAAAATATAATGATTGTCTTGCGGTCTACTCCTCAGATATCCATCCCCTTATCTGAGTACGCAAGAACGTCTTGGGGAGACCACTCCCGATTTGTTAATTCCACGACTCTTGTCGTCACTGCCATTGTGCCCGCAAGTGGATGACTGCCAGGTGGTGTCACTCGCAACCCTGTACTCTATCCACCGATTACAAAATGGATGGATTAGCGGACAAACGTCTTAGCTGCGCTCATTACAATGAAAGAACAAATGCGACGTTTCTGTTCCTTTATCGGGACTGTGTAGGACGCTGGATTAAAAGCGAACAAAACCCCCGTCATTTAATCTGCAGTATCACTACAAGATGAACAGTTGCAACTCCCATCTGAGGCTGAACATGTCCAATTACGCTCTCCAAGCTGCACGAATCTGTTTCTTAAGTGACCTGTAGTGAGAAATCAAGCAAAATGACACATTTTATTGGCTCACTAAAAAGAATACAATATGCAAGCTTTCGAAGAGTTGCCTCGAAAGCTTGCATATTCTAATCTTTTTAGTGAGCCAATAAAAGGTGTCATTTGCTTGACTTCTCACTACATCCACAATGGCTAGCACGGTACATCACCCTAGTTTTTAAGTAATCTGCAAAGGGAGAAAACTGTCAATCACAAAATCCTATGTGTGTCTGTCTTGGCATTTATTTTTTCATCAATAAGCACGTTTTCCACAATTGCACGCTGAAATTCTCGAACACGCCACAGCATTGAAATATCAGTTCTTGTGACAGATCTACTAGCAGCACACCTAAAATAAACCGACGTACCCGATGCATTTGTATTAGCAAGGTGAACGAGAGACAGAGGTAACGGTAATGCCGTCGGGCAAGTCGCCACCTAGATAACGTTACGTACCTTGGCATGAATCTCAGGGTGGTGTCCCTCTAGAGACGCTTCTTCAGGTTTGTGTTATTCCTTCCCGTGGGTTTCATCCCACGTGGTTTACACCGAGTTTTCTTTTCGTCGGCGTTGTAATTAAAAGTTGGTGCCTATTTCTGACCGCTTTTTTCGCCGGTGTTCTAACGAAACATCCTACCCATCGAAATGATCTACTCTCTGATACTACGCATGCGCACACCAAAATTACGCAACTTAGCCTTACTACATTAATGCATTTATTACAGTTTACTGCATAGGTATTTACTGTCAACATTTTATAAGTTGTATATTTTGCATGTGTGACTTTTAATCTTGTACAGGCCATTGTATCCATGCACGAGTAATGACCGTCTTGTGAAATCTTTGCATCAGGCTGTGTCTCTTTCGGGCATTAAATGATGCATATAGAATAAATTGAGAAATGTTAACATTTCCATAAATTTGATAGACGACTTCTAAATACAACATGTTAAATGATGCCATGGTATAACGTTATAAGTTTAATGTTACGACTTACAATAAACTACGGTAGGATACTTCGACAAAGTATGACAAATCGTCAGAACACCGACATAGCTGAGCGAGCTTCTGGCTGACGTGATGATTTCCTGATGGCGCCCAAACTCGTGTTAGCCAATTACAAGCGTGCATACAAGTTTTTTTTTAAATTGCACCACTTGCAAGCAAGCTCCCTATTTGTTGGTGGACCGTGTCACGTGTCACAAAGACGCGCTAAGAACTTCACATCCAGTGTCTCCATCCCTATGCTTTTCCACCTATTTCTCAGTTTTTCTGTTCCTGTCTATGTTTCTATGTTTTTTTCTCCCGAGTCTGTTTTTTCATCGCAATCATTTATTTCGTTTAGTGCAATTCTTGAACTACAGTTTCTTGTGTACATAAACTTATTGTTTCGTACATCCCAACAAAAACGTATCAACTCTGTGCTTCTCTAAAATGTAACTACTAGTCTGTGCATAGACAAATTAAGTTGCTGATTGTAATTGGTGACATTGACAGAGCAAGATGCATTAGACAGGAAGATATGGAAAAAGATGATCCGCTGTGGCAAACCCTAACGAGTAGACATAGAATAACTAGCCTCATGACCAGCAGCATCGTACGTCAACGTCGCCGCCATATTGCGAGTGGCACTGCTGTGGTGTGAAGTAATGGATAAAGATGCCTCACACATGTTCTGCTTGGAATTTTACAAACCGCTGTACGCTCCAAACCTGATCACGGGGGATTACATATCATAGGTAAGACTGAACAATTGTTTTGGTTATATTTGGCCATTTGAAAATCCCGTTTTATAATCTTAACTTTAGCTACACCAGGCAAAGCTGTGCATTTATGTGCTCAGGTGAGCCTCCAAACAACGTTTTGGCTAAACGTATTTAGTCTCTAACTATGTAGATTGTTGTTAGCTGTTAACATTTCTCAAACTTGATGATGTTTTTTCTCAAGGAGCACATTGAGGAAACACAGTTTGAAATTGACAACCATCATTTTATGCTCATGTCTTTAGTTGTGTCTGTCCTCCACAAACTAAGGCTGCACCATATTGCCAGACTGAATCCTCTCAAATTACAGGATCTGAGTGAGCGAGAGGAGTGTCAGTCTGGAGGAGATCAGTGAGGCTGTGGAGAGCTTTAAATGTTCAGAGCGGGATTTAGTATTGTATTCAGTAGTTAACAGGGAGCCAGTGACGTTGAGAGAGAATCAGTGTGACATGTTCAGTGGATTTACAACAGCAGGTTATTATCCTGGCAGCAGAATTTTGAAGAAGTTGTAAGCGATGGATACGTTTTTGTGGGATGCCAGATAGAATAGCATTACAGTAATCTATACGTGAGGTGACTTGGGCATTAACCAATACTTCGGTACTGTGTTGCATAAGAACAGAACGAAGTCTAGAAATGTTTTGGAGATGGAAGAAGGCAGTCTGAGAACTGTTACTTTATAATTATAATTATTATTATTTAATAATTGCGATTATTAGTGTATAAATGGATATAAATAATTGCATTTAAACGATTCGCCAAAATCTGTTGTATGTAAACGATACTGTTTTAAACTTTATTTTTTTTCATCAGAAAACCCGGTTTTCACGTCTACCTGTATTAGTTTAAATGGCACTTTTGTCACTCGCAATAAGGCTGACGCGGTGACGTATCGTGTCGACTGGGAAACACAGTGAATGCGGCGTCTATCTATATATGTCTATGGTGCTGCCGAAAGAAGAAGATTGTGATTGGTGAACTGTGCCTTGACGTCACATCCTGCATAGTGCACATGCCTTAATGTCAGTCAGTCATGCGCTGATGGCAAAAGAGGTCATTAAATATCAACTGCCACACTTGGAAACCCCCAAAGTCTGTCATCGAGGACGTTAAATAAGGACGATGCAATAGACGATATGTTGTGAGGAACTGAAAAAGTACAAACAGGATGATTTAAAGTCGTTGATTTGAGCGAGGACGAGTCTTGTTTAATGTTTTGCTCCCAAACTGGAATTTGACATTTCCTGCTTATTAGTAATATAAGAGTTCTTTTGATACTTAGATTTATTTGGCTGGCAGACATGTACTGCTTTTGTATTTAATTAGATAATTCTTTGTATACCTTATTAAACATGTCTATGTTTTTCCTAAAAGTTAGAGTGTCAACACTGTTCACATCTCCCATTGTCCAGATGGTCTGTTTGCAGGGCCGTCTTAATGCATGGGCACGCCTGGGGCCTCACAAGCATAGGGGCCCACATTCTTTTTTTTTTTTTGATGCCAATGTATGTTTCTGTTTTGCTATCAAAACAGGGGCCCAGTGCTCTACTTTGCCCGGGGGCCTATGATGCTGTTAAGACGACCCTGTCTGTTTGTAACATTTTTGCTTTTAGTTTTCATCAACAATGATTTGAAAAGAATTGTTCTTAGTTTTTGTCATTAGAGGCACATTTCTATTTAGTTTTCATTCTGTTTTTGTCACACAAAAAATGTCATTGACGAGTATTTTTCGTCTTAGTTTTTATCAACACAATTAACACACAGTGCCTTCAACTTAAAACCTTTCATCGGTCCCACTTCTCTTGTTTAAAATTGTCCAAAATGCATCCAGGGTCAGATCCAACTTGCCATTCCAGCTTCCGCCTTACTGGGCCACACATTTTTGGAAGTACACCAAATTAACATCACTTTGGATAAAAATCTTTGAAGTACGTTATCAGACAGCCCTGGTGTCACAGTCACTCCTAACCCATTAACAGCTGTGCTTGGTGGTCTTCCAAGATGGGCTTAAAGTGCAGAAGGACAAAATGATTGTAATTGCCGATACCACAGTCCACTTTTAAAAATTAAGGTGCCCGAGTGGTTCTTTAGAGCGATGCCATTGGCGGAACATCCTAAAAGATCCATCCACATGAAGGTTCCAGAAAGAACCTTAAGATCAGTAACAGACTCCATACGACAAATTACCACAGATAAATAGGGAGGGTTAGCATCTGGAATGACATCTGGCCATACAAATCGCACCAGAACCTCTACTGGAGAAATCAAGTCAAACAGCAACAGCCATATAAAAATGGGACGCTGAAGAAGATGGTAACAGATTTTTGAAATACCAACAGCTCATGATTTCAAAAGCACTCTTGCTGCATGCGTCCATTAACACGGGTCAAGTCCAAGTTCTCCTAATCCGTTAGTGTCTTGCTAGGTAGGTTTAACTTTGGAAAATGAATCCCCCACCAGCCCGAAGGCATGTTGCATGCACTCTCCACCAGCCCGTATACTTTCCCCGAGTGTTTACCTCCATGTCAATCCCTCCACTCTATAATGGACTTTAATGACACTCTCCATCCCGCGGCCATTTTCCCTTCTCAGCTCTCATGATCTATAGAAAAACCTAGTATGTCACATCTTCCAAGTTTTCAGCAAACTGACAAAACCATGTTCTCTAGATTTTCCTGAGCTTCACGTACATAATGTTGTTTTTTTTTCACCTGCCATTTAAATCTTGCAGTTGCAGCATTTAAATCACGTGATTGTACATTGGTTCTTATACATTGTGATCTGTAGAGAGAGTAGGAAGCAGGTCAAGGAGACTCTGGAGAGGTGGAGATATGAGAGGCAAGGAATGAAGGTCAGTAGGACCACCAAGACAGAATACATGTGTGTGAATGAGAGGGAGGTCAGTGGAGTGGTGAGGATGCAAGGTGTAGAGTTGGCGAAGGTGGATGAGTTTAAATACTTGGGCTCAACAGTACAGAGTTAATGGGGAGTGTGGAAGAGAAGTGAAGAGAGAGTGCAGGCAGGGTGGAGAAGAGTGTCAGGAGTGATTTGTGACAGATGGGTATTAGCAAGAGTGACAGGGAAGGTCTACAGGACGGTAGTGAGACCAGCTATGTTATATGGGCTGGAGACGGTGGCACAGGAGACAGAGCTGGAGGTGGCAGAGTTAAAGTTGCTAAGTTTTGCATTGGGTGTGACGAGGATGGACAGGATTAGAAATGAGGACATTAGAGGGTCAGCTCAAGTTGGACGAGTGGGAGACGAAGTCAGAGAGGCGAGATTGCATTGGTTTGGACATGTGCAGAGGAGAGATGCTGGGATATAATGAGAGAAGGGTGCTAAGGATAGATAGGCCAGGGAAGAGGAGAAGAGGAAAGACTAAGAGAAGTTTTATAAATGTGGTGAGAGAGGACATGCAGGTGATGCGTGTAACAGAACAAGATGACGAGGACAGAAAGATATGGAAAAAGATGATCCACTGTGGCAACCCCTATAGTGAGAGCAGCTGGAAGAAGTAGAAGAAGAAGCAGGATTGGTTATTTATTTTGTGATCTACCTGCAGGTATCAATCAACTATATGGCTTACATTTATTGTTGCCCTTTGAATTACAAAAGGTAATTCACTATAATCTGATCTGAGCTTTATGTTAATTTCCTCACCACTGATTGGTTATTCCACTGTGTTCTACCTGCCAGTAGCCTACCATACACAGTGCCAGTGCCAGGCTATTTTGTGCCCTAGGCCAGCCTTATTAGCACGCCAACCGATTGTTCAGTGGTTAACCCATGTGGCTGTGTTCTTCCCCGCCCATATGATCTGCGCCCTAGGGGAATGACTAATTCGCCTTAATGGTGGCACCGGCCCTCACCATATATTAAAGATTTCAGGTTTTTTTCGACACATATTAGGAAGTTTATCAACACACAAAGAATCAACTTCATATGCGGGGATTCCTTTCCCAGTAAAGAACAATAAAGTGCCGTTACAGAACCAGAGTGTCCTGGCACGTAGACTAATCCTGCTTAACTGGAAGAATTGCAACCCACCATTTATAAAACATTCTATATTATTTGAAACTGGAAAAATGGATTTGTCCAAAATTTTTTTAAAAGATAGTAAGAATTTAGATTTTGTTAAAATGAGTATTGCAGGGGTGTCCAGCTCTGATCCTGGAGGTGCCCCAGTGGCTGCAGTCTTTCATTCTAACCATTTTCTTAATTAGTGACCAGTTTCTGCTGCTAATTCATTTCTTGTCTTCATTTTAAGTGACTTGCTATTTAAGATGCAGACCCCAGAATTGTTTCTATTTTTTTTTTTTTAATTATCACTCACACAATAATGAGACACAAAGTAAGCAGACACATAACCAGCTCACCTGTGTCCATCATACAATATTTAAAAATAAAGGAAAGTGAAGTTGATCTGCTCAGGAGCATAAAACATTTTGATGGTTTTCTTTTGGGGAAAAAAAAGTAAATAAAACGTTTTGGAAATGGCCGCTGTGGCAGAATGAGAGCACCAGCAAGCCATGAAGGTAAATAACAGGTTTAAATAACAAGAATTGCCTTCTAATTAAGAAACTGGTTGGAGAGAAATAGGTTGGAGTTAGCTGACCACCCGTTGGCTCACTTCACATCTCATTTTTTGTTTAGCTGCCATTTAGGGGAAAAAAATAAATAAATTCAGAGGTTGGAGTCTTTAAAAACATGGCAATTAAAACGAAGAGAATAGAAGTCAATGAAGAGCAGAAAATGGTCCCCAGATGAAGAAAGTGGCAGGAAGGAAAACCAGCAGCCACTGCTGGCCTCCAGTATCAGAGTTGGACAACCCCCTGATTTAGTGGGAAAATCTTAGGATTAGGGTTTGGACAGGGCTGTCTTACCAGCATCATAGGGCCCCCAGCACAGTAGTGCACTGTGGCCCCTTTTTTGATAGCAAGAGAGGAACATCCATAGGCATCAAAAACATCGGGGGGCCCCTATGTGGCTGGGACCCCCGGCAAGTGCCCATTGTGCCAATACGTTAAGACAGCCCTGGGTTAAGAGGGTGTTTTTCCTTTTTGTATATTTATTGCTTTGCACCCTCCACCCCCCCAAAACCATAGGGGTTACAGAGACTGCTGCCCCCAAAGGGGTACAAATTTGCACTGGCACACATGTCCATGAAAACAGAAACTATTTATTATCCCCCTCCCAACACTTTACCCTAGGTATTAAATGCCTATAAAATACCTCAAAACATCCTAATACATTGCATAAAAACCTCTTAAAATATATTCATAAATATTATTTTTAATAAAACTGTACAACATTTGCATAAAATCATAAGTATTTAAAATTGTAAAACTGAGACAGTTAAAAGTAATGTTTTTATAAAATGAATACTGAGGTTCTAAAAGCAATAAAAAAGGATCAAATTTAGAATCCCTACTCTTAAAATAGTAACCCTAAAGCCCTAATGTTACATTTTTAGAACCCTATATAGCACTTATAGATTAAGTATTTTATAATAACCCATATAATTATTTTCAAATTTTAGGGCCTTTTAACTTTATTTAATCCTTTTTTATTGCTTTGAGAACCACAGTATTTATTTGTATTAACTGTCTCAATTTTGCAATTTTAAACATTTATGATTTTATGCAAATTTTGTAAAATTTTATTAAAAATAATATTTATGAATATATTTTAAGAGGTTTTTATGCAATGTATTAGGATGTTTTGAGGTATTTTAAAGGCTTTTAATAGCTAGGGTAAAGTGTTGGGAGGGGGATAATAAATAGTTTCTATTTTCATGGACATGTGTGCCAGTGCAAATATTTGCCCCTTCGGGGGCAGCAGTCTCTGTAACCCTAACATAACCTATCGTCTATATTGGGCAAAAGCTTTGTCAAAAATTTTGATCTCCGGTTTTTGACAGATCTCTGTGTTTTAGGGCCCCCTGATACCGAAAACATCAATATGTCAATGATGGGTGTGTGTCTCTCTGTCTGTGTGTGTCAGTCTGTTTGTCACAGTTTCTTGGGGACGGTCTAAAGCTAAGACGGCTGGACGGAAACATAACAAACTCGAAACTTAAACCTGTTATGAGATGACGACGTGCTGATTACTTTTTGAGGCAAATCATGCAAGAGAAAAAGAACCCTCAGATACCGTAATATTGCAATTAATTATGAATACTTCTGGTCAATTGCTATCGTAATGACCTATTTTACGGCACGGTGGCGCAGTGGGTAGCACAGCTGTCTCACAGTTAGGAGACCTGGGTTCGCTTCCCGGGTGCTCCCTTCGTGGAGGTTGCATGTTCTCCCCGTGTCTGCGTGGGTTTCCTCCGGGTACTCCGGTTTCCTCCCACAGTCCAAAGACACGCAGGTTGGGTGCACTGGTGATTCTAAATTGTCCCTAGTGTGTGCTTGGTGTGTGAGTGTGTGTGTGTGTGCGCGCCCTGCGGTGGGTTGGCACCCTGCCCTGGGTTTGTTTCCTGCCTTGCTCCCTGTATTGGCTGGGATTGGCTCAAGCAGACCCTGGTGACCCTATAGTTAGGATATAGCGGGTTGGATAATGGATGGATGGATGGGTGAAGATCAGCATCAGAGCGGTAAATAATTACTGAAATGTTAGAGAAGTTCCTACAGGGCGCAAAGCTTACCAACGCTCACTCCCGATTTTTTTTTTTTTTTTTTATCAAGCCCCTATGCTCTTTTTTTCGGGTGATTGTTGAATTTATGCTTTGTTAGGTTTTAAAGTTATTTGTTGTATAGCTTCTGCTGATTTTATTTGCTTGATGGCTTGCTATGTTACTTTCTTGAAATAAAACTATTAAATAATAAATGCGGATGAGCTATTCATTTTTGTCTCTAGTTCTCCTCTGATTTGATTTTCTTTTTTAGTGATTTCCGGACCGTGGCGCCTGCAGACACCAAGTCAGAAATTCCAGCTGATGCTCCATCATCTGACTGCCTGCGCACGCCGGTGTATCCGAGGGCTAAGCTGCCGCACAGCTGACCGTCTGTCAGTTACAACGTCCAACAGCTGAGAATAATCTAATTTAGACGTCTGGTATGCGGGGTGCATTCGATGTCCAAAATTTCCTACCTTTTATTTTGAAAAACTTTAGTCATTAATACAATAGAAATGACTCAAAAAACAATATTTCCCCTTTTCCAAAAGCGAAGCCCTTCCGCCCACACGCTGTGCTCTCTCCACTCCCTCTGAATGTCACGGTTCCCACAGAGATTTGCCAGTCCATTATATCGAAAAAGATGATGTCATGCAGCTTGAAGAACTCAGTGGAAAGTTGAACTACTGGATAAATTGGAAAACAACGCCATGCATTTTTTGCAGTCTTTTCCTCCTCGTTTCTACTCTGGCTGGACGCCACCTCGAGTCTCAAGCAGCCGCCGCAGTCAGAGTGCGAGAGCCCGAAGCAAAGCTGCTGATAGGCTGTCCGGTATCAATCGGGTCACTCGAATGGGCCAATGGGTCACGCCCCTAAATTCTCACATCACCGCTGGCATTGGCTCTTATATTCTTCAAGGGGTCTACACACAAAGGGGTGTCGTTTCTGGATGGATTGATTTTATTGACCCACGGCTGCCTGGCCATACCAACTCCTCCCGTTTTCTATGACAAATCAATGCTCTCTGTTATTCCGTTACTTAATATTAACGCGCATGTCATCGAGAAGAAACGAGCGGTTCACATCAACGGTTTTCTTTTTTAAAACACTCTTCGCTTTTCTGCCGTCACTTTCTCTTTAGTGTCTTTACTCCGCTTCAGCGCTTCCCCACCCAGATCAATGACATTCAATATGCGGGCACGCTTTGTCTCTTTCTTTTTTTTTTGAAAACATTAATTATTTATTTGCCTTTTACTAACACGGAAAAGAGAAAATATTGTAAGGTGCGGTGGGCTCGATTCACGGAACACTCTTGCTGCCCCCGCTCCTGCCACCCCTTCTACCTCACCCCTACTGACAGACTTATTTGCCCTTCACATAACGGGATCAGGCGGGCAGCGATCGGAGTGGCGGTTCCCCTTCTCTCGCTCCTACACTCTCTGAAGTTCACTTTGTGTGTAACACAATCCCACCAGAACTCTTACTCAGCCCCTCTTTTTTTTACCATCGCGGGCAGCCACTTGTTTACCGCTACGACACCAGGCTATTTAGGGCAAGGCTGCCCATGTCCGAGTCACCGCGGCGGCGAGAGGTGTCCCAGTCGGGCGCATGGCGACGATTTCATACCTTTGTATCTTTCCAGCACGTCCTCGTACGCCTGCAGATATTCCTGCTCGTCTGCTGCATATAGATAGGCACTGGGGATATAGTGTCCAGCCATGGTCGGCAAAATTTAGCGCAGGAGGCTCGCAGCCTGCCGGAGCCTTGGGAGCCGCAAACGGGGCTTGGAGGGCTTGGGAGAATGGATGGGAGGGGACAGTGTCAGGCTGGGCCGGGCGGATCGTGAAAATGAGCAGTGTGTTTCGGCTCTAGGGAACGCCCTGTCCGCCCTCCCACAAATGTCGAGCTCCAATAGGAAAAGAGAGGCTTGCTGCCCTGTCCATCACCTCCCTTCCCTGATGACTTCCTGAGCGCACTTAAGGCCGACAGGAAGGGGCTGATTAAGAAGAGTCGCGATCTCTGGACACACGAAGCAGCGAATCACGGCTGTTGTGGAAGAAACAACCGCGCGTTAGTCTGTTGGTCCATTAGGTAGTGGACCGGTGTGCGCAACTGCGTGGGCACGGGGGAAAAACGAACAAAAGTAAGGGCTGATCTGCTGCCGAAGAAATCGGGAGATACGGCGCAGCACGTGCGCTCCCGGAGCTTTCAGGACTCTCAGTCCCGTTCAGAAATCTTTAAAGGAGCAGCGAGCCCGCCTGTGTCGGACCTCAGGCTGCCGAGTTTAATGAAAGTTAAAAATTTCAACACTGTCATGTGACGGTCAAAAAACAAAAGTCTGAATTAGCGTAAACCGACCTAATCCGGAGCGATCGGAACAAATGCAATGATTTACTTCAGGAGGTACAAGTAGAAAGTAAACACGAGTAGTCGCGACAAATGTGCGAAGTATGCTTACGTTTGGAAGAATTCTTTGTAAGAAAAATAAATTCCCAAGATGAACATCTCATAACAGAGGAGACTATTAATTCCTTAAGCGTGTTTGTTTAGCTAATAGCAAGGCATTTATTTCTTTTATTAATTTTAGGGATACCACATTCTATAAAGGAATAGTTCGAACAAAATTAAATATGTAAATACACAAATAAAGGAGTGCATTGTGAAATGTATGAGTAAATTCAGAAACAACTGGACATGTGTCTGTTTATCAGTGTATCCATCTGGTTGTTATGTCTTGGTCATTCCAACAGCTGACACATCAGAAACATTTAGCAACAAAATGCATATCATTTGCCATTCCAACAGAAGGCACATCACAAACATTAACACTGCTTTTACAAATCTCCCATACCAAATGGCATATAACAGACACACATGCATACCAATTGTCATTCCAACAGAGGGCACCTCACAAATATTGCATTGCTTTTTATGAATTCCATATCAAATGGCATATAACACAGACATATGCATTGCACTTGTCATTCCAAGAGATGGCGCATCACACACATTAACACTGCTTTTACAACGCCCATATCAAATGGCATTTAACGCAGATGTGCGTAACCAGTGCATACCAGTTCTCATTCCAACAGATGGCGCATCAGAAACATTAACACTGCTTTTATGAATCCTATATCAAATGGAATATAACACAGATATGCATAGCATTTGCCTTTCCAACAGATGTCACATCCACAATCATTAACACTTCTTTCATAAACCCCATACCAAATGGAATATAACAGACACACATGCATACCAATTGTCATTACAACAGATGGCACATCACAAATATTGCATTGCTTTTTACGAATCCCATATCAAATGGCATATAACACAGACATATGCATTGCACTTGTCATTCCAAGAGCTGGCACATCACAAACACACTTCTTTTACAAAGCCCATATCAAACGGCATATTACACAGACATGCATACCAGTTATCATTCCAACAGATGGCGCACCAGAAACATTAACACTGCTTTTATGAATTAAATATCAAATGACATATAACACAGACATGCATAGCATTTGTCTTTCCAACAGATGGCACATCACAAATATTAACACTGCTTTTGCGAATTCCATGCCAAATGGCATATAAAAGCAATAATATCTAAATGAAGAGCTGCAGCACTATACATCACCACAGGTCTACACCAGCAATTTCACTGCAGAAGTTAAGGTCGGGGATTCGTGTCATTAGCATGTAGTATAAATGGTTAAGATTAGAGGGTGTCGCATCAACGCTCAACGCTCATACCATGAAACTGCTGGTGAAGACCAGCAGTGTGGCTCGGCAGATGGATGATTTTGTATAACAGAGATATATGTATTGCAAGACATCATGGTGGCGCAGTGGTAGCGCTGCTGCCTTGCAGGGTTCATGTCCTGGGTCCTCCATATGTGTAGTTTGCATGTTCTCCCCATGTCTGCATGGGTTTCATTTCATGCCGAAGACATGCAGGTAAGGTAGATTGGCATGACTAATTTGTCCTTAGTGTGTAGGTGGGGTGTGTGGTCACCCGAGAAAGGTATGGCACCCTGTTTGAGGGTTGTTCCTGCCTTTCCACCCTATGCGTGCTGTGTTAGGCTCCTGACAACCCCCCTAAACACTGGTCATGATTATGCAGGTTAGAAAATGACCCGACATATGCATTGCTTTTGTCATCCCAACAGATGTGCATCAAAAACATATGTAGGGATGTGTGATGCGCCATCTGTTGGAATGACAATTACTATACATCGTTTCACTACAAGCATTACAAAATATATTCCAATGGATGGTGCACTGCAAATGTTAACGCTGAGGTCTACGTTGACTACAAATACACAATAAAATAAAAACTGTCATTTCCCCTGTTAAAAGTCAGTGGGGGCGGGCTAAAGCAAGTGGGCTGTATTTTGATTGGTAAATCATCAGTACAGTGAGTGTAAACCTTCAGACATCAAAGGTCACGTTTATGACTCCTGATGATGAACTCGGTGCTTCTTTAATTAAAGTCGCCGATTCCCACAGCAGTTCTTGGCAGCTTTTTCTTGCAGTCATCCACCACAGATCAGTTACACCTCTGAGTGTCTGCTTTACTGACAAATTGTTTGTCATTTTAGTTTGTAATTTTCTGCTTCCTCTTTATGTTGAGCCTAAAGGGGTGGCCCCCCTGGATCTGCAGGTGCCTTCAGAGACCCAGTTACAGGCTGCACAGACCTTAGGCTGAGTACTGAGGCACTGAGTATATTTCAGTGTTGTTGGCTCTTTTTTGCTGTTGTTAGGAATCAGTTTTTCAGCAGATTCTGTGCCTTTTACTACGCATTTTCACACTTGTTATGGGGTTTTCTGATTCTGAAATCAATGTTTTTGAACTGAGGTGTACGTTAATAGTTGTGATATTTTTGAGCCAATTCCACCAAAATTTTGGTTATTTATCGGTACCACGGATTTGTGTCTCCTATCATAAAGATAGTGTCCTTCATTGTTAACAACGTGTCCTCAGAGGTCATAACTGCCCAGTTGTTATGCTACTCAAGAGACTCAAAGCACACAAGTTCCAAATAGTTCCAAAAATACCCACTAGAGGGGAAAATCCCATCAAAGAACCCTGGCTAGTATCAAAGAGGGCCACATACAGTCTCTATAAAAGTCTTAATGAAAATGCCCTGGTATAACATGAAGCTTTATGGAGCACAGACAGGAGTTGCCCAAACCAATGCAAGCAAAGGCCCAATACAGTAATGCAGAGAGCAGGGTGTCTAAAAAATCCAAAGATATCACAAAACCACAAGCTCAACAAAAATACAAGTAAGCTCACCAACCTCCTAACACGTTTGAGTGAACCACCGGGAACTGTGGGAAAACTGTCACCTTAACAGAGCCTAGGGCGGTGCCTGGCGGTGATGGGCAGGTGGCCCCGCCTCTTGAGGATCCACCCACAAAACACAAGGCACGTAGCAACAGATTAGGGATGAAATCAAAACACCAGGAATAATGCAAATAATTAACATAACTAAATCACTCCAGAATGTGCGAAAAGGGCCATAAAACAAGGAAATGAACCCCAGGCAACAGGGAGGAACCCAGGCTGAAATATAACACCAGTAATAATTGCGGTAGGTTAAAAGGATTTTGTTCCAAAACACCTTGGCTTCAGAATGTGCCGACAACGAAACTTGTTTTTGTCATTTGCAAAATTATTTTTCTTTGGCACTTCATGGCTTTGACTTACTCTTATGTTTTCTGACCACAGTTTTGTCTTTCATTTTGGTGTCGGTGATGGCTTTGATTGACCACCCGGCTTAGACTTTTGTTTCGGCTTTTTGCATTGCCACATTTCTCTTTAATGTTAGTTAATTGTTAGCCGCATTACTGGTGGGTGCCTAGCAGTTAGGAGACCCGGGTTCGCTTCCCGGCTCCTCCCTACGTGGGGTTTGCATGTTCTCCCCGTGTCTGTGTGGGTTTCCTCCCACAATACAAAGACATGCAGGTTAGGTGCATTGGTGATTCTAAATTGTCCCTAGTGTGTGCTTGGTGTGTGTGTGCCCTGCGGTGAGCTGGTGCCTTACCCAGGGTTTGTTTCCTGCCTTGTGCCCTGTGTTGGCTGGGATTGGCTTTTCACATGCCCTTCTTTTCATATGACCTTTGGAGGTTGTCTAGTGCAGGGTCAGCCATTGTACAGCACCCAGAGTGTTTTTCATTTTATCGCTCAGAGGCCCAATGGAGTAGGATCCCTTCTGGCAGTAACGGGCTTGTGTCATTGTATGCAGGAAGAGTCCTTTTAAAAACCCTTGCTGTTGAAACCTGTCATGGATCTAATCAAATAATAGTTCTTTATGGAACTTTCCTGTGGATAGTTCTTTTGGCAATCAAAGATGGTTCCTTTATGGCACTACTCTGAAGGACCACTTTCACACCCTTTATATTTAACAGCGCAAACAGCATTTCATTTATAAGGTTAGGTGCATTGGCGATTCTATATTGTCCCTGGTGTGTGCTTGGTGTGTGGGTGTGTGTGTGTGTGTGTGTGTGTGTGTGTGTGTGTGTGTGTGTG
>JANRMT010062824.1:5435157-5456535 GCA_026402145.1 Polypterus bichir lapradei | reverse complement strand
GATAGATAGATAGATAGATAGATAGATAGATAGATAGATAGATAGATAGATAGATAGATAGATAGATAGACACTCACCGGCCATTTTATGAGGCACACCTGCTCAAATGCTTGTTAACACAAGTATCTAATCAGCCAATCACATGGCAGCCATTTTGGCATGTAGACATTGTCAAGATGACCCCATCACAATGGGGAAGAAAAGGGACTGAAGTGACTATGTACGTGGTGTGATTGTTGGTGCCAGACAGGTTGGTCTGAGTTTTTCATAAACTGCTGATCTACTGGGATTTTCCCACATAGCCATCTCTAGGGATTAGACAGAATGGTCCAAAAAAGGTAAAATATCCAGTGGGTGGCAGTTCTTTGGGTGAAAATGCCTTGTTGATGCCAGAGGTCCGAGTCAGAATGGTCAGACTGGTTTGAGCTGACAGAAAGGCAATAGGAACTCAAAAAAGCACTCATTACAAGTGAGGTGTGCAGAAGAGCAGCTCTCAACACACTACACATCAAACCTTGAAGCAGGTGGGCTACAGCAGCAGGAGACCACACCGGGTGCCACTCCTGGCAGCTAAGAACAGACAACTGAGGCTACAATTCACACAGGCTCACCAAAATTTGATAACAGAAGATTGGAAAAACATTACCTGGTCTGATGAGTCTCAATTTCTGTTGCGACATTCAGATGGTGGGGTCAGAATTTGGTGTCACAACATGAAAGCATGGATCCATCCTGCCTTGTATCAATGTTTCAGGCTGCTGGTGGTGGTGTAATAGTGTGGGGGATATTTTCTTCTCACACTTTGGGGTCCTTAGTACCAACTGATCATCATTCATTTAAATGGCACAGCCTACCTGTGTATTGTTGCTGACCATGTCCATCCCTTTATGACTTCCATCTTCTGAAGGATCCTTCCAGCAGGATAACACATCATGTCACCAAGCTCAGATCATCTCAAACTTGTTTCTTTTAACGTGATAAGGAGTTCACTGCACTCCAATGGCCTCCACAGTCAGCAG
Source organism: Polypterus bichir lapradei (assembly GCA_026402145.1). Taxonomy (NCBI): domain Eukaryota; kingdom Metazoa; phylum Chordata; class Cladistia; order Polypteriformes; family Polypteridae; genus Polypterus; species Polypterus bichir. The sequence goes on along the minus strand of JANRMT010062824.1, from coordinate 5,455,516 downwards.
ATCTCAATCCAATACAGCAGATTTGGGATGTGCTGGAATAGGAGATTTATATCATGGATGTGCAGCCGACAAATCTGTAGCAACTGCGTGATGCTATCATGTCACTATGGACCACAATCCCTGAGGAATGTTTCCAGTACCTTGCTGTATCTGTGCCAGGAAGGACTATGGCAGTTCTGTAGGGAAAAAGGGTGTCCAACCCGGTACTAGCAAGGTGTACCTAAAAAAGTGGCCTGTGAGTGTATATAGATAGATAGTTCAGGGGCACTGGGTGTGCAATAGCAAAGAGTTTTGTTTTGACTATTTTATGTGCCCATTGCCCAGATGACACTCGAGAATTTCCAAGCACATACGTTCCAAACAGCTCCAACAAATGGCCACTGGAGGGGGGGAAATTCCATCCCAAAATCCTGGCTAGTTGCACAGTGGGCCACGTAAAATCTGTATAAAATCAAAGATTTATTCTGAATAAAAATGTTTTGAAAGGATACGAAGTTCAGTGGAGCACAAAAATACAAAAAGGAGTTCTGAGCAAAGGCAATCTCAAAAATAACGACAGAGTCTGAGAAACAGGAATTACGGAATTGCATTTGAGAGAGTGACCACCAGTGAAGAGACATTAGTAAAGGCAAATGACACACATTGACGGAGTCACCATCAAGGACTGAAAGTATAACGTTCCAAATATCCATCCATCCATCCATTTTCCAACCCGCTATATTCTAACACAGGGTCACGGGGGTCTGCTGGAGCCAATCCCAGCCAGCACAGGGCACAAGGCAGGAACAAAACCTAGGCAGGGTGCCAGCCCACCGCTGGGCACACACACACACCAAGGACAATTTAGGATCATCAATGCACCTAACCTGCTTGTCTTTGGACTGTGGGAGCAAACCCGCACAGACACGGGGAGAACATGCAAACTCCACGCAGGGAGGACCCAGAGAAGCGAACCCGGATCTCCTAACTGCGAGGCAGCAGCGCTACCACTGCGCCACAGTGCCGCCACATCTCAAATATTCAATATCCAAATCATGATAAAAAAAAACCAGACCAGAGGGTCGAAAATCCAGAAGACACAACAAGCATAAGCAGAAATATGAAAAAGACTCACCAACTCCCTAGCACATTCGAATAAACTGTCAAGAACTGAGGGAAACCCTCCACCATTATGGGGTTGAGGGCAGTCCCTGGTGGTGATGGGCAGGTGGCCCCGCCTCTTAGAGATCCACTCACAAGACCCAAGGCACATAACACAGGCATAGAAAACAAAGCAGATAATCAACAAAAGTAACCAGAACATAAATAACTGACATAAAAATGAACAAAAAGGAACTGAATTACAGGTGTTTTTTTGGGAATGCCGGCTGAAGCATAACAGAGGTTGACCGTTGTGAGGGACCTGCCCCCCCAGAAGCTGCGTCACGTGATGTCATTGCCATGACAATATTTAAACTAGTGTCACAGGTCAATGTTCAAGTTTGCGGATTGTTTCTTAGGAGCTTTTCCAACAACCAGATCAGTTTCTGGCTTCGTTTTGGCAATTTTTAAAATCAGAATTGAACTTTAGGTGGGCGGGTACTTTACAATTTTTAATACGTTTAGAAAATGTTCCTGTAGTAATCAATTAGCCTTAAAGTATGATTACTTAAGGATGAGCTAAAACAGGTTACCATATAGGACAGGGGTTGCCAACTCCGGTCCTGTAGGACCCCCTGTGGCTGCAGGTTTTCATTCTAACCCTTTTCTTAATTAGTGACCTGTTTTTGCTGCTAATGAACTTCTTTTGAATTAATTTTAACTGATTTGTTCTTGAAGACTCAGACCCCTTAATTGTTACTTTTCCTTAATTAGCAGTCAAACAATAATGAGATACAAAATGAGCCAAAAAAACTGGTGTCCGTCATACAATATCTGAAAATAAAGAACAATGAGGGTCTCAGGAATGTCGATCTGCTCAGGTCCCCAGTGCTCTTAGAAAGAGAAAATCAACAATTTCAGAAATGTCTGCTAATGCACCACGAGAGCAGCAACAAGCCATGAAATTAAGGAATGGGTTTAATTAACAACAAGAATCGCCGCCTAATTGAGCAGCTGGTTGGAGTGAAATTGGTTGGAGTTTGAAGCCCTGACTTAATTGGTCTTCTGTTGGCTCACTCACTTTACATTTCATTTTTGTTTGGGTGTCACTGAAGGAAAGAAATGAAGCAACTCAGAGGGACAATGAAGAAATTTGGGGGAACAAATCTTAAAAAACAAGTCACTTAAAATGAATTCAAAAGAAGTTAATTAGCAGCACAAACAGGACACTCATTAAAAAAAAGGTTAGAATGAAAACCTGCAGCCATGGTGGTCCTCCAGGACCGGAGTTGGCAACCCCTGATAAAGGACATTGGAATAAAGCCTACTGAAAATGGGGCCTTACAGTCTCATATGTGAATAAGCTACTATATAATCTAAACACTAAGAGCAATCTGATTGGTCAATTTGGCTTTAGTGTGATTGGTCACTTTGGTTCTGGTGGAGTGACAAAAGAGGAAGTGCGAGTGTGAAACGTATGAGGAGGGGAGTAAAGGCGCACTCTGAGAGAGTCGGGAAGTATAAAACTGAACAGGCGGTGATAAAAGCACCTCAGAAATAACGACAAGAGTCTGAGAAGCCAGCTTAAGAGACGGAACGGCAGTGAAAAGAGGTTAGTAAAGGCACAGGAGCCACTCAGAGAGAGTCGACTTCAAAGATGGAAAGTATTAAACCAAACAGTCAGTCATTTTCCAACCTGCTATATCAAAACACAGGGTCACGGGGATCTGCTGGAGCTAATCCAATGCGAGAAATGTTCCTCGGAAATAACGACAAGAGTCTGAGAAGCCGGCTTCATGGGAACGCACATAAGAGACGGAGAGGCAGAGAAAAGAGGTTAGTAATGGCATAAGACACACACTGACAGGGTTGCCTTCCAAGACGGGAAGTATAAAACCAGTAGGAGGCAATAAGGATGCTTCGGAAATAACGAAAAGAGCCTGAGAAGCTGGCTTTATGGGAACGTGTTCAAGAAAAGGGAGCGTCAATGAAGGGACATTCATAATACACATGAATACCAAGGAAAGGCACTGGAAAGGCCAAGGTTGGGCAAGAGATAGCAAATATTTTTAAATAATTACGTTACCTGACTTCAACATGTGCTGTGGTTAGCATATTATAAAACTGTACAATATATATATATTATTCAATAATTTAATTGTACCTTAATAAAAAGAAGCATTAACTTCTATCAAATACTATCTCTGCCATCCACCAATGTCCAGGTAAAATCTAAGTAATCGACGGAGACCTCAACGTTACTGTGGTGGGCTGGCACCCTGCCCGGGGTTTGTTTCCTGCCTTGCACCCTGTGTTGGCTGGGATTGGCTCCAGCAGACGCCCGTGACCCTGTAGTTAGGATGTAACAGGTTGGATAATGGATGGATGGATGGACCTCAACGTTAACATTTGCAGTGCAGAGTGCCCATCTGGTTGGCTTTGTCTTTGCTACATACCATTTGGCACAGGATTAGTAACAGCAGTGCTAATGTTTGGAATGCGCCATCTGTTGGATATCAGAGAACTAGTAACATGGATGGACACAGAGACATTTGTCCTTTTATTAAGGTGGGCATGGACATGATTTCATATTAGTGTATTTTCATTTACTCATCCATTCACTAAGCTCTCTGAACACAATTTTAGGATCATAGGGGAGTAGAGCCTTCACTGACATCATCAGGGTACCATCTGGACCATCTGTCCAGTCAGAGGCCGAGCCCGTTTAACTGAAGGGCACAAACACAGATCCACATTCAATCACACCAAGCCAATCATGCTGGTCTTTGGGATGTGGAATAAAACCAATCTGACGTGGGGAAAAAGTGCGATCGCTCCAGTCCGACACCAGTGACCACAATGGAATCAGTGAGAACCCTTCAGTTTCTAAACAATTATGCTATGTTGCAGCCTTATGCCTCAAATCATTTAAGTTTAAATATCAATATATATATTGTGGCAGACGGCCGGGTCCCATGACTGGCCGGGACGCCCCTTCAACATATGTTCCGGGGGAGCAACCATGGGCTGCTCAATACCTCCCCCGGGACATACAGTATGTCGGGCTTCCCGCAGGGCTCCATGGGAGATGGAGTCCTCCACAGCCCAGTTGGGATCTGGGTTGGCCGTCAGGGGCCGCTGCATGGGTTCCTGAGCCCGGCTGAACGAGTCTTCTTCCCCAACTGGGAGTGCAACCGGAAACAGGTGACCAAGCACCTGGAGCACTTCCGGGTGGGCTTTAAAAGGGGCCGGCAACCACCACTCATGGGCCAGAGTCGGGAGGAGGAGGACGAAGCTTGTAGGGAGGAGTGGTGGTGCCAGAAGGAAGTGTTGCCTTAACTTGTGCTTATTGGGACTGTGTTGTGCCTGTGGGGTTCACGGGGAAGACGTGCCCCACAGGTGAAGAAAAATAAAAGTCTTTTTGTGTTTTTACACGTGTCTCTGTGTCAGTCTGTGCCGGGTCAGGCGTAATATAGTGCCTTATGTTTCAATATATAATAAAATGCTACTGTGTGTGTGTGTGTCTGGTCCCTCCAGCAATCTGATTGGTCAGTTGTGCTTTTGTTGCTTAGTCACATGTGATCAAGAAAGGAAACGTCAAGCAAGAGAGGCTGAGACACGCGAGGGTCCCAGAGGAAAGGCGTAGGAGGAACACTGAGGGTACACGTAAGGTAAGAGATATCAGAACTTTAAAATTTTCAAATTTATTCTGTTACCTGTCTTTGATAATTTTAATAAATGTATTTCCTTCGGCTTTGTCATTCTGGGGTATTGAGTGTTGTTTGATGAGGGCAAAAAAAAAAAAAACAAATGAATTGAAATGATTTTAGCACAAGACTGCAACGTAACAAAATGTGAAGAAAGTGAAGGGGTCCAAATACCCACTGAAGATACGACACACGAACGCTGGCCACCAGTGCTGTGAAGGAGCAGTGCTAACCATCACGTCATCCATGAAAATCCTTCATCTCCCCAAGTCCCACCTAAAGAATGAGTTGGACAACGAGTTCACCTTGTTACATCTTCAGCTTCTCTCCTGAGTGCCAGTTCTCCTTAGACATTTTGCCCTCCTTGCTCATCTAATCACCTACTTTGAACTTTCTCTCTAGCCTTTCTGTCAGGTCCTTTGACAGCACAACACTAATGGAGCAACCGCCATGCCATGAAGTAAACCCTTTTCATGCATGTGTGACAGTAAACTGTTACTCAGCTCTTCCAGTATTTCACATCTGCATCAGTGGGCGTGCAGTGGGGGTCTCGACCCTTGGCATCTGTCTGACTGTGCCCTGCGTCTGTTTCAATGTTCCCTGACTTTTTCACTCCTTTGGTCACTGCTTAGTCAGATTTCTTTTGCTTATCCAGAATGGGAAGATTGAAGAGGCTGTTGACTGCACAACTGATTACTTCAACTTCTGTATGGACATTGTAGTTCCAGTAAGAACAGTACGCTGCTATGCTAACAACAAGCCATGGATTACAAGTGACATCAAGAGCCTTTTGAACCAGAAGAAAAGGGCTTTTAAAGGTGGTGATCAGCATGAGCTCCAGCGCGTGCAGAAGGAACTCCAAGTCCAGCTCAGGGCAGTGAAGGAGCAGTACAGGAGAAAGCTGGAGCAGAAGTTGCAGAATAACAGCATGAAGGAAGTGTGGGATGGGATGAAGATCATCACTGGCTGCAGCTCGAAGCGGGGTGCCACCATCGAGAGAGACGTGGAGAGAGCAAACCAGATGAACAACTTCTTTAACAGGTTTGACCACCCTAACCCACTCTCACCTCGGAGTACTTCATCCTCCACCCATCCTTCTGCTGATACCAGCATAGGAGAGACATCCCCACCCACAATTACAGCAGCGCAGGTAAGCAGAGAGCTGAGGAGACTTCGTGCCAGCAAAGCAGTGGGTCCAGATGGAGTATCGCCACGACTGCTGAAGGCCTGTGCGTTGGAACTGGGGAGTCCTCTACAGCGCATCTTCAACCTGAGTCTGGAACAGGGGAGAGTCCCGAGGCTTTGGAAAACATCTTGCATCACCCCAGTCCCAAAGGTATCACGTCCTGGTGAGCCGAATGACTTCCAGCCTGTCGCTCTGACATCACATGTGATGAAGACCATGGAGCGGCTGCTGCTTCACCACCTGAGGCCACAGGTCCACCATGTCCTCGACCCTCTGCAGTTCGCATACCAGGAGAAGGTGGGAGTGGAGGATGCCATCATCTACATGCTACATCGATCCCTCTCCCACTTGGACAGAGGCAGTGGTGCGGTAAGAATTATGTTTCTGGACTTCTCTAGCGCCTTCAACACCATCCAACCTCTGCTCCTTAGGGACAAGCTGACAGAGATGGGAGTAGATTCATACCAGGTGGCATGGATCGTGGACTATCTTACAGACAGACCTCAATATGTGCATCTCAGGAACTGCAGGTCTGACATTGTGGTCAGCAGCACAGGAGCGCCGCAGGTAACTGGACTTTCTCCGGTCCTGTTCAGCCAACATACATCAGACTTCCAATACAACTCGGAGTCCTGCCACGTGCAAAAGTTCGCTGACGACACTGCTATCGTGGGCTGCATCAGGAGTGGGCAGAAGGAGCAGTATAGGAAGCTAATCAAGGACTTTGTTAAATGGTGTGACTCAAACCACCTACACCTGAACACCAGCAAGACCAAGGAACTGGTGGTGGATTTTAGGAGACCCAGGCCCCTCATGGACCCCGTGATCATCAGAGGAGACTGTGTGCAGAGGGTACAGGCCTATAAATACCTGGGAGTGCAGCTGGATGACAAATTGGACTGGACTACCAATACTGATGCTCTGTGTAAGAAAGGACAGAGCCGACTATACTTCATTAGAAGGCTGGCATCTTTCAACATCTGCAATAAGATGCTGCAGATGTTCTACCAGACGGTTGTGGCGAGTGCCCTCTTATACGTGGTGGTGTCCTGGGGAGGCAGCATAAAGAAGAAGGATGTCTCACGCCTGGACAAACTGGTGAGAAAGGCAGGCTCTATTGTAGGAATAAAGCTGGACAGTTTAACATCTGTGGCAGAGCGACGTCATGAAGAAATCATGAAGAATCCACTGCATCCACTGAACAGGATCATCTCCAGGCAGAGGAGTAGCTTCAGCGACAGACTGAGGAGATCGTTCCTCCCTTACACTATGCGGCTCTTCAATTCCACCCGGGGGAGTAAATGCTAACATTACTCAAAGTTATTGTCTGTTTTTACATGTATTTTTATTACTCTTTAATTTAATATTGTTTTTATCAGTATGATGCTGCTAGAGTATGTGAATTTACACTTGGGATTAATAAAGTATCTATCTATCTATCTATCTATCTATCTATCTATCTATCTGATTTGCGTTCTGGCTGGTCAGGTGGGCTTCTTCTGCATACCTTGCTGCATCCTATTCATTTTCATGTTTGCCTTTTGACATCGGAGGTGCACCCTGGTTTCGTTTGTCCTCTTACATTCCTTTGCAAATGGAAAGCATTCTCAATACCTCGGTATTTCCATGCTCTCTATTGATTTCTCCAATAAAGATATCCCATTGTGCACATAAAACAAATCTCTTTTCCAAATTAACCAGAGTGGATTTACAAAGTCTTCAGAGTCCTTCACTACTTTTCTGCACACTTTACTGTCTTGAAGATCTAATTTGACATTTGTGCCCATCAATCTTCACTCAGTGACCCATAATGACAAAGTGAAAACATATTTTCAGAAAGGTTTGCATTCCTAGAAGCAACTTTGTTAGAAGCCCCTTTGAGCCTTCTTGGAGGGTCTCTACAAGCTTTGCACACCTGCATTCAGGCCGTTTCTCTCATTCTTAATGACGGATCCTCTTAAGCTCAGTTAGACTCGATTGGATATGTCTGCAAACTGCCATTATCAAGGTGTCTCCACACATGTCTGGGCCACTCAAGGACACTCAGAGACTTTCCACTCCAGCTGTGTGCTTCAGGTCATTATTATGGTGAAAGGTGGACAGTCACGCCCAGTCTGAGGTCTCCTTCAAGGTTCTCTCTGTATTTGGTTTCATTCACCCTTCCTTCAATTCTGATCAGTCGCCTTGTCCCTGTAGCCCCACATCATGATGCTGCTACCCTCATGCTCCACTGTAGGGATGGTATTAGGCAAGTGATGGGAGTTCCTGGTCCTCACTAGACATGTGCTTGGAGTTCTGCCCAAAGAGTTCCATTTTTTTTTCTCATCAGAGCAGAGTAGTGAGACCAGCTGTGTTATATGGGTTGGAGACGGTGGCACAGGAGACAGAGCTGGAGGTGGCAGAGTTAAAGATGACAAGATTTGCATTGGGTGTGATGAGGATGGACAGGATTAGAAATGAGGACATTAGAGAGTCAGCTGAAGTTGGACGGTTTGGAGACAAAGTCAGACAGGCAAGATTGCGTTGTTTTTGACATGTGCAGAGGAGAGATGAGGGGTATATTGGGAGAAGGGTGCTAAGGATAGAGCTGCCAGGCAAGAGGAGAAGAGGAAGGCCTAAGAGAAGGTTTATGGAAGTGATGAGAGAGGACCTGCAGGTGGTGGGTGTGACAGAGCAAGATGCAGAGGACAGGAAGATATGGAACAAGATGATCCGCTGTGACAATCCCTAATGGGAACAGCCAAAAGAAGAAGAAGAGCAGGGATTTTTTTTCCTCCTGCTCTTCAAGTCCTTTAAATGCCATCATTTGCCTTCTACTCAAGAGTGGCTCCCAACTAGCCCCTCTACCATAAACGTTCAATTGATGGAGTGCCGCTGAGATGGTCGTCCTTCTGACAGGTTCTCCCATTTCAGCAGAGGACTTCTGAAGCTCTGTTGCAGTGCCCATTGGGGTTTTTGGTCACCTCCCTGACCAAGGTCCTTCTTGCCTGGTGACTCAGTTTGGCTGGATGGCCAACTCTAAGAAGAGTCCTGGTAATTCCAAACTTCTTCCATTTCACCGTTCTTGAAGCCACTGTGCATTTGATCTTAGAGTCCTTTTAAATGCTGTTTGGCAAACACCAAGCGGGCTGTCATTTACTTTGCGCCCAGCCCCACCATAACATGTCCTCCTTTTTTCAAAAGCTTTAGATTTGTCAAAAATTTCGATCTCTGGGTTTTTGACAGATCTTGACATTTTAGGGTCCGCTGATACCGAAAACATTGATATCTCGATGATGGGTGTGTGTTTGTCTCTGCGTGTCACAGTTCCTTGAGGACGGTCAAGAGCTAAAACAGCTGCATGGAAAAATAGCAAACTCGGTATCTCAGCCTGTTCTGAGATGACGATGTGCTCATTCGTTTTTGAGCCAAATTGTGCCTTTTACTTTCATCTAGATACTCTGCCATCAGTGCCTGATTGATAGAGTGCTACTGAGATGGTTGATCTTCTGACAGGTTCTCCTATCTCAGCAGTGGACTTCTGAAGCTGTGTTAGAGTGACCATGTGTGGTCCTGGTCAACTCCCTAACCAAGGTCCTAATTGCTCCTGTACTCAGTTTGGCCAATTCTCAGATGACTCCTGGTGGATCCTAACTTCTTCCATTTCAAAGTTCTTGAGGGTGCTGTGCTGCTTGGAACATTCGAGGTCTTACAAATGGGTTGACACCTTTGCCCTGATCTGTACCTCACCACAGTTTGATCACAGAGGTCTACAGAGAGTTCCTTGGACTTCATGGCTTATAGTCCCAACCTGCAGTGTGAATTATGAGACCTGCTATACACAGCGAATGTGTTTGAAGTTCTGCTCAAGTAGTAAAATGTCTGTCTCATCAGACCAGAAAATCTTTTCCACCAGGCTCTGAAAGTTCAAGCAGGCTGTCACATGCCTTTTACTTTCTTCTAGACACTCTGCCATCAGTGCCTGATTGATAAAGCACTGCTGAGATGTTTGATCTTCTGACAGGTTCTCCTATCTCAGCAGTGAATTTCTGAACCTGTGTTAGAGTGAGCATTTGTGGTCCTGGTCACCTTCCTAACCAAGGTCTTAATTGCCCATGTACTCAGTTTGGCCAGTTCTCAGAAGAGTCCTGGTGGATCCTCACTTCTTCCATTTCAAAGTTCTTGAGGCCACTGTGCTGCTTGGAATATTCAAGGCCTTACAAATGCTTTGATTGCCTTTGCCCTGATCTGTACCTCACCACAGTTTGATCACAGAGGTCTACAGAGAGTTCCTTGGACTTCATGGCTTGTAGTCCCAACCTGCAGTGTGAATTATGAGACCTGCTATACACAGCGAACGTGTTTGAAGTTCTGCTCAAGTAGTAAAATGTCTGTCTCATCAGACCAGAAAATCTCTTCCCTTGGGCTCTGAAAGTCCAAGCAGGCTGTCACTTGCCTTTTACTGTCATCTACACACTCTGCTATCATGTTTGATCTTCTGACAGGTTCTCCTATCTCAGCAGTGGACTTCTGAAGCTGTGTTAGATTGACCATTTGTGGTCCTGGTCACCTCCCTAACCAAGGTCCTTATTGCCCATATATTCAGTTTGGCCAATTCTCGGAAGAGTCCTGGTGGATCCTAACTTCTTGAGTGTGTTGTGTTGGTTGGAACATCCAAAGCCTTACAAATGGGTTGACACCTTTTCCCTGATCTGTACCTCACCACACTTTGGTCATAGAGGTCTACAGAGAGTTCCTTAGACCTCATAACTTGGTGTCCCAGTCTGCAGTGAGAATTATGGGACCTTCTATACACCGGGACACATGTGCCTTTCTAAATGTCCAGCCACTTCAGTGTGCCACGGGTGGGACTCCAATCAAGTTCTAGAAACATCTCAAGGAGAATGAAAGCAGACAGGAGGCACCTGGCCACAATCTGGAGTGCTGCAGCAAAAGGGTCTTCAAGGAAGGAGAGATTTCAGTTTGTCATCTTTAAGAAATTTGCAAAACCTTCTGAAAAACGTGTTGTCCCTTTGTCATTATGGGTTATGGAGTGTAGACTGAGGGGCAAAAATAAGCATTTCAAATGAAATCAGTCAGTCATTGTCCAACCAGCTATATCCTAACACAGGGTCACGGGGGTCTGTTGGAGCCAATCCCAGCCAGCACAGGGTGCAAGGCAGGAATAAACCCTGGGCAGGGTGCCAGCCCACCACAACACACAATGTAGGATTGCCAATGCACCTAACCTGCATGTCTTTGGACTGTGGGAGGAAACCCACTCAGACACGGGGAGAACATGCAAAATCCACGCAGGGAGGACCCAGGAAGCGAACCCAGGTCTCCTAACTGAGAGGCAGCAGTGCTACCCACTGCGCCACCATGCCGCCCCCAAATGAAATCAACAACACTATAAAGTGTGCAGAAGTGAACAGGCTGACTTCGTTCTGGTGGGCGGACATTTAAGTGTTTAACACTTTGAGGGTGGGTTTGGACTGGAGGTCTGCTCATGAGTGACCCCTGCAGTCTGTCATACATGATATATATCTATGCGCACAAAGCCTAAATTATTCATGTAAACGTATTGATTAGCACAGCCATTCCTAGGCACCAATCCCATTAATATTTTTTTCTGTCCGATGCGGCAGCGGTGATGTAATCTTAGAGCCGCTGAATGCAAAGCACAAAGCGGGCAGCCGATCTTCAGTTTCATGAAAAATGAAAGCAGTGTCTGATCCAGGCAGCGTGACAAAATGGGCATTTTCAAAGCAGAGGCCTCTTTTATGAAAGGCGCTATACAAAAATAATGAGGGAATGTTTCCTGCTTCTCATGAGAGTTGTGAGATATCGGCATCCTGCGATAAAGAAACAACAAATCCACGGAGGATTTTGCTGTAATGTTCACAATGTAAAATAAAGGGAAAGGCACTTTTAGACTGTTTTCCAATGAAAGGCACTGTGGAAAATAAAGATGGATTGATAAAAGGTTCTGCGAAGAATTTGTAAAGAAATGCCCATGATGAGATAACCCCGATTCCAAAACGGTTAGGACAGCATGGGCAATAAAAACACAAGAGAGTGATCTGTAAATTCTGTTCCCCTTGCACTATACTTAAAACACTACACCAAGACATTATTGGATGTTCAACCTTGTGAATTTCATTATTTTTTTAATAGACACTGTGGCAGACATCCGGCTACTCAACCCGGGCCGGGACATCCAAGGAAGTGAAGGATGGGGGAAGGCAGCTACTGTGGGACACTGCCACCCCCAAGACACCAGATGGCAGGTTCCCTGCAGCATAGCGGTGCCCCAGATTCCTGCAGTGCACCATGGGATTTGGAGTTCAACTTCACAGCCCTGCTGGATACCAGGGGTGCTGGCAGGAGACGCTGCCAGAGGACCTGGGGACTCGTATCTTTTCCATAGCCCAGAAGTACTATCGAGTCACGGGGAAGGAAGCCCCAAACTACTCCATCTGACCTGGAGGTGCTGGCAACTCACGTGAACTGTAGAGGAGAAGCACTTCCGGGTCAAGGACTTTATAAAGGACTGATGGCGACCCAGCAAGCGAGCTGGAGTTGGTGGGTAGAAGACAGAGCTTGCTGGGAGGTGTAGGGGAGAGAATTGTGTGGATTTGTAGTATTGTTATTATAGCTTTTACCTGGGTATGGTGGCAGAGGTGCTTTTGGGCACTATTACGAGGAGAAAACAAATTAAAGACCTTCCTGGTGATTTTAACCTGTGTTTAGTGTTTCTGTCTGTTGGGTTGAAAGGGGCAACAGCAACCCCTAATGTCTTACAAAACTCACGTCAAATCTGATGGCTGCAACATGCTACCACAAAAATGGGGACAGTCGAGTGCTGACCGTGTCTCATCACCATCTCTTTAAATAACACTTGGTCACCCCCCTGATTTAGTTCAGATCTGTCAAAGGGTGAGAGGATTGTAATACTTACTCTAAGCCAGCAGGTGGCACTAGTGTGCAAACTGTAGCATACATTGGGAATAAAAAACCTACTGGGACCCTCATGGTCAAATATTTGCTTTACAAAGTAGTGTGTTTTGTCTGTATAGCCTTACAAAGGGCATTCAATGCCAAGTTTGATCCAGATGGGTCATAGGATGTAAGATTGCAATACTTACTCTGAGCCAGCAGGTGGCACAAGTGGCAAACTGTAGCACACGATAGGTGGGGGGGACCTACTGGAACACCCAGGGTCAAAATTTTGTTTTCCAAAGTAGTCTGTGTTGTCTGTATGGTTCTAGAGAACAACTATGCCAAATTTGGTCCAGATGGGTCAAAGGGTGTAGGATTGTATAGGGAACAGTCAGTCAGTCAGACAGACAGACAGACATTCCATTTTATATACAGAGATGTTAAGAATAAATGCAGAGATGACCGTCTACAAGGTGATTTGCAACAAGAATTTGTTGCACTAAACTGGGTGACAACGCTCCAATACTTCTTCTTCTTTTGGCTGTTCCCATTTAGGGGTCACCACAGCGGATCATCGGTCTCCGTCTATCCTTGTCTTTTACATCATCTTCTGTCACACCGACTATCTTCATGTCCTCCCTCACCACATCCGTAAACCTCCTCCTTTGCCTTCGTCTTCTCCCCCTGCCTGGCGGTTTCCTGATGTACCCCTCATCTCTAGTCTAGTCACTTGGTCACCAAACTGTCATACCTGTGTTGTCCCTCTAATCCTGTCTACCCTTGTTACTCTGAGCGATAATTGTAGCATCTTCAACTCCACTGCTTCCAGCTCTGCTTCCTGTCTCCTCGTCAGTGCCACCATCTCCAAACCCGACAAGACAGCTGCTCTCACCACCGTTTTATAGACCTTCCCTTTCAACTTCCTCCCACCCAGTCCACCCTGCCTGCACTCTCTTCTTCTCCTTTCTGCCGCAGTCTCTGTTGCTTTGGACTGTTGAACCCAAGTATTTAAATCTGTCTACCTTCACCACCTCTGCTGCTTACAGTCACACACACACACACTTACTCCATCTGACTCTGACATCTGACTGACTTTCACTCCCCTTCTCTCCAGTGAGTACCTCCACCTCTCCAGGTTCATCTGAACCTGCTGCCTACTCTCATTACAGATCACAATGTCATCCATTAACATCACAGTTCATGGAGACTCCAGTCTGATCTCATCTATCAACCTGTCCACCACAATAATAAAAATCTTCTTTCAGCTGTTCCCGTTATGGGTCACCACAGCGGATCATCTTCTTCTGTCTCTTTCTGTCCTCTACATCTTGCTCTGTCACCCCCATCACCTGTCTGTCCTCTCTCACCACATCCATAAACCTTCTCTTAGTCCTTCCTCTTCTCCTCTTCCCTGGCAGCTCTATCCTTAGCACCCTTCTCTCATTATACGAGGTCCAGGGCTGTGGAGTCGGTACACAGAACCTCAGACTGTACGTCTGGCTCCTCAATTTCTGGTACCGCTGACTTCTTTATTTGTAATTCTTCTTCTTTCAGCTACTCCCGTTAGGGGTCGCCACAGCGGATCATCATCTTCCATATCTTTCTGTCCTCTACATCTTGCTCTGTCACTTCCATCACTTGTCTGTCCTCTCCCCATAAACCTTCTCTTAGGCCTTCCTCTTCTTCTCTTCCCTGGCAGCTCTATCCTTAGCACCCTTCTCTCATTATACCCCTCATCTCTCCTCTGCACATGTCCAAACCAGCGTAATCTCGCCTCTCTGGCTTTGTCTCCAAACCGTCCAACCTGAGCTGACCCTCTGATGTCCTCATTTCTAATCCTATCCATCCTCGTCACACCCAATGCAAATCTTAGGATCTTTAATAATAATAATAATAATAACGATACAGGGGGGGACTCCAAAATAACAAGAATATTTTTTAAAAAATCATATATTTCTCAGAACATTTTTGCAAAATGTAATCGCCCTCAAAATACTCTCCCTGAGACACAATACACTTGTCCCACCGCTTTTTCTGTTGTTCAAAACTGTTTTGAAACTCTTGTAATGTGATAGCCTTCAATGCCTCTTCTACATCCTGAAAACGCTTTCCTTTAAGGTCCCTCTTCATTCTTGGAAATAAGAGAAAACTGCAGGGCGCAAGGTCCAGGGAGTGGTGGGGAATAGGAAACTGTTGCTATCCTGTTTTTTGTGAGAAACTGCCACACATTCAATGCTGTGCATTGTCGTGTGCCTGTTCACCACAATTTGGGTAATTTTCTCCGCACTGCATCACGCAATCGCTTGAGCACCGCAAGGACGCTGCTTGGACAAATGATGCAGAGGGCGGTCGAGTACACGCACCTAGTGGCAAACGTCAGAACTAACACCCCTCCAGCCCCCTGAAAAAAATCCTGGTTATTTTTGGGTTCCCCCTCGTAATAATCCTTCTATATAAAAGCGGTCGGGATTGTCCTTCTGTCCCGTGAGTGCTACGCAGGAGCGGAGTTTCACACACGCCCCGTCCATTTTGCAATGCACGATGGGATCTGTAGTTTCGTTTTTCCAGGTATAAGATGATTTTCTACTCCAGACTGTGCAATATCTTCTTCTTCTTTCTTACTATATAAAAGCGGTCAGGATTGTCCTTCCGTCCCGTGAGTGGAAAGTGTAGCGGTATTCCGCTTATCACAGACTTACTACTTTCAGCTTGTGGTATGAAGCGACATGATGTGAGCAGAGTTCTGGTGCTCCCATCATTCCCTTGCTTTTGTGCGCGATGCGCTGGAAAAATAGACAAAATTATGTCTCTGGAAATAATTAATGTTGATGGAGTACAAATGCCTCACCGCGTAGTAAATATCAGGGGGGTTCAAAAGGGCAACCTCAATATAGAAAAAAGTTTAAATTTCATCAGAAAAATAACAGAAACTACGAGTATTAAAGTAATACCGCTCAAATGCAATATAACCAAATTAATGAGTTTGTATGAAATATCAAATTGATCTACATATTGAATTGCCTTAAGAAGTGGTCAACTTAAAAGTCGGTCGCCTTAAAAGGCGGGTCAGCCTAGTGATAATAATAATTAGGGGGCTCCACCTCCTGCTCACTTCACTCGCCAAGCGAGAGGCTGAGCCACTCAAAAGGCATCTAGACGCTCCTCCGTTAAAGAAAGCAATTGTGTTTAGAGAGATGGGCACAGGAGGAAGACGGTTTGGTCTTTGGTTATTATAGATACAAAATCAGTTACCTGAGTATTTCACTACAACTGTCTATTTTAAATACCAATAAATAATAAAACATAGTAAAAAGTAAAAGTAGTAGAAGTTAAAAAGTAAAACATAATAAAAAGTAAATAAAAAATTAACGCCTCGTCAAAAACAATATTCTGAATTACTTTACCCTCTAACTTATATTCTATAAACGCTGCTTTTTTGCATTTCTGTCCGGATATTGTTCGTTTATTGGACGATTCTCTTTGTTCTTGATTTTTATTATATGCAGCTCGTTTTTGCTCGTTTTATTTTTTTTTTGACATTCATTATCAGCTCTTGCTGTTGTTTTTTTTTAATCGCGATCTAAAATTCGATGTTCTTGAACAGATAATTGGCTTTGCTGCCTTGCCATTATAACCGACTGCGTTGAAGGGCGAGTTAGCAGCACTGAGAGAGTCACGGGGTGGGGCGGAGAGAGGAGTGATGATTGGGCGAGCGGTGTGGAGGGGCGTGGTCAAGGCTGAATATCGCAGACACAACAGAAAACTTTTTTAATGTAATAGAGAGACTGTAATAATAATTCTTTACATTTATATAGCGCTTTTCTCACTAATCAGAGTGCGTTCTTGAGCAGGGAGCCATTTCAACCCCCACTAATGTGTAGCAGCCGCTTGGATGATGTGATGGCAGCCATTTTTGTGCCAATATGCTCACCGCACGTTAGCTGTTAGGTGGTGAAGTGGTGAGACAGATAGCCAGTTACTGACAGGGGATAATTAGGGGGCCAGAATGGACTAGGCCTTGGTGGGCAGTTTAGCCAGGACTCCTTCAAAAAGATGCCCAAGGATCTTTTATGACCACACAGACTCGGCACCTCAATTTTATGTCATACAGCACAGTATCCTTGTCATTGCACTGGGACATTACGATCCACACAAAGACCACAGGGTAAGCGTCCCATGTGAAAGACAGAGACAAGGGATGATTAGGCCGTGGTGGGCAATTTATCCAGCATATCAGGATACACCCTACTCTTTACAAAGGATGCCCAGGGATTTTTAATGACGACACACAGTCCGGACTTTGGTTTTATGTCTCATCTGAAGGATGGTGCCATTTTTATAGCACAGTGTCTTTGTCACTGCACTGGGGACATTGGGATCCACACACAGACCACAGGGTAAGCACTCCCTGCTGGGCTCACCAACTCCTCTTCAAGCTTTTCCAAGATGCTGTGAAAGCTAGGTGGCACCAGAGAGCCCCAAACCCCAATAAAAACACAGCAAGATAAGTGGATATTTTATTACAAATACCTCACAAATGAAACAAAAACACAAGTTATCTCTCCTTTCTCTCTTTCTCCCTCTCACCAACGCACTGCCCTCCTCCAGTCGAGTGCTGCCTTCCTTCCTCCCAGCTCTGACTTGCCTGGACAAGGGAGTGCAGACCCTTTTATTGAGGACCCAGGAGTACTTCCAGTACCATGGCTGTTGTTTCCAGCTCACATGGAAATCCCACGTAACAAGGAGTACATCTCCCTGCAGCACCCTCTTGCGGCACCCTCACACCCCAACAGGGATGTACTGACGGACTACAACTCCCAGCATTCCCTGCTGGTTCCTGAATGCGCGCCAATATAGCAACTGGAGGGAAAACATACCTCCCAGAGACTGTCCTTCCCTGTCCTTTTTTATCCTGACCAGCTATGCACATGTCCAGTTGGGATGCCTGTCCATTTGTTTTGGGGCTTCCCACTCGGGCAAAGAACCATCTTCTTCTCTGGCTGGGATGTCTGTCCCACCATTAGGAAAGACTACTCTGGGTGCAGCATCCTTCCCTCTCTTCTGTCTACTCAGGGTCTCCCGTCTGGGTAAGTCATCTACCCACCTTCTTGCCAGGATGCCCGTACATCCCGTGTGCCAACTACAAGTACTGCCTGGGTCTGACCAGGCAAACACCCTTGATGTCATCCCAGTCTCACCTTGAACCAGGCTGTCATTCCTACCATCACTCTATCCTCATATATATCCTGTGCCACTTTCACATACTTTTCTGCTACTCCCGACTTCCTCATTCAGTACCATAACTCCCCTCTTGGCACCACACTTTCTCCAAGTCCACAAACACACAATGCAATTCCTTCTGACCTTCTCTGCACTTCTCCGTCAACACTCTTAAAGCAAACATCACATCTGTAGGACTCTTTCCTGGCATGAAACCACAGTGCTGCTCATAGATCGCCACCTCTCCTCTCGGCCTGGCTCTCCATCACCGTTTGCCGTATCTCCATTGGTGAGGCTGATCAGCTTTATCCCCCTGTAGTTACCGCAGCCCTGCACATCTCCCTTACTCTTGAAAATCGGTCCTCACGTACTCCTTCTCCACACCTCAGGCATCTCCTCTCTTTTTCAAGATCTTGTTAAACAATCCAATTAGCAACTCGACTGCCATCTCCCTTAAACATCTCCAGGCCTCCACTGTGTTGAGTGTCTGTGCTCCCTGCAAATGGCGTGAAGAAAGACACAAAGGAGTGTCTGGAAAATGTTCGCAGTGTGTTTGCTGTGAATGGCACTATACAACAGAAATATCAATTTCATTTATTTGGAGAAAACATGCTGACGATATTCACTAGTGGCGCTTCGCCTAAATCTCAAAATCGAGAAGGCACAAAAACAACAAAATCAGTTGCCATTGGGCTAAGCTGCTTATCTTTCCAGTCAGCTTATTCCTGTTATGACGCCGGGGTGTCCTGAAGCTCGGCCGGCAGCACGGAGTGCTTGTGGAGCTCTGGGTTACCACGGTGACCGCGGGCTCACAGACCACCGAGTGGCGATATTTATAGATTTTCTTTTTTTTTTCTTTTCCAGATGGAATGTTAATATCAGGCAATCAGTTTCAGAAGAAAGGTGAGAAGAAGATAAAAGCCTGCATGACAAAGGTGTTGTTATTTTTTTTTTTTAGCAATGGTTTGCATTTCATTTTAATAAGAGAAACCAGCTGAGGGAAACTGTTCACTCAGAACAATAGAGCAATTTTAGTGACACTCTACCCCTCCCTCTCTCTCTCTCTCGCTTTCTTTATAAAGTTTTATTTTTGTTTTGTTTTCTTTAACAATTGTTCATATTCAGATTAGATGTGATCTGGCATCTGGATTGTCACTATACATTTTTTTAAAATTGATTTTTGAACTGAAGATATGCTGCTGTCACAGTGGCGTGCAGAGGTCAGAGTGGGGGAAATCGGCACCGAGGTGGCGACGGATCTGGGCATCCATATCTAGTTTAATCCTGATGCTCTGTATATTCAGTTAATTATCATTACTATTCATGGTGGCTCCAAAATCCGTACTAACCCCTACTCTCTCTGCTGTTCTTTTTCCGGTTGTCTGTGCTGGTGATCTGCGCCATCACCACCTAATCAAAGCACCGTGATGTCCCTACACTGATGGATTAAAGGCAAAAAGTCTACATGACCGTCATCATCAAGTCCCTCCATGAGAACCCTGAATACAATGAGGACTGATTGAGGTCATTTATGTTAGGTAGAGGGGGCTGGCTGGGTGTTCGCATGGCCTGAAACCCCTGCAGATTTTGGTTTTTTTCTCCAGCCGTCTGGAGTTTATTTTGTTTTTTCTGTCCTCCCTGGCCATCGAACCTTACTTTTATTCTATGTTAATTAGTGTTCTCTTATTTTAATTCTTACTTTGTCTTCTTTCATGGAGAATCAACTGCATCCACTGAACAGTGTCATCTCCAGGCAGAGGAGCAGCTTCACTGACAGACTGAGGAGATCGTTCCTCCCCCACACTATGCGACTCTTCAGTTCCACCCGGGGGGGTAAACGCTAACATTATTCAAAATTATTGTCTGCTTTTATATGCATTTTTTATTACTCTTTAATTTAATAGTTTTTTGTATCAGTATACTGCTGCTGGATTATGTGAATTTCCCCTTGAGATTAATAAAGTATCTATCTATCTATTATATAGTGCCTTTCATATCTATCTATCTATCTATCTATCTATCTATCTATCTGTCTATCTATCTATCTATCTATTATATAGTGCCTTTCACATCTATCTATCTATCTATTATATAGTGCCTTTCACATCTATCTATCTATCTATCTATCTATTATATAGTGCCTTTCATATCTATCTATCTATCTCTCTATCTATCTATCTATCTATTATATAGTGCCTTTCACATCTATCTATCTATCTATCTATCTATCTATCTATCTATCTAT
>JANRMT010062824.1:5422707-5434709 GCA_026402145.1 Polypterus bichir lapradei | reverse complement strand
TATCTATCTATCTATCTATCTATCTATCTATCTATCTATCTATCTATCTATCTATCATGTAAAGCACTTTGAGCTCCATTATTTGTATGAAAATGTGCTATAGAAATAAAGGTTGTTGTTGTAAGGGGGCTTCCAATCCAAAGAGTGTTCCTTTCTAGGAGAGCCCTGCTTCGAAAATAATTTGAATTTAATTTGAACAAATTTAAATGGGGCGGCACGGTGGCGCAGTGGTAGCGCTACTATCTCGCAGTAAGTAGACCCGGGTTCGCTTTGTGGGTTTTCCCTGCATGGAGTTTGCATGTTCTCCCCGTGTCTGCGTGTGTTTCCTCCCACAGTCCAAAGACATGCAGGTGAGGTACATTGGCGATCCTAAATTTTCCCTAGTGTGTGCTTTGTGTTGGTGTGTGTCCTGCGGTGGGCTGGCACCCTGCCCGGGGTTTGCTCCTGCCTTACGCCCTGTGTTGGCTGGGATTGGCTTCAGCAGACCCCACGTGACCCTGTGTTAGGATATAGCGAGTTGGTTAATGAGTGACTGACTGACAAATTTAAATGATTATAACTCATTCATAGTGAAGCGCTAGAATTGCTCACACTGGGCCTGGCCGGCCCCCACACACCAAAAAGAGGCCTTCCCTCTTGAAAACCTTAAGAAAACTATGTTTATTTCACATGGGACAGGAAATTGAACCCACAAGTCAAAGGACCTTGAAAGGGCTTCAGCACGACTCGAGAGGTGCTCTGCTCCATCTCACTCCCTCAGTCCCATATGCACAGTGGACGTGTTAAGGGGTCATTTGTCCAGCCTTCTGGTGCAATGAAGTGTTTTTCTGAGACTGAGTTTACTTCACTTATTTCATCTCTCGTGTTCTTTTTCTAGCTAGTCCAGTAAGGTAAGTCGGAGAAATATGTAGTCTGTGTAGCCAGAGACTCTAAATCTGGGTTATGTTATAATTCTTGCATGTACAGGAGTTCGATTAGGGTTCTTGATCTTTCACATGCGAACTTAGTATAAGCACACTAAAGTCAGTCATTGTTATAAACCATTGTCGGGCAAGCGGTGCGCCGAATTTTCTAGCGGCGCCGCGAAAACTTTTGTAAAATATTTAAAATTGCTAGTGTTTTTGAACTTTTGGTTGATTAAAAAATGTATATGTTTAATGTTTAAAAAATATATATTTTATGTTGGAAAAACAGATAACGGAACACTTACGGAAATGAAGTCTAAGAAACGCGAGAGACTTCAAATGATCGACAAGGAAATGCGCGTCTGTCTTTCGAAAACTGATCCTCGCATCAATCTCATATGTGCTGAAAAACAATCTCAACGTTCACATTAATTAAATTTACGATTTATCCTTTGATCCCTTTATTAATAAAATGTCTTTCAAACTTGTAAAATTAACTGTTTTATTGGCAATTGTCCATAGATTGTGTCGTCACGACTTTATTTATGGCAGTCCCTCAGGTGCGCCGCGAAAGAAAATGTTTGGACTTAGTGCGGCGCAATTCGAAAAAGGTTGCTTTTCACTGTTATAAACAGTGACGACTATACTTAAAATATCTGACTATTTTTAATTATGGCTTTTTTGAATAAAAAAAATATATAAAGGGCCATGTTATATGTCTGTTTCATAAGATGATTGAATCATTAAGATTTAATTATTAATAATTAGGGGGTCAGTGAACCAGTGTGGAGCCAGTCTAAGCTGCTATCCCCTACAAAATATTGAATTTGGAACCCTAGTGCACTAAAACTTAATTGATTTTTAACCCTAGATAAAAAATAATTTTACGAATATCTACGATTTTGGCATACCCGGTTTTAGCTTTTTTGGAAATTTACATTTTTAGGTCAGTATAGGGATTCTTGAGTAGATTAAGCAGGTAAATTGTCAAATATGCACCTTGAAACTTTTAAATATTGAAAGCATTTAGGGCAATTCTTAATAAGAATCTGATTAAAAATCTTGTTATGACCAGATAGTAATTTCTAATATAGGGCTTATCTGATGGGTAAAGATAAGCAGATCATCTAGGAATGGGGGTTCCGATGGAGTACAAAAGTTTTAAAATAAACAGACGCAAGACGTGTATCCGTACATACGTCCTTCGGGACAAAATCAATCTCTGTAACCGGGGCTGAAATTTAGTTTTAAAGCAGCACCCGGTCATAATCTTAAATATTCTTTCTGCTGTATTAGATTGGCCTGCCACCACTACAAATCCTAAACTTAAAGTTAGTGGAGGTGGGGCCAATCTCAGACCAGAGCCCTGATGTTAAAATAGTGGAGGAGGCTCTAAGGTTAAATGTAATGGAGCTCTCACCACTATTGGCCTGGTCTGTTCTGTGATTTTTCCTTTTTTTAGCCCCAGGGGATCCCCAATTTTAGATTTAATCTTTTAGCCCTAGTTTTTATCTAATTTTTATAACCCTAGTGTATTGTTTAGAGAGGCTTAGTACTGTATTTTACCCTTTTAGGTGATTTTAGTGACCCTCTATGTACAAATTGTTTAAAACTGATTTTTATGCAGTTTTAAAATTTTAAATGAATTTATGCAAATTTGATGTTTTTTATAATAATTGTTTAGAAGGGTCTATTTAATTATTTTTAGGGGTGATTTTTAGTATTTATTTGGCTTTTATAGGGATAAGTGCTGTGCCGGGGAAAAACAATAGTTTTATTAACGTCGGAAGTGTACCCGTGCATTAGTGTGCTCCTCGGGGGCACACTCAATCTCCATTAACCCTAACCTAACCCTTATGTTAATAAGATCCCCTATAGGGTCCCTTATGTTAATGAGACCCTTTATAGGGCCCTGATGTTAAGGTCAGTCTTAGAAAAAAGATATTTAAGGTCCACCCCAACCCCTGACCCTTACCTTAAGGTTCGTCGAAATTAGGTCCCTAATGTTAAGTCTGTAATTTGAGTGTTATTCTTTTGTCTAATTTTTTACCCCTAATTTTAATGATTTTCTTTCTTTATAAGTCTAATTTAATTTTTAGATAAATGTATATTATGATCATGTTTTATTTATGTGTTTATTTATTTATTTATTTATTTATATATTGTATATGCCACACGGGCTGGAGGGGCATCCCGGCCTGCAAAGGAAGCAGACCCTGAAGGAAGAGATGGATGGACGGCCCCCATAAAAGCAGAGATATCACTAGGGAACTGTTATTCCCCCAGCACGCTAGATGGCAGCAGTCCCAGATAGCCACACTCAGTGGGAAGACAGCAGGGCATACCGGGAAATGTAGTCTGGCAGGGCAGCCTTCCTAGGGTGACGGGGTGCTGCCTGGAAACAAACTCCCTACTCTGATAATGGACTTCCGTGTGACCTGGAACTGGTTTCATCGGGCAATCACCCTGGCACCGGAAGTACAACCGGGTCTGTAATAGAAGGGACCGCATTCCCTTATGCAGGCGAGCTGGAGCTCGGAGGTAGACAGGCGACACTCGACTGGAGGAGGGCAGTGCGGCGCTGAGAGAGTAGATTGTGGAGAGAGAAAGACTAATATACTTTTTGGAGGTATTTAAAATAAAACCTTCATTTAATTGATAAAGCACTTTGTTTTTGTGATCGTGTAGGGGTTTGGGCAGGCTGACGCCCGGGTGTCCATCACAGAATTTATTTATTGTGCATTTAATCAAAATAGCTTTTACAATGTAATATATCCTATATCTTTAAAATGTATTTATTAAGGGAAATGGGAGGGGGAAAATCTGTTTTAGATTCTTCTCTTATAACCTTTATTTAATAGTGAAAGGGATATGAATACTGTATATTTTAATAGGAGGGTTTTATCCATCCATCCATCAATTATCCAACCCGCTATATCCTAACTACAGGGTCACGGGGGTCTGCTGGAGCCAATCCCAGCCAACACAGGGCGCAAGGCAGGAAACAAACCCCAGGCAGGGCGCCAGTCCACCGCAGGGCACACACACACACACACCAAGCACAGACTAGGGACAATTTAGGACCACCAATGCACCTAATTTGCATGTCTTTGGACTGTGGGAGGAAACCCATGCAGACACGGGGAGAACATGCAAACTCCACGCAGGGAGGACCCGGAAAGCGAACCCGGGTCAGAGGGTTTTATGCACATAATAAAAAATGAGATTTCTGTTAATTTAATAAATTAATTAATGTATTTATTTATTGATTGATTTATTTATTTGGAGAGACAGCCTTGCTGGTTTAAGACCTTCTATAAAATTCATTTTACTACTTTAGACTAAGTGTGCCACAGCGTGCCTATAAGGCCATATCTTCTACCCTATCCCTAACCCTAATACAGTTCCCCCCGATCCTAAGGATGCTCTCCAGTGGTTAGTACAGTTTGGCAGGGATGCCTTTCCCACCATTTGCATTGTGCACAGATTGCATTTTTTGAAATTCTATTTATTTTATTGTAATCATTCCACACAAATAGATCAATTTTTACAAAATAATAGGATTGAAAAACAAATCAACCCCCACCCCTGAGAAAGAGAGCATGGCCAATGGACTAAAGCTTAAAAACAGTAAAAATTAATAAATGACGTTCATTCATTTTCAATCACCAGTTGTGAAAGATCATTTTCAAAATTGAAATTAATAAAAACTCATCTGAGATCTTCCATGTCACAAGAGCGTCTGATCAAAACGGCTTTAATCAGCCTTGAAAAAGAATTCCACACAGATGATGTAAAAAAGTGAGATAGTACAATTGTTTTCGGAGGAGAGATCTAATTTGGGGAAA
Organism: Polypterus bichir lapradei; assembly: GCA_026402145.1. Taxonomy (NCBI): domain Eukaryota; kingdom Metazoa; phylum Chordata; class Cladistia; order Polypteriformes; family Polypteridae; genus Polypterus; species Polypterus bichir. The sequence continues at coordinate 5,429,956 of JANRMT010062824.1, read as the reverse complement.
CGAACTAAAATGAATATTTAATTTGAATAAAGTGTTTATTTCTTATTTAATATGCCTTCTTTACCATTCACTTTGACAGAACCTCACCTTAGAGGGTATACAATCAAGGAGTTGGCTCTGGGCATCTTCTAGCCTCTGCATGCCACTGTGCTGTCATCACAAACCCGAGTGTCGCCTCATCTCAGCTGCCTTTCAGACAAACTTGAGAGATGTCACCAGGTGAGCGGAGAGGATCTGAAGGCCACCTTACGTCTACAACTCTGAAGTCAGTGAAGTGGAACATATGAAATACTGGCTGCCCCCCGTGGCTTCGCCTGCATAGTAGTGAAGCAGAACAAACTTTAAAACTCGATAAAAAAATGTAATACCATATTTACTCGTGTACCACGCGCCCTCGTGTAAGACGTGCACCCTCATTTTTACAAAGAAAATCGTGAAAAAAGTGTTGCCCCGTGTACGACGCACGTTGTGATTGTATAGGAAGCGTTTAGAGAGGGAGAGCGCTGTCGAGCGAGAGCACGAGCAAGCGAGAGAGAGAGAGGGAGAGCGCGAGTGAACGAGCAAGTGAGCGAGAGAGAGAGAGTGCAAGTGAGCGAGCAAGTGAGCGAGAGAGAGAGCGCGAGCAAGTAAACGAGAGAGAGAGAACGCGAGTGCGCAAGCAAGTGAGCGAGCGAGAGAGAGAACGCGAGCGAGTGAGCGAGCGAGAGAGAGAACGCGAGCGAGTGAGCGAGCGAGAGAGAGAACGCGAGCGAGTGAGCGAGCGAGAGAGAGAACGCGAGCAAGTGAGCGAGCGAGAGAGAGAACGCGAGCGAGTGAGTGAGCGAGCCCAAGCAGAAGAAGTAAACATTACAGAATTACTTTTCCTCGTGTATGACGCGCACCTGATTTTCTAATGCTAATTTTCGGGAAAAAATGTGTGCGTGGTACACGCGTAAATACGGTAATTTGTATTGAGAAGAATTTATATTGCTAGCTTTCATATCAGAGAGCCTCTTGATATACAAAATATTTGGTTTTGCTATCGGGGTGAGAATGTAGCTGTAATCTCTTTGCCAAAAATGTAAAAAATTGGCAAGGTATCTCTGGCCAAGCTGAAGGTAGGTACGTGTCAAACATTGGCACTGTATCTGATCGTGTTCGGCTCTAATGGGAGAGCGTCCTCATCGTGGGGAGAAGAACACGTGGCCGTGATATCTCTGCCAATGAGCAGCTACCCTCTAAAACACATGCAGCTTTGATGTCTCTCTCAAAAACGTCACACGTTACTCCTTAACAGTCTCTAGATGATAATGTCTGCTGAATAAACAGGTATTGCCAGCTAAGCAGAGGCAGGGTGCGCTCCAACACGTGGCGAGCGGTAGAGCGACTCAAACGGAGGCTGGCGCGTGAGTGAGTGATTGAGGAGGGCTCCGTCTGGCTCCCTACTCCTGAGGTCCCAATTCCCCCTCCCATCGGCCCACAGCCGTTCTCTTAGATTCACGTGAATAAATCGGTGCCGCAGCCGACCTATGATACTTAACGCAATGAGAGAAATCGCAAAATCAACTGGAATGTTCAAGGAAGCTATAGAAAAAACCCAATCTAAATCTGTTAAGTAGATTTCTCGTGAAAAACGGACAGACAGACAGACAGATGTTGGATTTTACATATAGAGACAAGCTGTGTGAGGTCTTCAGGACGAAAAACAACCCGAAGACTCCCTAGCGGTTTTACGCTATTCGTGAAATTGGAGAAGCGTCTCTCGTTAACTCTTAAGAATGACCGAGTTCAAAAAAATGACAAATTTGACTTCTTTATTTTTTTAATGGTGGAGTGTAGAAGATTAGAACAGTGTGGACGAGAACAGGCCAATTATAAAATTCATATTCATTTTTGACGGGTCCCGGGTGGTGTTTCCTGAATTATTCTTAATGCTTCACTTTAAATTATTTGCTTTGTATTTCAGTAAAATGTGATCAAAAAGATAATAATAAAAGTTACAATGCTCATATTAATGTTGAAATTGTTCTTCCATAAGAAAATGCTACAAACCTTTATCAATATGTCAACACCGGCTACAACACAGCACTTTAGAACATTCGAACCCTCTAGACGAGAACAGGCCATTCAGCCCCATAAAGACCACCAGTTCTCTCCACTTATTTCTTCTTTAAAAACATCAAGTCGAGTTTTGAAAGTCCCTAACGTCTTACTGTCTACCACACTACTTGGTCGCTTATTCCAAGTGTCTATCGTTCTTTGTGTAAAGAAAAACGTCCTAATGTTTGTGTGAAATTTACCCTTAACAAGTTTCCAACTGTGTCTCGTGTTCTTGTCGAAATCAAAAATTTCAATGGCTGCAGATTGGGGGGGGGGGCATAGAAAAGGTTGTGAAATGCTGTCATAAGTGAACCCCCCCCCATTGCATATCCAAAAACATTTTCAATTCCTATACGTGTAAAACTTAACAATTACTTGCACTAAATGTCACGTGTCACCAATCTGCCCAAGCCTGTATGTTGTCCAAGTGCCTCTGTGACATTTTAGCCAATTCTACATCATCTGGTCTTCCACCTACTGTAGTCTGGAATCATCTTCAGACTTCACCGGCTTACTCTTTACATTCCAAATCAGATCCTTTACGTAGATTGAAATGAGCAGCAGCCCGGCACTGACCCCTGGTGGACACTACTTTTAACATCTCCCAATTCTGAAAAATCCCCCTCACCTTAACCCTTTGCTTCCTAGGTTTAGGACAATTGCTTAGTCATTGTCACACACGTGTGCACAGGGGACAGCCGAAGGGCTCTAGTGACTGTAATTCCACCCCCACACCAGGGGTTGGCGCTGTGTCTTAACATCTTTTTACCTTTTTCTCCCTCATGCAGTCCAGATGATTGACGGTTAGAACACCTCTGACATCACTTCTGGTGTTTGTCCATCTGGACCCGCCTCTTCCTGCCGGGAGCTCCGCTGGCTTTGGCAGCTCAGTTTTGAACTCGCGGCTCTGCAATAATTGCATGTCTTTTTTTAATATATGGGGTGGCCGTCTTAGCACCCCAACTCTTTATCGTAGTCCTCTCTTTCTTTTACACACTGGACAACAACGGCTTTGCTTTCTGAACACATTTGGGTTGTCATGCACTTGCGAGTAGGAGGCAGCAAGTATTGGTAGTACCACATCGGACCAGGGGGCGGCGAGGTGCACTGACTGTCTTTCTCAATTCCTTGCAGACTGTTCCCAGGAAATCCCGCCAGGTTCTGGTGTCATTGATGACATCACTTCTGGTCCCGGGCCTTTCGATGAGGTCACTTCCGGTTCTGACCCCGATGATGTAACTTCCGGTTCCGGCCCTTCCTCTCTGGGCCTTTAAAGCCGCCATCTTACCTCCACCTCATCAGTTCTATTTTGGACTTTTGCAGCCGGGATATAATATATGGGTGGCTGTCCCAAAACTTTTATAATGTCTCGTCCTTGTCACAGGGTGTGTATTATGTATTTGAAGCCTGCAGGTCACAAAAATCACCTTTAAATTTTCCTGTCATGTACCATTTAATGCAGTTGCCTATTTTTGTGTCAAATTATAAGCATACGTATACAGCGCAACAACTACATCTGGAACCAACCAAACCAGGAATAGCACAAAATACTGCAAATCTCCTGGGTTTACTGCACTCTAATTCCAGAACGCCATTGATTGACTCAGAATTCCATAACTCGGCACTCTTTACTGAAAAGAAAAGAAAGAGAGAAGCTTTATCAGAAGGATGTCACATGGGGCCTCAAGCATAATGGAAAATTAAAGAGAGCAGCCTCAAGCAGCATTTGAAGGCCTTGAAGCGAGTAAAAGCCTGCGTCCTCACCAGTGGGCATATAATCCCTAAAATGGCTGGAAACGCATTCACCGATGGGCAACAAAGAGGCACCATCCGAAAATGAGGTGCGTGTCACATGTCTCCTTCAAGAGTGAGGTTTGTGGCTCAGTGGCACCCCCTACTGGCCACACATTGTTCAACCAAGACTTTACTGTTGTAACAGACGGCCAGCAGCTCAACCCGGCAGGGACGCCCACAGAAAGGAAGGAGGGGGGAAGGCAACCTCTTTGGGACACTACTTCCCCCAAGACATTAGATGGCAGCTTCCCTGCAGTGTAGTAGTACCACGGATTCCTGCAGGGCACCATGGGACATGTAGTTTAATACCATAGCCCTTCTGGATGCCGTGGGTAACACCAGGGGACGCTGCAAGAGAACTGGGGGAGTCACGTCTCATCCATAGTATGGAAGTATTACCAAGTCACGTGGACGAAAGCCCAGAGGTACTTCCGGCCTGAAGAAAATTCAAGTTCTCCATCTGACCTGGCAAGTCACATGGACGGAAAGACAGAAGTACTTCCGGGTCGGACCATTTATAAAGGACCGCTGTGAACCCAGCAAGGGAGCCAGAGTCGGGTGGAGGTGGACAAAGCTTGCTGGGAGGTGTGGAGGAGATAAAGAAGAGAGAGAACTGCGATTATTAGATTGATTTACTAGGAGGCTCCGCCCCCTGCTTGCTTCGCTCGCACACCCCCGGGTTTGGATAACCGGATATGCAATTTTAAGAGATTGTTATTTTCATGGGAATTGTTACATATGCATTATTTTCACTTTTACTTTAAAACTGATGTGATCTGGCATCTAGATTGTCACTATACATTTTTTTTAATTGATTTTTCAACTGAAGATATGCTGCTGTCACAGTGGCGTGAAGAGGTCGGGGTGGGGGAAATCAGTGCCAAGGGGGCGACGGCTCCGGGCATCCAATCCAAAGAGTGAATAATTTTAATTTAATATGAACAAATTTAAATGGGGCGGCACGGTGGCACTGCTGCCTCGCAGTATGGAGACCTGGGTTCGCTTCCCGGGTCCTACCTGTGTGGAGTTTGCATGTTCTCCCCGTGCCAGCATGGGTTTCCTCCCACAGTCCAAAGACATGCAGGTTAGGTGCATTGGTGATCCTAAATTGTCCCTAGTGTGTGCTTGGTGTGGGTGCGTGTACCCTGCGGTGGGCTGGCACCCTGCCCGGGGATTTGTTCCTGCCTTGCGCCCTGTGCTGGCTGGGATTATGTCCAGCAGACCCCCATGACCCTGTGTTAGGACATAGCGGGTTGGAAAATGACTGACTGACTTTTAGAACTTTTCTTCAAGATCGCATTGAATTTTGATTCCGTGTTTGGACTTACATCGTGACAATGCAATGTATTACTGCCTGTGAGTGAATATCATTTCTTTCTCTCTAAATAAACTGAATTTTTCGAATGTTTGTCAGTGCTCTTTCTTCTTTGCTTCATCATTGACGTGTCATCTAGAACATATAAAATTATTGTCCTGATAACATTTATAGGAGCTGAGAGCGCAGGAAGAGTGTCTGACAAAAGCATTCACACGACTGAGAGGTTAGATGACCGCGGTCTTGTTTGAAAATAGTTGTAAGTAGGGCATGACTTGAAAGAATCTAAAGGCAGATGTCACCGTCACGCAGGACTTGCTTCCAAAGCTAGTAAGTATGGTGTGACTTGAAAGACTCTCATGTTAGGGTGTCTGTCTCCCGGGACTTCATTCCAAAAAGTCTCTCCGAAAACGTCACGTCTCGTCTCCAGATTATTTTATTATAATAGAGAGATTTGTGTTGTTGTGGTTGTGGTGCTTGGAGGGCACTGTTCAAGAAGGAAAAGAAATTAAAGAACTTCTTAGTGCTTTTACCTGGTGTCCTGAATGACTGTCTGTTGGGTTTAAAGGGGCAACGCATGCACACCTAGCATCCACACTGTCTGAACACTTTTTAGTGTATCTTATGGATCTGAGCCTGCCGATCACAAAAGTCGCCTTTAAATTTTTCTATCATGTACTATTTATTGCAATCACCTATTTTTATGTCATATTATAAAGCATATGTATTCAGTACACCGACTACATCTGGAACATCTGTGGTGATCTAAAAATAGAGACCCTGCTACTCAGAATGCAGCTCCAATATACCAAGTCTTGTTGTCTCATTTGCTGTGCTAAAGAGTCTCATTACATTATAAAGAGCTGGCCACCCTGTAAGTGTTTGGTTTCAGGGCAGAAAAAAATGGCACATAAACCATCTGTCGACCCATAAAAGATATGTTAGCCTTATCTTTCTATAAAACTCTACTGACTGTAATTCTACTGCCACTCCAGGGGTGGGCGCTGTGTCCTAATGCTTTATTTCATCCTCCCTCTCAACCCCGTCCTCCCCTCCTCCTCCTCTGTAGACCAGATGATTGAGAGCTAGGACACCTCTGATGTCACTTCCAGTGTCTGTCCACCTGGACCCGCCTCTTCCTGCCTGGAGGATTAAAACTAATTTTTGTCAGTTCTATCCTGAACTCGCATCTGAACAGACATCTCCACACTTATTGTGTGTTTGCAATTCAGTTACTTGTGGTGTTTAGCCTGGCACTCCAACTCTTTATTGCTATCATCTCTTTACCTTGCAGTAGTGGGCAGGCGGAGGAGTATAGGAACCTAATCAAGGACTTAAATGTTAAATGGTGCGACTCAAACCACCTACAACTGAACACCAGCAAAACCAAGGAACTGGTAGTGGATTTTAGGAGGACCAGGCCCCTCATGAACCCCATGATCATCAGAGGTGACTGTAGTGCCAATACTGATGCTCTGTGTAAGAGAGGACAGAGCCGACTATACTTCATTAGAAGGTTGGCATCCTTCAACATCTGCAATAAGATGCTGCAGATGTTCAATCAGATGGTTGTGGTGAGCGCCCTCTTCTACGCAGTGGTGTGCTTGGGAGGCAGCATAAAGAAGAGGGACGCCTCACGCCTGGACAAGCTGGAGAGGAAGGCAGGCTCTATTGTAGGCACGGAGCTGGACAGTTTGACATCCGTGGCAGAGCGACGGGCGCTGAGCAGGCTCATGTCAATCATGGAGAATCCACTGAACATGATCATCTCCAGACAGAGGAGCAGCTTCAGCGACAGACTGCTGTCACCGTCCTGCTCCACTGACAGACTGAGGAGACCCCACACTATGCGACTCTTCAGTTCCACCTGGGGGGTAAACGTTAACATTATACAAAGTTATTGTCTGTTATACCTTCATTGTTATCACTCTTTAATTTAATATTGTTTATCATCAGTATGCTGCTGCTGGAGTATGGGAATGTACCCTTGGGATTAATAAAGTATCTATCTATCTATCTATCTATCTATCTATCTATCTATCTATCTATCTATCTATCTAT
>JANRMT010062824.1:5389493-5413641 GCA_026402145.1 Polypterus bichir lapradei | reverse complement strand
TATCTATCTATCTATCTATCTATCTATCTATCTATCTATCTATCTATCTATCTATCTAAGATAAAAAGTAGCTGTTAGTCACAAACAGATGATGGGTTCTTGTGTTCAAATATATTTAATAATCCCAAATATTTGCCCAAACTACAAACATATTTCACCTTTGGAAGTATTACCACATTTTAAACAAGTAAACTTTATCCATCCTAGGACTGAATAAATGTGTCATTTTAAATAGGCAGATTCCACAAGGACATATGGCTATAAAATTTGCAGTAAAGAACCAGAAAAGTAATAACATTTTAATTGTAGATCTCTGAACAATAGTTAGTTTTGCTTCCGAGAGAAATCCAAAAAGTGTGACATGTGGCGCTCCACTCGTCTTCCTCTCTGAGACTTCATTAGCTTAGGAGCCATTTGCGTTTGCCTCCAGGGAGGACAAAATGATTTTGGCCTCATAAAAGGCTGGGTTATACAACTAGAACATCAGGGAGTGAGAGCCTCACAAAAATATGAAAAGAGTAACATGAACGCAGGAGTTTATGATATTTCTGTAGATAAACAGATAACAAGGCGTATTATTAATGTTATTATTTCTGTGAAGCTGGCTTTGTTATCCTAAAGGCAGATTGAAATCTTAGAATTGCCGATTTATTCTCTAAGTAGAGCACCAGTCAGTTCCACAATCAGGTGTTGAATTATTAAAAATGAAAAGTGGCTTCACGTCCACACACATTAACACCCCCCACCCCCGTATTCAGGGCCTCACTTCGCCCACGTAGAAGTTTTAAACTTGACTCTGACTGAAAACTGCATTGATGTGAATGTCAGAAATAGGCTTCATGATGCTGTACAGTAATTAAGAAAATGGCAGCTTTTGGATGTCAAGATGCTCTGTTCACAGATGTTATTTGTATTTTTTTTTTATTTTGTCCAGGTCTGATGGGTTTTCCCCAGGCTGGATGTTAAAGTAAAGTGGATTTAGAAAACATTTAGATCCTTTGACTTTCTGCATGGGCTTCATGGTGGTGCAGTGGGTAGTGCTGCTGCCTCACAGTTAGGAGACTCAGGTTCACTTCCCAGGTCCTCCCTGCGTGGAGTTTGCATGTTCTCCCCGTGTCTGCGTGGGTTTCCTCACACAATCCAAAGACATGCAGGTTAGGTGCATTTGCGATTCTAAATTGTGTTTGTGTGTGTCCTGCGTTGGGTTGGCACCCTACCCAGGATTGGATTCCTGTGTTGGCTGGGATTGGCTCCAGGTGACCCTGTGTTCGGATTCACTGGATGGATGGACGTTCTGCATGCTTTATTGTGTTATCAATTCAATTTCAAGTTGATAAAGTTGCCATTTTTGCTCATCATTCTACACTCAATAACCCAAAATGACAAAGTGAAAGAAGTGCAAATGTATTAAAAATCAAAAACCAAAATCTCTCATTCATAAGGATATTCAGATCCTTTGCTGTGGTCCTCCAACATGTGCTCAGGTGTTTCCTGTTTGCTTTAATTCTCCTTGAGATGCTTCTAGAACTTGATAGGAGTCCACCTGTGGCCACCTGGATTGACTGGGCATCATTTAGAAAGGCACAAGTGCGCCTCAGTATAGAAGATCCACAACGTCAGGACAAAAAACAAGCCATGAAGTCCAAAGAACTCTCTGCACACCTCCATGATTACAGTCGTGGCCAAAAGTTTTGAGAATGACGCAAATATGAATTTTCATAAAGTTTGCTGCCTCAGTTTTTAAGATGGTAATTTGTATCGACTCCAGAAGGTTCTGACGAGTGATCGGATGAATTGTAATGAATTGCCAAGTCCCCCTTTGCCATGAAAAGGAACTTCATCCCAAAGAAACACTGCATGTCAGCCCTGCCACCAGAGGACCTGCTGATGTCATTTCAGTGATCTTCTCGTTCACACAGGTGAGAGTGTCGACGAGGACGAGGCTGGAAGTCACTCTGTCACACTGATTGAGTTACAATAGCGAGCTGAAGAAGGCTTCAGGACGCCCAAGAAAGTCCAGCAAGCGCCAGGACCATCTCCTAAAGTTGATTCATGGCTCGGGATCGGGGGGCACCACCAGGGCTGAGCTGGCTCAGGATTGGCAGCAGGTAGATGTGAGTGAGGTCAAGACTTTTGGAGGATGGCCTGGTAGGTGTCAAGAAGGGCAGCAAAGAAGCCAAGAAAAACATCAGGGACAAACTGATATTCTGGGATTGGACAGCTGGGGGAAAAAAGTCATTGTCTCTGATGAATCCCCTTTCCGAAAAAAAGAAAAGGTGAGCGGCGCTAATATGAGTCCTGTGTCACGCCAACAGTAAAGCATCCGGAGACCATTCACGTCACGTGGGGTTGCTTCTCAGCCAAGGCAGTGCAGGACTCAATCACAATTTGGCCTAAGAACACAGCCATGAATAAAGAGTGGGACCAAAACTTCCTCTGAGAGGAACTTCTGCCAACCATCCAAGAACAGTTTGGTGACCAGCATGATGGAGCACCGGGCTATAAGGCAAAAGTGAGAACTTATTGGCTCGGGGAACAAAACATCAACATTTGGGGCCCATGGCCAGGAAACTCCCCAGACCTTTAATCCCATTGAGAATCTGTGGTCAATCCTCAAAATGCAGGAGGCGAAGCAAAAACCCACCAATTCTGACAATACAAGAATGGGCTGCCATCAGTCAGGATTTGGCCCAGAAGTTGATTGCCAGCCTGCCTTCCTGCCAGGGTGAATTGCAGAGGTCTTGGAAAAAGAAAGAAAGGCCAACACTGCAAATATGGACTCTTAATGTCATTAAAACCAAGGAGCTGGTGGTGGATTTTAGGAGGACCAGGCCCCTCATGGACCCTGTGATCATCAGAGGTGACTGTGCAGAGGGTGCAGACCTATAAATATCTGGGAGTGCAGCTGGATGACAAATTGGACTGGACTGCCAATACTGATGCTGTATGTAAGAAAGGTCAGAGCAGACTATACTTTCTGAGAAGGTTGGCATCCTTCAACATCTGCAGTAAGATGCTGCAGATGTTCTACCAGACGGTTGTGGCGAGTGCCCTCTTCTACGCGGTGGTGTGCTGGGGTGGCAGCATAAAGATGAAAGACGCCTCACGCCTGGACAAACTTGTTAAGAAGGCAGACTCTATTGTAGGAGTAAAGTTGGACAGTTTAACATCTGTGGCAGAGCGACGGGCATTAAGCAAACTCCTGTCAATCATGAAGAATCCACTGCATCCACTGAACAGTGTCATCTCCAGGCAGAGGAGTAGCTTCAGTGACAGACTGAGGAGATCGTTCCTCCCCCACACTATGCGACTTTTCAATTCCACCCGGGGGAGTAAATGCTAACATTTTTTTTTTTTTCATTTTTTCATTTTTATTATTATTTAATTTAATATTGTTTCTTTGTATCAGTATACTGCTGCTGGATTATGTGAATTTCCCCTTGGGATTAATAAAGTATCTATCTATCTATCTATCTATCTATCTATCTATCTATCTATCTATTATATAGTGCCTTTCATATCTATCTATCTATCTATCTATCTATGTGCAAATAGGAGGCATCCTCGGGCCTGCAGACAGGTAAGCAGTACCACTGCTGGGACGAGAGGGGGCACTCTGTGCTGATGCAGCATCTTTTCTTTCCACAGTTCAAAGGGACGTCAGTCGGATGTTGAGTGACCTCACATCTGGTCTTCTGTGAGTAAGCCCCGCCCCTTCCAGGAACCAGCAATATAAAACCAACTGGTACTAAAAGGAATCAGTCATTCTTGGAGGCGAAACACTCAAGAGCTCTTCATTCTTTTTCTTTATTAGCACCCACAAGCCCTCTTTATTTTGCCATTTTTTGCCTTTTCCAACTTTTTTGGCATTAAATGGGTGTACAATGGTTCCCCAACTCTTCTTTTGGCTCATGAGGCTTAAATTGTTACAAAGTATTATTAAAGACTGTATCACGCATTATTATAACGAGTACCATAAACAAAATGCTAATAGGATGTGACTTTACAAGCCATACAGGCTCATGGGACTTAATGTTTAGCTTCAGGTGATCGTCTCATCATTCAGTCTACTTTCTTCTTCTTCAGCATCATCTGGTCTTCCTTCTTCTTAGCCAGCACATTATCTGACTTTTATACACCTTTCTTCCTAGTGGCCTGTCCTAGTCACATTTGCTTTGCTCATAAACATAAAAAAAAAACTTTTCTTTCTTCTAACCGTTCTTCCTGGAGGGGAAAGGAGTACTTAAAACAGTTCCTCTGACAATAGCAAAGTACCCGTGTAAAACCGGTTACAAGTAGATCGATGCAAGGCCTTCCACCTCTCTCCAGTCCTGTTAATGGCCTTTCATCTCAGCCCACCTGTATTCCCTCAGGCTAGCTGAACTGTCAGTTTCTGAAATTGTATCATTATTAATTTTAACCTGTATTACAATTTTTCCATAATTGCATACAAGAAAGAGGGTGACTTTAAACCTCTGGCTTGTAGAAGAAAGGGCAATACCGAATCTTTATAAATACTTCATATTTCTTTATCAAAAAAAAAAAGATAAAAAAAATATATAAATTCATGTCATTCGTAGTCTGAATCACAATCTGATTGTATGGGTGGTTACCTACCAGGTAACACTTGTGGTTGGTCAACAAGTCGGCTAAAATCCGTCACGGTGTCCTCTTTCAGTTGTGAGAAGCAGATCATAGAATGGTTGAAATAGTTTTACTGTCAAATAATGCATTATATATATTGTCAAGATGAGACAAAGAGCCACAAAAAGGTTTGGGGCAACCACCCATATAATTGTTCCTGCCTGCAAAATAGTTGAATTTAGCATACAATTGTGTATAGGTTCAAATACAAAACAGAACTGCCTCTATGAGGCAAAGATGGCGGCTTTAAGGGATGGTAGAGGAAGTGACGTCATCAGATTCAGAACTGGAAGTTACGTCACCGGGATCGGAAGTTGTGTCATCGGGACCATGACCAGGAGTGACGTCTTTGGGACCGGAAGTGGCATCCTTGGGAACAGAAGTGACATCCTCAGGGCAGTTACCAGAAGTGATGTCATCAAAGCCAGACAGGATTTCCTGTAATAGATCTACAGTGGATAGAGAGAAAGAATTACTGCACCTCGCCACCCCCTGGTCTGGCGTGGAATTACCCTCATTGGAGCCCTTTAGCTGCTGTGTGACTCTCTATATATATATATATATATTGTCAGGGATGCCAGGGGCAACGACCCAGCCGAGACACCTTGAGGGACCGGAAGAGGATCTACACCCACCCTGGATCACGTGGGGGCCGCCATCCTGGTTGCATTGGGGGCCACGGGTAGAGGGCTTGGAAGCCCAACCCTGTAGGGGCCCATGGTCACCGCCAGGGGGCGCCCCAATGCCTTGGTAACCCTGGACCTTAGCACTTCCGCCACACCAGGAAGTGCTGGGAGGAAGAGAAGCAGGGACACCCGGAGAGCTTCCGGAAGAACAGCCGGCACTTCCGCCACACTGGGGCGTGTCAGCGGGAGATTGCCGGGGAGTACCTGGAGCTCATCCGGGTGCGGATAAAAGGGGCCGCCTCCCTTCATTCGGCGCGAGAGTCGGGAGCAGAGTGGACTGAGCTGGAAGAAAGGAGGCAAGGAGGCGGCCTGAAGGAAGTAAGGCATTGTGGCCAGGACTTTGGGGACTTTGGGGGTTTGTGTGGCACTGAACTGTACATAGCTTGTAAATAAACGTGTTTGTGGGTGACATGAACATGTCCGCCTGTCTGTGTCTGGGCCAGTCTCCACAATATATATATATTGTGATGAATAAATCACCAAAACTATTACAAAGGTTTGGGGATTGGCCCCATATATTGTTTGCGAGCTATTGGTCAAGATGATTATCTAAAAAGACATCAGACATTCGACAATCAGATGGAGGTTCTGTCGGTTTTTATATCATGGACATGATGGCTACAGCAAGTGGTAATAACAGGAAATGACGTCATCAACGGGGGCCGGAAGTGGCATCATCATGGCGGGGGCCGGAAGTGATGTCATCAAGTTGAACCGGAGGTGAGGTAATGAATGTGAAAGTGTCTGTTGCAGGTACGTGACAATTATTTCTATTCTTTAGTTCTGTAGGATTAGAAAGAGAGGCATTAGCACCATCATACAACCCAATCATACAATTGTGACAATATATATAGGAACGAGCAGGTAGCGAGCGGCAATGACAGGAGGAAGCTGCCTGGACTCACACACTGGAGTCTGGACTGCACCCGGGTCGGCCGGCCCGTCACTCACTCTGCGGCACCACACTTGAAGAGGAGGAAGGGACTGGGACCCAGCTGTGTGTCTGTCTTGTCGGCTGTGTGTCACATGGGAAGACCAGTGGGTGAGTTTTAACCGCCGAAGCTTAAGTGGCTCTGTCTCACAGTCATGTGCGTGGCGCACAGGTAGTGACGAGGCCGCAAGTCACACTAGATGCCTGGCACACTGCAGTACACAAATTGTGCTGTACATAGAGTAGACAGTGCAGGAGATGCTGAGGCGTACACCATAAACATTTCTTTGTGCTACAGTCGGGTCCAGACAAATGTTTCTAAACAAAATAAAGATATTTTATCGGTATAGAGGGCTGCAGTAATGCACCCCGACCACTAGAGGGTTGCCTGGAAGGCCTTTGCCCAGAAACGGCCCTGCACTCAATAGAACATCCACAAGATCAGACCGTATCGGACGGAGTATTCAACACAACTCCTTGTCCTGGCTTTTGGTCTTGTCACACGTGGAATGGCAGGTGCATCAGCATTGTCACCAAGCTGCTGCAGTTGATTCAAAATGTAGTGGCACATCTGGTGTTCATTTAGCTGAGGTGGGCACATGTCACTTCTCTTTCCAGATCACTGCACTGGCTTTCTGTAGTGCCAGGTAATAAGTTCAAATCCTTGATGCTTGCCAACAGAGTAGTCAATGGGTCAGCATCCATACACTTCAGAGGTCCTGTGCTCCTTCTCGACCACTCTGGTCTGCTATTACATGGTGTCTGGTGAGGCCACTTCCGCATGCTATTAAATCTCAGTCCAGACTCTTTTCACGTGTAGTTCCTGGCTGGTGGAATGAGCTGCCCACCTAAGTTTGGAAGTCTGACTCCCTCTCTGTGTTTAGGAAGCATTTGTAGACTCTCTTGTTTAGTGAACTTCTGTCTAACTGATATTAGATGTTGGAATTTTGAAACCTAGTGTGATGGGCGGCCAGCAGCTCAACCAGGCCAGGGACTTCCCTGAAATGGAAGGATGGGGACAGGCAGCTACTTGCCGACACTGCTTCCACCAAAATGCTAGATGGCAGCTCCCCTGGAGAGTAGTGGTGCCCCGGATTCCCTGGAACTTGGAGTTCGGTTTCTCAGCCTTTTTGGGTGCCATGGGTGCAGCCAGGAGGAGCTGTTGAAAGACCTGGTGACATATTCTTTCCTTATAGCCCGGAAGTACGAGGTAGTCATGATGACGGAAGCCCCGAAGTACTTCCGGGCTGAAGAAAATCTCAGTTCTTCGTTAGACCCGGAAGTGCCAGACAGTCAAGTGGTCGGAAGCACAGAAGCACTTCCGGGTCAAAGACTATTTAAAGGACTGATGGGAACCCAGCAAGTTCTGCCACCTACCACCAAACTCCGGCTCACTTGCTGGGAGGTGTGGAGGAGTGAACTGAATATGATTTTATGTATGTGTTTATTGTGGTGGAGGTGCTTTGGGGACTGTGCAAGAAGACAAAAGAAGTTAAACAGCATCTTGGTGTTTTAAAGACGTGTTGTCAGTGTCTGTGTGTCGGGTTGAGTGCTGGTATAGCGCCATCTAGTGTTACACTAGGAAGTGTAACTCACTTGGATTTTGTCTTGAACTCTTCACTTGTGGTTATCAATTTTGTAGTCTTGTCCTGTAACACAAACAGCCCCCCAGACTGATGTGTACTCAGTTATGTTGACCTCTTTTGTAAGCCACTTTGGAAAAAAGCATCTGCTTAGCAAACCTATCCATCCATTATCCAACCCGCTATATCCTAACTACAGGGTCACGGGGGTCTGCTGGAGCCAATCCCAGCCAACACAGGGCGCAAGGCAAGAAACAAACCCCGGGCAGGGCGCCAGCCCACTGAAGGGTGCGCACACACACACACACACCAAGCACACACTAGGGACAATTTAGAACCTGCATGTCTTTAGACTGTGGGAGGAAAGCCACGCAGACACGGGGAGAACATGCAAACTTCACGCAGGGGAGGACCCGGGAAGCGTACCCGGGTCAGAGGGTTTTATGCACATAATAAAAAATGAGATTTAATTGAATTTAATTTATTTATTTATTGATTTGTTTATTTGGAGAGACAGCCTTGCTGGTTTAAGAACTTCTATAAAATTAATTTTACTATTTTAGACTAAGTGTGCCACAGCGTGCCTATAAGGCCATATCTCCTACCCTACCCCTAAAGTGAGGTGCCGGGGTAATATGGTGGATTCACCATACGTTAGTAGTGTACCAGTGCGTGGGTGTGCCCCAATAATATTGGGGTACACTTAATCTCCATTAACCCTAACCTAACCCTAATACATTTCCCCCCGATCCTAAGGATGCTCTCCAGTGGTTAGTACAGTTTGGAAGGGATGTCTTTCCTACCATTTGCATTGTGCACAGATTACTGCTTACCATCGCATTTTTTTTTATTTTATTGATTTTATTCCATACAAATAGATCATTTTTTACAAAAAAAAAATAGGATTGAAAAACAAATCAACCCCCACCCCTGAGAAAAAGAGCAGGGTCTCCTTACTGCGAGGCAGCAGCGCTACCCACTGCGCCACCGTGCCGCCCTTAGCATCTAAATACATCTAAATGTAAATGGAAGGATTCCAACCAAACAAGTCCCAAAGTGGAATCGAAGAGCAGAACCAATGGACAGAGCAGAATAATCAGAAAAACAAGGAAATCCAAAGACAAAGAAAATACAGCAGATTGACGATTATCTGTGTTACTGTGGACCAATGCTATTTCATATAAAACTTGGATAGAATGAAAGGCCGTGGAACCACAGAAATAAAGTTTCAAAGTGTTGTCATACTGAACCTTTATCACATCTTTTCTGCTTACATACACACTCTTTGTGAAAACCACTTTTCGATTTCTTCTCTTCCAGTTCCCCTCAATCGCTTTTCTCATGGGCCACCGGTAACCACAAAGTCTTATCAGGATCCACTGCCCCCCCTGTGAAAAGGAGTAAGTTTGGCCCCTCGTATACCGTTATGGGTGAATCTCCTAGGGGGTTGGTTGACGTGGCCTGCACAACTTCAAAACCTTCTGATCATTTTCGCTGAAGACACCTATTGGTTTATCACAAGGGCGTCATTTCCTGCACCACATTTGGGCCAAAAATAGCCTAAAGATAAGGACTTTTTCTGGTCTTTTGGAGAACCCCCAAAAACTCTTGTGTAAGTAGACATTAAGACAGGTCAAACGGTATATCATATTGGGGATTTTCTGGCACCAATGAGTCAAAAATAAAAGGGGGTGTCTGTGAGCCCAACAGGTGCTCGTTGCTGCTGTTCTTCTACTCAGAGGCGTCAATAAGTTAGTGACATCAGAAAGTCAAGCGCACTGCAGCGGGCTGTTTATTTTTATTTGTTGTTCTGACTGACTGCCAAAATGGAAGATTAAGATTTTTAAAACTACAGGAAAATAAGGAGGACTTTTACAAGAAAGTGACTGAAATTTTCATGGAGAAGGATAGGGGAATAGACTTAATTTACAAATAAAGGTAAGACCATACCTCCCTGCGTGGAGTTTGCATGTTCTCCCCGTGTCTGCGTGGGTTTCCTCCCACAGTCCAAAGACATGCAGCTTAGGTGCATTGATGATTCTAAATTGTCCCTAGTGTGGCTTTGTGTGTGCTTTGTCTGTGTGTGTGTGTGCCCTGCAGTGGGCTGGCACCCTGCCCAGGGTTTGTTTCCTGCCTTTTTGTAAAAAATGATCTATTTGTATGGAATAAAATCAATAAAATAAAAAAAAATGTGACGGTAAGCAGTAATCTGTGCACAATGCAAATGGTAGGAAAGACATCCCTTCCAAACTGTACTAACCACTGGAGAGCATCCTTAGGATCGGGGGGAAATGTATTAGGGTTAGGGGTAGGGTAGGAGATATGGCCTTATAGGCACGCTGTGGCACACTTAGTCTAAAATAGTAAAATTAATTTTATAGAAGTTCTTAAACCAGCAAGGCTGTCTCTCCAAATAAACAAATCAATAAATAAATAAATTAAATTCAATTAAATCTCATTTTTTATTATGTGCATAAAACCCTCTGACCCGGGTTCGCTTCCCGGGTCCTCCCCTGCGTGAAGTTTGCATGTTCTCCCAGTGTCTGCGTGGCTTTCCTCCCACAGTCTAAAGACATGCAGGTTCTAAATTGTCCCTAGTGTGTGCTTGGTGTGTGTGTGTGTGTGCGCGCCCTTCAGTGGGCTGGCGCCCTGCCCGGGGTTTGTTTCTTGCCTTGCGCCCTGTGTTGGCTGGGATTGGCTCCAGCAGACCCCTGTGACCTTGGAGATAGGATATAGCGGGTTGGATAATGGATGGATGAAAGAAAGAAAGAAAGAAAGAAAGAAAGCCTTGTGGTGGGCTGGTGCCCTGCCCAGGGTTTGTTTCCTGCCTTACACCCTGTGTTGGCTGGGATTGGTTCCAGCAGACCCCCGTGACCCTGTAGTTAGGATATAGCAGGTTGGTTAATGGATGGATGGATGGATGGTAAGACCATAAACGATTTCAATTTTATAAAAAAATGAGATCAGACTAAGAAAAAAAACAATCCAATATTTAAAAACTAAATCTTGACCTTAAATAAAGTATTCTTTTGTTTTTCTTGTTATCCTTTTGTTGAACAGTCTGTATTATAATTGATTAAAGCATCAGAATTAAAAGCTTTTAAAAACAATAAAATTTTCATCTAAGGTCAAAATTGAAATCCTTTTTTTTTTCTACACCACTCTATACTTTCATTTGTATTGAATGAGTTTGAATTGTGGAATCGCAACGGCAAATTTAGAACACATGGAGGGTGAGGAGCAAATGCGCTGTCTCCGCTCTCTCTCTCTCTCTCACCGCTATAAACGTCACGTTCCTTCATAGCCACATATGCGCCTTACCTGTGTGCGTGTAAAGAATGAAGATGAGATATGAAACATAACCAGTGGTCAATGTGCATGCTGGCTACCAAATGAATAGTGAATACGCTACTCTTTTGGGTTCATAGATTTGTAAATCTGACTCTGAAGGAGTCAGCGCCTCTCCAGCCATGAACCTCACCGCACGTCACTGTTTGAGCCAAATATGAAATGTCTGAAAGAAAATTATAACCAACACTGGAAATGAATAAACAAAATCCTAACTTGCACTTTATAGACACTCGAAGGTTGAAGCACGATGGAAACTACATTTCCCAAAGTTCTTTGCGCCAACCGCACGTGGCTTTGTGAAATCACGCGTGTTTGAATGTGTTGGAATCGCGCGAAAACTAGTAAGCAGTTGCCGGATGGGAAGAGCGGAAGGTACTAATGCTTCTTCTGAAGTCAGTTAATTTATTTGCTGTATACAAAGTCGTACCGTTACGTGACGACTTTTCTGACTTATAACACACGGACCTGGGTTGTGACGCTGTCGTACTCCGGTTCTGCATGATTAGGCACTGCTTTGCAAATGGAGGGCCTTGATTGTTGTGCTTTGGCTCTGAGCATCAGTTTGCAACACAAAACTAAATCCTGGTATCAGCTACTTGTATGTCGATTTGATAAATTAAACCGGACTACGGAGTTGAATGCTGTGCCAGTGTCCAGAAGGCCCCTTCGCTGGCAGGATACCTCGTGTTTTCTCCCCCGCTTATCTTTATCGACTTCAATTCACACACTTTCTATTTCTCTTCATTCAGGATCGCTAGAAATCCACGGAGATGTCGGAAGGCTGCGGTGCAGATTGTGAGGTGAAGGAGGAGACGGGAGACGGTAGCGACGATGATGTCGAGTTCGTTGGGGTGAGTGGTGATGTCGCAACTTAAGAGGTTAATGAAATGTAAAAAGTGTTCAACTTTGGGAATGTTTTAAGCAGAGCCCTCCTTTTAGAATGACCCATTTTGAGCCCTAGATTTAAAGTTCGTATGTTCGTACTGAAAGAGAACCTTAATGTAGTAAATTTAGTAATGATAAACTGTTTAAAAATAATTATAAATTTGTCACCAGTGTTTTTGCTCCAGTAGTCAGTATTTGTGATATGCGTCTTTCTTCTTCAATGCCCAAAATTGGACAGCATCTTTTCTGATAACGTTTTAATGCATCATGCAAACATTTCATTGTGGGAGTCTGCAAATTAAAATGTAATAGGTTACCACAATAAGTGGTCTGCATGCAATCTTGTTAATAAAATAAGCAGATTAGGCAATAAATTAGTGGATATGTAGGAGCCTCTGCAGCAAATAGACTGGCACAATTTTTAAGGTTCATGCCCAGTGCCAGAGGCCGCATTGAAGTTGGATAAAATAACTTCACAAAGTTACATGGGCTGGATAGTTAAAGGAATAGCAACAACAGCATTTATTTCTATAGCACGTTTTTCACACAAAGAGTGTTGCTCAAAGTGCCTACAAGATGTTAAAGAGATGGTTACAAGAATGAAAAACCAACACAATTAGGTAAAATTAATAATGAATAAGTAACAAAATAAACAAACCCATCCATGTTTACATAATAGGTCTATAATTAGCAGAAAAGCAGCACACTTATATATGATATGATATTGTAGGTCTCTATAGATGAGTAAGACCATAAGGTCAGATGAGCAGGAGGACAGAAAATAAACACTCCAGTCAAGCAGGAGAAAAAAAACAAAATCTACAGGAGTTAAAAGGCCAAAAGGCTGGCATGGAATACTCCCCAACCAAGATGATATTTTTTATATGATATATGTAGTTTGTAGTGTTGGCTGGATATTTTATAAATCTCTTGTTTTCATTCAGAATGGAGAGAAAAAAGAAAACTTGATATAATAAAAGCCAATAGTGACCAATGCATTACAGTGGCAAATAATTTCAGAAACGTCCATGGAATAAAGAGAAAAAAAATGTCCTTTTACTCATGTTGTCTAATCCACGTGTCCGTTATCGAGTTGTATGCTGAAAACCTGCAAAAATATTAAATCTGTAGTTTTAGAATAATCGTCAAACATTATAAACAGAAAACTAAAGCCTCATGGGAATGACTTTGTACTGAAGATCCACCTCTCACCTTATTTGTTGGTCAAGAATCCTGTCTTCAATTCAAGAAATTCTCAGCTACCACTACAAATTACATTGCTCAGGTAATATATGAAGCAATATTTTTAGGTGGAGTAATTCTTTAACGTATAGTTAGAGTAAACCGACTCGGTGGCACATGGTCACCACTTCAAGATGATCCACTGATTTATCGTTTGACTTGAGAGTGTGTCTGATGCACAGTTTGTTAAAATTCAACAACATTTGGACAATGTATGGTATTTATGAATTTTATTTTGGTTAAAGTTTGATATTTGATTTGTTATACTTTATTAATACTTTATTAATCCCGCTATGTGAAATTGTCTTATCAGATAAATTATTAAAAGAAGTGTAACTGTATAGAAATTGGTTTTGCATGGTTGGAAGTGCCATGTGGTGGTTAGAGTATTCACGTTTAAAGGAACACTCCAGCGAGAAATTATATTTCTTTGGTCTGTTAATTGCTCTGTGTAGTTTATAGTGACAGCAGAAGAAAATATTTAATCTCGTGTTGACGACCGGATTCTTGACCAATGAATGAAGGGGAGAGCTGGGTCTTCAGTTCAAAAGCACAGTATTGTGGGAAATGTGTTTTCCTGTTTAAAATGTTCATTATTTTTTCCAAATGTAACTATTAATAATATTTTAGCAAAAAATACCTGCTTTTTGCATGTTTTGAGCACATGACTGGATAATGGACATGAAGATTCTACAACACGAGTAATGTGAGGAATTTCTTTATTTCCATTGATGTTTTTGACATTGTTTGCCATTATACAGCACCTGTTTGGTTCGTTTATAACAATCCTTTAAAATGTTAAAACTACAGTATAGGTTGTAAAATATATATCATGTTTAGATGAAGCATTCCTTTAACCCTTAAGATGTCTTTGAATTCTGACTGAATGTTTTGTCTTAAGGGTCCGTTTTGACCTCATTCTAAGACCCCTTTTTAGGTTCCCTGGACAGCAAGTGTCTCCACCCAAAACCTATTTTATATACTGACTGACTATCTGAACCTGTAGTTTCGCTTCGTTTTAGCGCAGATAACATTTAAGATGTTTAATGGATTGTAAATAATTAAGGTATCCTAAATGTAGAGTAAAATCCATTAAACTGTCAGTCATAATTGACCCAAAAGCCCTTGGCAGTGTTAAGAATTTGTAGCAGCTTCACAAAAATGTGCCATTTGGAAACTTTTTTTGATTTTTAATGATCTTTCAGTTTCTGAGCTAAAAATATGACATTTACGTTGTTTTTAAGGGTTTTGAATAACAACTGTAAATGTAGAGTAAAATTCACTAAATTTTAGGTGGATCAAAACTGACCTGAAGGACATGGCATGAAAAACACATTTTTAAAGCCGTATTTCTGTTGTTCTAACCTGAGCAGATGAATTGTAAGGTGCCTTTTACTGATTTCAAATACAAAACTGGGTCATTTTTGACCTGAGGACGACATAAGAAAAGAAGAAAAATGTAGACTTGAGTTCGAGTTCTAGTCCCAACTTGCTGTATAACCAAGAGCAAGACACTTAAATATGTTTGCTACTTGAATAAACACAGTTTTTTATGTTAACAACTGTAATATACAGTATTCTGGTTCTGTAATTGCCTTGGATTGGGCTATTTTGTTTGTGAATATTATTTTTGTGTTATTTTTTTTCTTGTCTAACACATCTAGAAGCATTTTTAATTAGAGTACTCTCAAAGTTTTAAGAAACCTAAACCTGTCAAAGAAAAAAATCTGAAATATATTGAGATTTTTACATTTCATTGTTTTCACTCCTGTTTATACAGTTTGACATTATAGACCAAAGGATACCCTGACTGAAAGCAGCAAAGATCCTAGGGCTTCGTGTTGCATGCCAGTCGATGTCCTAGAGAAGTGAAGACATATTGGAGCACACTAGCTACACACAGAATGACCGCACCCATTATAAAAATGCATTTATTATTTTCAGTAGCTGCAGGTTATTAAAAAAATAATAAGCTAACAATAGGAAGCTACACCAATATGATTTTCTTATTCTTGATATATTTAGCTGGTACCTTTTATCCATGCCAACTTAAAACCTCTATGGGATACACTACAGTTTATTTATGTGTTTTACTTGTGTATCTTTTAACCCAGTATTATTAAATGGTTTGTTCAGACTCACAGTGGTTGTGCTGCCTGGAACTGAAAATGGCAGCCCTGTGGTTTGAATGCCAATGCCTTAGCCAGTACACCACAGTTCTAGTGTGCCAGCTACTTTAAGTCACAGGTTAGAGCTGTTGACAAGTTACAAGGCTCTGAGAAAGGCTGGCTTGGCATACATACAGATAAAACTCTGTTACAACAAATATCTTTACAGTTAAATTTTCATTACCACAAAGTATTTTTATTGTCCCATATGACACGAGTCTTTAGAAATCTCATTACTACAAAGTACATTCAGCAGATACTTTCATTACAAGGAAGTGCCCAAAAGACTTTGAAATGCCTGAATGAATCCTCCGCAGAGCAGTTAGTTCTGTGGTCGCAACTCAGTTAAGCACAATGATCCCCAAACAGAAACGTAAAAAAAAAAAAATGTTTTTTCTTTCTTCGCCACCGAAGCAAACAGAAAAGATCTCGATGGGTGATGCAAGGAACATTGTAAAGGCAGGGCACTAACCTAGCCACATCTCCGCCTGACTGCTGTGTCTGTGTACAGGCGAGTGGCAGATCGCGCTACAATAGATAACCCTGCTGTTCCTGTTTCAAGCTGAATAGAGCTGGTGTCGCTAAAGTACTGAGACTCAGCCTCGTGTTTTGGGTTGTAAGACAGGGACTTATAGCACGACCACACGATCTTTTAGGATTTGCATCTATGGCGCCTCACTGCACCGCTGTGAGCCTGCTGTTACCCTGCAACGGACAAACAATCTTCCACAGACGCGGCAATCGCGCTTCGGGACGCACTTCAGTGTGACGTTCCCGTGGGGGGGGGGGATCCCAATGAGTTCAGAAACCTCACAATACGAAGAAGAAGCAGAAAAGGATGATTCGGCTCCTGATTGATAACTGTGCTGCCCACAGCATGCGTCCACATTTAGATAATGTTCGCGTTGAATTCCTCCCACCCAATTGCATTGCAGTGCTTCAACCATTGGATTTGGGCATCATTTGCACCCTGAAAGTGTATTATGGCAAGGAAATTACGAGAAAAATTCCCATCAGCATAAATTATAGGCAGGAGGAGATTAACATTAATGCAAAAGAAGCTATTGAAATGATTACAGACGCCTGGACACAAGTTAAAGAGAGCACAATAGTGATAAATACAGAATCGCATTACTAAGAAATTTTCATTACAACGAAATATTTTTTAGGCCCCTAGCAGTTTGTTGTAATGGAATTTTACCTGTAAATTTCACTTTTAATGAAAATACATTGTAATTTTGGTAAATTAATAAGTTAAATGTTTCCTGCTTAGATTATAAAAATGCACAGTGTTTTTGTTTTTTTTTTGTTTCTTTGTTTGATAGAGTCATGAAATACTTGTTTGAGTTATTACAGCATATATTACGCTGTCTCAGTATCATTTTTGTGAATAGATTAATCTTGCAGAGTGTTTCACACAGGATCAAAGAGAAGAGAATGTGAATGAAGAGCAGTCAGGATGGTCTGTTCATGTAGAAGAGCTTCAGGTAGGAAGTGGTGTTTAGAAGGTGGAGCACAGCTCAGACTTTTATTAACAGTTTTAATAATGCAGAATTTCTCTAACTTATGTTCTGTTGAATGAAACACAGTAACGCAGAAAGAAGTAGTAATGATATCTTAAGTTCAGGTGGACTTTATCAGTTAAAGTAGGAATGATTTCCACTCCTCAGAATACATTGTACACTTCCGTTGTTCTTGATGTATTTTTCAATACAGTGTATTCTCTGCTTTCTGCGTTAGTGTTGTACAGTTTATCAATGGTGGACATTCCAGTTTACCAGAGTAATTGGAATCCTTTTGAGGGAAAACATGTAGATCAGAGATTCCCAAACTCGGTCCTGGGGGACCCCCTGTGCCTGCAGGTTTTTGTTCCAACCAGTTTCCATATTTCATTGGACTTTTAGCCTAATTTAAGTGAGTCGTTATTTCCCAGTTTCTGTGTTTTGGAGTCAATGTAGAAATTACAAACTAAGTTTGGTAGATTTTTATTAAAATGTAATAAGCAATTATATGGAGTATATGTATTTTTTAAGTCGTTAACAGTATTTTCAACCTAATTTTAATTCTGCTTTTCCAGGTGTTCTAGTTAATTTCATTGATGCTTTACTAATTAGCGGGTCTGACACTGAAGTCGTTGCTGCTTTCATCATCCTGGGTGTCTGCTATGCTGGTTGTTATTTGACACTATTACGGTTAAATGAATGTAGGAAAAGTGGAAAATAATAGGAAAACAACGAAAGAGAGTTAAGCATTTACAGCTTTAGAAAAAAATAGAAATATTTCTAAATGTGTTATAAATGTAAAAACCATACAGTTGTGTTTTTCTGAATGCAGAATAAGAG
Source organism: Polypterus bichir lapradei (assembly GCA_026402145.1). Classification (NCBI taxonomy): domain Eukaryota; kingdom Metazoa; phylum Chordata; class Cladistia; order Polypteriformes; family Polypteridae; genus Polypterus; species Polypterus bichir. The sequence continues at coordinate 5,395,809 of JANRMT010062824.1, read as the reverse complement.
AAGAGTAAAAAAAAAAGACCATGTAATTAAATGAGATCCATTGTTATCGATTATTATCACCGATTGTGAATCTGGTTGGAACAAAAACTTGCAGCCCCAGTGGGTCCCCAGGACCGAGTTTGGGAACCACTGATGTAGATAAATTACTCAGGTACTGATTCATTCGTGCACTAGGCTGAGTAACAGGGAGTTACTCAGTAGCGGAGACATGCAGGGCCACAATTCTGCACATGCCTATGAGTGACGGGATTTCTGAGGCAAACAAACCACATGTGCATTGGTTAGCAGACAGGTGCAAGAATTAGTGCAGAACGCCTGCTACTTTCATCCAGGACGTTTCAAATTCATTACATTCTCAGGAATCCCCATCTGAAGTGTCTGCCTGTAAATGTAGCACTAGAGGTTTAAATGTACCCTGCTGGCAATTCACCAATCAGAACGCAGTACTCGCTAGAGCCCGGCCTCTTAACTTTGATGGGTAAAAATAACAGACTTTGTTCCAAGGTTTATTTCATGGGGTGTTTGGTGTCACTGAAATAAATAAATGAAGAAATAATTAAACATATTAACAAAAAAAAAACCTATACTGCTATACCATTATATTTTTATTTATGTATTGTCACATTTCACACTACGTTTGTAAATTTTATTATTTAATTTTTACCAAATAACAAACTACTGCTGTGGTAGGCATAAGCGGTTAAAAAAATTTTTTGAGAACATACTCACCTTAGCGTATTTTACTTTGTGTTTGTCATTTTGGTGGTACTCATTTTTAAAGATTTTATAAGAAAAGAGTGAAAAACTGATAATGAATAAAATGATGTGAAAAATGTAATTGGGGAATAATTGTGTAGTGATTAATACAACTCCTAGGTTATACTTCTCTGTAGGATTTTTCATAGACATGTTCTTTGTAAAATCTGTCTTTTCCATACGTTACCAGGCAGTATTTGGCTTTTTAATTCTAATTTTGTAAAATGTTAAAAGAAAGGAAAACGTAAGGGAACAGTGATGAAACCCAAGTAAATGTTCCAGTCAGCAAAGTGTCTTCCCGGGCGGCTCAGAATGCAGAGTAAGCACAAATGGCTATGTGAGCAATAAATTTGATTACTTATACCCTTTGGCAATGTATTTAGTGTTTTTTGTCTACACAAGAATTTTTAATATAATTCTGACATGATACTTGAAAGCAATCTCCACAATGAAAGTAAGCACAGATTTGTTGACTTGATGCTGAAACTTTGGTAAGTTGTTTTCCTTTGATGATAACCGGCCTGTTTAATCTGCAGTCTCTTCACATCTTACTGGTGATGCATGTATTGTGTCATGTCAGAAGCTGTTTGACGTCACAGGAGACTAACATAAACTGAATGTCTAATCATGTTAAAGCAGCCCAGGAAATTGCAGACGTGACAGGTTTTTGGTTTTTTTTTTTTTTTTTTTTTTTTAATTACTGTACACATTTGCCAAGAAGGAATTAGAAAGTCTAATGCCTGGGCACGATAACGCCAACAAATGACACAATTAGGCATAGTTATTAGCACTATAAAGTATTTGAAGCATTTTATTGTTGAGGAAAATTGTTCAAGTAGATTTTGTTTTAAGAGAGCAATACATAAATAAAATGTTTCAGGTCCAAAACTGAAATCACAGCTTTATGTAAATAGGTAAATTTGTGTCCTGAACACAGGAGACCTTTAAAGTCAATTTAGTTTAGCAGTAGAAGATAACTATGCCTGTATAGGAATAAACTGTACATGAGCCGCATTGTTCAGTGTTTCTACCATGACAGAAAGCTGCAACATGAACAAATGAATGTGTGAAATGTGAGTATAAAGCTCAGCAATCTCAGTTCAGTTCAGGTGCAGCGTGCAGTGACAAGTTCTCAGGTTGAATGCAAGTAAATAAATTACCAAATACAAAAAAGCACACATAAAGACACAGATTTGTTTAATTAATAGTTTGAAACCGATTAACATGGAAACCAGTGATACAAGGCCTTTAAATGAAAATGAATTAAATATCTCTGCATACAAGGTGAAGTAGAAAATAAGAAAACAAAAAGATATATATATATATATATATATAATATAGAGAGAGAGAGAGAGCTTCACCCTCCTCCGAAACAGTGATACAATGGGAAACAAATTCCTTTTTTTTTTTTTTTTTTTTTTTTTGTTACCTTTGCTCAATAAGCTGCTGTGCTGCGTGATCTGCACTACGCTCGCCTACCCAAACCCCCACCCCACAAACGCTACGCACCATTATAAACAGGGGGGCTGAACGCACCCCCAGTAGACGCGGTCGCTCCTCCTAAATGGTGATGCAATGGGAAACAAGTGTTTTGGTTTTTTGTTTTTTTTTTTTTTTATAAACTTCCTCTTTGCTCGATCAGCCGCTGGCTTGCTGTTGCTCCTGTGCAGCGTGATCTGCATTTTGCCCGGCGCTTTGAACATTTTAAAGTCTCTGCCTTGTCTCTCTTCTCCCCCAGATGTCCTCAAACACTTTTCGATCTCTTTTCGCTATTCCCTTATTTCACCGAGTTATATTTTCCATTTGTTCATGCTAATGCGATCTTTACTCTCTTTTTTTTTTTTTTTTTTGAGGCTTTTGAATTTTCCTACTTCCATTATCTCTAACCTGCTCTGCATGTGTATCACGGGACTTGCTTCCAAACGTTGTAAGTATGACATGACTTGCCCATCTCGCGGGACGTGAAAGTGTCTCTCTTCAAAAGATCACGTCTCATCCCAAGTTGTTTTTTTTTTTTTTTTATTATATATAATTTATATATTGAAAAATATAACTGTTACCATATAAGATCCCTGCTGAATTTTACCATATCCCAGCAAAGTATAGAGACTTTCCATGCCCACCTCAGTGATTTGGAAAACATACTAAGTTGTTTTTTCTGAGATATTTTGTTAATAATGTTTATGCATGTGAATACTGGGGGTCCTCGGGTTACAACACAGTTCAGTTTCTACAACAGTGATGTAACCCAAATTCGAAAGAGAGTCGAAACACACTCTAGCCTAAGTTACTTACCTATCTTCACACATTTGCAAAATCATAATCTAGAACATAAAAACACAAAATCTAAGCCTCAGAAAAAGAAAAGGACATAAATATACTGTACTGTAGTAACAGAAAAAATGAGTGTAAAAAAATCCTTACCTTTATTCCTTCTCATGTCTCAATTTTTTTAAAGTTTTTATGGGAGTGAGCATTGTAAACTCGAAATGTTGTATGTTGAGACGTTGTAACCCGAGGACCCCCTGTATTTAATCTTTTTCAGAAATAGTTTTGAAATGTTTGAACAACACAAGTGAAGAACCTGGAATTTTTGATCTCAAGTGTCTGACATAAAGGGAGTAATAATGAAAACTAAAAGCAGGTTTAAAAAATGTGACCCCTATTACAAGTCATGAGATAAATTGTATTGTATCTAATTTTATAATCCAAAGTCCTGTCATGTGTGTAGTGCATGGTATAATATTATCACAAGACTGAAATGAAAGACAAAAGGCAAATGAACATCTTTTGTTGAAAGCAGGTCAAACTTGACCAAAGACTAGAACTAAGATATAACAGGCCAAGCTTACTGTACTTTGGCAGATCCGTTGTTCATCATCTGTATAATAACGTGAACGGCACACAGTGTGGACATCACAGTACATGAGAGTGAACTTGCACTGCAGGCTAACTGTTTTGCAGATACACTTAATATACTTAGTTGTGGCCCTGTGATGAATCACAGCTTCATTTCATAAATACACCAGTGTGACAAATCAAATTCCGCTAGGCCCACTGAAGCACTACCTTGTCATAGTATCGGTGCAGTTCTCATGATAGGCTAAAATGCTACTGGAAGCAGCAAGCTGTAGTAATTGATACCTCGATACATCTGTCACTGACCCTGGTTCAGAAATTGGGGTCGATTACATCAAGGAGTCATCGTACCACAGCTGGTCTTGCAGCTGCAGTCCTGTAGTATGATGGAGGGAGAAAGCCAACAAACTCCCAATTTTTTTTTTTTTTTTTTTTGGTCAAATCAGACAGCTGTCTCTGCTATGACTGTCCTGAGTGTGTGTTTTCAGTTACAGGGTATATTGTCACAGTGGGAAGGTCACAGCTTCATTTAGACTTTTGACAATGTCATTTTTTTTTTTAGAAGTAAATGTAACATTAAAATTCTACGCAGATACGGTCAGGAACCACAGCCAAAGTCGTTAAGGCTTTCAAGCAAGAAATAAAAGGTCAGCCATTGTTGGGGCAATATTTTATGTTCACTCAGAAAACAAAACGAGATGTTTAAATTTGAATGGTTTTCCACTGCAGTAACTTTACATTATAGGTTAATAGGTTTGTTGTTGTCAGGAGAAATTCTTATTTGCATGTGTTAATTAACAGGCAATTATGTCTTGTGTTACTGCAGTGCAAATATTTTATGTTAATATTTGAGTATTTTATTTTAATAAAAAATGCTTACCAAAAAACATATTAAAACTTGGGTATTTGATTTGAAGTTGCTTTGCAGCGTTTTGATTTATAAATGACTAATAATAATAAACATTAAACATACAGTACATTTTTATGAAAATTTCATATTGTAGGAACATTTTATTGTGAAACCTGAATTGCCATATGAATTGTATTGTGAGATAAATGTAATGTCTCATGCCTCCCTTTTACACCTTCACTTATATAAAAAAAAAAGCCACTCCCTACTTTTTAAGGATAAGTTAAACTAAGCTTTAGTATGATTTAAATTTTCATGCATACACCCAAACCATAATAAAGGAAAATTGAAACAGAAAAAAATTATAGCCCTTCCTCTGTCAGCCTTTTTCTTTTTCATAATTCCATTGGAGCCCATTGACTGTTGCACAGAGGGAAATAGCTACTTATCTGGCTCTGGGGGTCTCAAACTTGGGTCCCGGTGAGGCCAGTATGCCCATTTTATAGATGTTAATGACGTTTGTTATTTATGTGCACACTTTATTCCTGCTACATTAATGAGGGCAAATCATCAGAATGTTTAATGGTCTCCAATAAGATTAGTGCTCCCTCTTTCATTTCTTGTTGTTTGCTACATATTTTTATAGTGTTAGCTGGGCCGTTGCCTCATTTGTACAGCATTTGGTTTAGGATTCTCCGCATCAGTGGTAATGTTTGCAGTGTCTCATCTGTTGGAAAGGAAAATGCAGTGCACTTTTATTACTATTTGCATTATGTAATAACATCAATAGATGGTGCCTCGTAAACATTAACACTAAAAATCGCCAATGGAGCGTAACTGCCGGATGGATAGAAATCAACTTGTATAGATTTTTTGACCAACAAGAACTCTGCAGTCAACTGGTTAGGAATGCCACCTTTAGGCTATTTTTACTTTCTGAGGTTTAATTACTTTTACCGTCCCCTTTCTTAATGGATTTTTTATGACGTTCTGTTTCTCTCCACATTGCAGCTGTGGTCACTTTTTAAAAGCCCATTGAGGATGCTTGTAACTAAACTTGACATACTTCCCATATGCACTGCTTTATACTTCACTCTCCACCCATATAGAACCTGCCTTTCACAGTCACCCAGCGAAAATGGCAAGATCTGCTGCTTGCGTGTGCAATTTTTTTTTTTTTTTTTTTTTAAGAACATTTTTTGTTCCATAAATTCTCATCAGTATACCCAGCTGCATCCTGTGCACTGAGGTGCATCCAATCTTTCATTAAAAAAAATAAAATTTTGTTCTTATTTGGTGCTCTTGGAACCCAAATCCATTAAGTTATAAATTTTCACTTCTGTGCTTTTTGCTTGCATTGTTTTTCAATAGGCTTGGTGATTGTCATTGTAATTATTAGATTTTATTTCCATTCAGTTGCAAATGTTTGATTGTGCTGACTTACTATATCACACACATGTACATACATACAGGATGAGCCAAAATTATATTAACATTTGAATGGCAGAAACAAATTTATTCACAAAACACAAACTTTTGACAAACTATAGGCGGTGAACACTTCCATCAAGCTTGCAACCTCTCTCCTTTGCTCTAGTGTTAATCGTCTACCATGGTGTATGTCTGTCTGCAGAAGAAAAATAATCCATTAGTGTTAAAATTTTGACTCTCTCTCGATAGATATATATATATATATATATATACAGTATACTAGCAAAATACCCGCGCTTCGCAGCGGAGAAGTAGTGTGTTAAAGAAGCAATGAAAAAGAAAAGGAAACATTTTGAAAATAACGTAACATGATTGTCAATGTAATTGTTTTGTCACTGTTGAGTGATGAGTGTTGCTGTC
>JANRMT010062824.1:5344998-5379493 GCA_026402145.1 Polypterus bichir lapradei | reverse complement strand
ATTATCTAGATATATCTGTCTAATAATAATATTAAAAGATCAAAGCTTGATGTTTTTTCTAACTTAATTTTTACAGTTATAATTCAGTTTATATACATTAGTGATGTATTTTATCATAAACCTCAAAACACTTCCCAGTCAAATTACATTTTTCTTTTGTTATGGATGCTATTATTCTATGGCAGATTCAGGCGTGCTTGCTAAGTTGAGTAGAATTTAATGACATATTCTGTACTTTTCTGCAGTCCTCTGATTGCTCCCTCACTTAATTAAGCTTTTAGTTTAAGTCCTGCACCACTTTTCTATTGCCTATTGTGTGAATTAATGGTTCAAAATTCAATAATTAAAGGAACAAAAAACACAAGTTTTACTCATTTCGTTTTAAACATTTGCACTTTTGCAGCTGATCATCGTCATCGACTTTTATTTTTAAAACTGCACACCAAGTTAAGTTTTATTTGCTGAGAATATTGTACATTAGTGTTCTTCATGCTTTGAAGATATTTTGCTTTACATAACAATTACCACTGTTTACCCTTCTGCATAATTTGTTTTACGAAATGTAAAACACAGTTTCTTTATTTCTTACTTTTACTAAAGGAAGCTCCTGAAAGACCTGTTCTGGAATATATTGATTTGATTGATGATGACAATGAAGCAGAAGCCAGCACATCTTTTTCTGTGAAAGTGAGTGGTGTTCTTATCTAATTATATGGATAAGATTTTTTTTTTTTATGTAGCCGTTTTCATTAACAATGTTATGGCTTAGTTTTCAATTAATTATTTTCCACTTCTGTGAAATATTACTTGGAAATGTGACCATAAGGGATTGTTAGTTTTGTTAATCAGAAATAGATATCAACAACAACAACAACAACATTTATTTATATAGCACATTTTCATACAAAAAAATGTAGCTCAAAGTGCTTTACATAATGAAGAATAGAAAAATAAGAGACACATTAAGAAAATAAAATAAGTCAACATTAATTAACATAGAATAAGTGTAAGGTCCAATGGCCAGGGGGGACAGAAAAAACAAAAAAAAAACTCCAGACGGCCGGAGAAAAAAAATAAAATCTGCAGGGATTCCAGGCCATGAGACCGCCCAGTCCCCTCTGGGATATAGCTGACAAGGTGCAGATGCAACACATCAGAGAGTTGCTGACGATGTAGTTGTCTCAACTCTCACTCAGCTGACACTTTGTGAAAGTTTACCGTTTTGCCTCACTGTTAACCTGAGGAAGATCTAGGTTACGGGCCAAGATGTTAAAGCCGACCCTTCCATCAGTATCATTAACTATAAACTGAAGGTCATCCTTGAGTTCACTTACCTGGGCTCAGTGATTTTTAGACAGCCTGTGACTCTGGAGTGAGGTCAACAAGCTTATGGGGAAGGCAGCTGCAATGTTTTCCACACTGAAAAAGAGAGTCTGGGCCGTCAGCAAGCTCATGGAGAATGCCGAAGTCCAGGAGCCTCATTTATAAAGCTTGTGAATGCACAAAAAGAGGCTTGAAATATGTGTGCGGAACTTCCCATGCAAACATCAGCATTTATGACACAACATTTATTTATATAGCACATTTCCGTACAGTGTAGCTCAAATTGCTTTACAAGATGTCAAAGAGAAAGTTACAAGAAAAGAAAAACCAAATAAGGCAATAATATTAAAGAAGAAAGAAAAAAACAAATGAATCTAAACAATCTTAAAAGCAGATAAATGTCAAGTGGAAGAGCAGCTTCCTTATAAGATAATTGTAATTTATAAAGGTACATTGCATAAAAATTTGCATGCGTCAGGTTTTATAAATTTGAATTTCTTATTTATTTATTTTTTTAACATATGCAGCTTATTTCTTTGGCATGTGCATATTTTTTACAATAAAATCCACTCAAAGTTTTATAAATTAGGCCCTGGGTGTGTATGGCCTGTATGCTGAGCACATTGCTGTATGTCGGCAAGAGTTGGATTCTGGGAAGAAAACAAAAATCGACATCTCAGGTCCTTTAACATGCACTACTTCAGGCGTATATTTGGCATAACTTAGAAAAATAAGATTACAGCCAGGGCAGTGAATGAGAGGGAGGACAACACCCTCATCCTCGCCTTTCTCAAGCACAAACATATGCGCTAGCTGGATGTCATTTCACACATGTCCAATGGTGGAACGACCGAATACTGGCATCTCGCAGCTGGCCAACAGGTAGTCCCCAAATGCATTGCTTACAATGATATTGATAAGTGTGACTTCATTGACGTTCTCTTAACATCAAAACTGGCACTTGGCAGTTGGTCGCCTGTGGTTGGAGTACCAGAAAGTAGATGATGATGATGATGAAGAGTCTCTTGAGGTATGAGACTGAATCGATGCAGAAAGCCAATGATAAGAGAGCTCACAGGAAGTCCTGTACCCAAGATGTCAGAGCTTCCTCAGTGCTCTGCAGTAGACATCTGGTCAAATTCCCAATTTAGGGCTAGTTTGATAAAGGCAGTAAATTATTTCAAATGGAAAGTAAGATCTGACCCCTTTCAGGCAGGAACGAGCTCTAAATCGGTCGATTGGTCCAAATTCTGTTAAGCATTGCTTTCTTCCCTTAACAAAGTTATGTGAGGAATTTGAGATATACTGAAATATGTGGGTGTCACATACAGGTGCCATGTCTTTCAGTATATAGACTGTAAGGTCGCATGCTGGTGCTGTTTTTGCACCATCAGAAACTGTAAATCCAGACCTTGTAACAATGAAGCTTTATGTGCAAATAAAAAAAAAAAAAAAAAAAAGTATTGTAGTTGGGTTGTGGTATCCTGTGCCTTTCCCCCTAGATGGTTAGGTAATATAGAACCTTTATCAGTCTTAACAAGCAAACAGTATTCATTCTCTGTGAAAACCCTATGGTTCTGTCCTTCATGTGGGTCTGCAGCGCTGTGGAGTTGGTACACAAACTATTCAACTCCAACTCTGCTTCTTCTAACACCGGCTCCTCAATTTCTGGAACCTCCAACTTGGCTCCACTTTTTTGTAATTAGACTAATATATGTACTGTGTTGATTGAAAGCACTGAAGGTACAAGGCTGTTCATCACTGCCAGTGTGAATCATCAGGTTACTTTTTATAACTCTAACCTGTTAAAGTTTAGGCTTAAAAGACTGTAGCAGTATTGTTGCTTACAAACAGGGAGTAACATTAAACATAAAACTTGTTCTTTCGACTGCTCCCGTTAGGGGTTGCCACAGCAGATCATCTTGTTCCATATCTTTCTGTCCTTGTCATCTTGCTCTGTCACCCCCATCACCTGCATCTCCTCTCTCTCCACATCCATAAACCTTCTCTTAGGCCTTCCTCTCTACCCCTTGCCTGGCTGCTCTATCCTTAGCATCCTTCTCCCAATATACCCAGCATTTCTCCTCTGCACATGTCCAAACCAACACAATCTCTCCTCTCTGACTTTGTCTCCCACATGAGCTGACCCTGTAATGTCCTCATTTCTAATCCTGTCCATCCGCATCACACCCAATGCAAATCTTAGCATCTTTAACTCTGCCACCTCCAGCTCTGTCTAACCCAATAGTTGCTTCCATCTCCAACTCCACAGTCCTGCAGGTACATATATGTAACCCTCAGATTTTTAATCCACATTTAATATTTGAAGGAATACAAATCTCCTTTGTTAGTTCATGTGACAGTTTTTTTTTTGGTTGTTTTTTTGTCAGTTGGCCAACAATATAATACTGATTAAAATCATTCAGGCATAATAATAGGACTTCTGCCAATGCCACTACTTAAGACATGAGCTTAAATAAAACTACACTCGGTGCTCACTTGAAATTTGAAAATAGACAAAATGCCATCTGGCTTGCTAAATTGAGTAATGTCTGCCGGTTTAACAGAGAGTGATTTCAAAAATACTATTTACTGAAAAAAGACCATGCAACACATTATCAGCTCTTCCATGCAGGTATACTGTCTTCCCTTGAATACAATTTATATATAGTAGCAAGGTTTCAGATCTCTCCCTGAAAAAATATACTTCTCTCTATTAAAAAAAAAAAAAAAAATTCTGGAGAGAAACACAAGGGCATCGAGACGTGATCTTCACGTTAAGATCACAAAGACATTTAAAAGAAACTGCGAGATGAAAGACATTGGCCACGGAGCATCCCACGGGGACCTTAAACATGAGACTTTGTGCCAAGAGATTGTCCCAGGACAGTCTCACGATGATGTGGAACATGAGATTCTTGCAAGATACGCCCTTCTTATCAAATAAGAGCACGGACAGCCAGCAAACCATTCAGTCATGTAAAGGCATGTAGCACACACAGATCCTGTGCTCTCAGCACATATAAAACATATAAGGACAATACATTATAAATGAAACGTCGACGACTAAGCGAAGAAGAGAGACTCAAAAGCGTTGGAGAGAAAAAAGAGCAAAGAAAGAATAATCTAGGTGCAAATTCAGAAAATAAGGAAAGTAATTATCAGCCTGGAACAAGTAGAATTGGGAAAAAAAGCAGGTCCAATCGGGCTTAGAATTAAAAGACAGAGTAAAAGACAAAGTAGAACTTCATAAAGACGTTGACAAACGTTGGTGCGATACACATGTGGAGAAAGTTAAAGGATATGAAAGTAGGAAAATTAGAAAGTATAAAAAAAAGAAAGTAAAGATCGCAGTAGTGCAAACAAACTGCCTCATTTAACTATGGACCAGTCTAACTTTGGTTTTGCACAATAATCACAGCACTATTGTACCACGCATTTCACTGCGTGTTGTCCTGTATAACTATGCATGTGACAAATAAAGAATCTTGAGAATTTCAAAAACGGAGTTTACCGCGCATGCATTTATTTGTTACTTCGTAAAAAAAAAAAAAAAGATTAACTGCTGATGATAAAGATCGTTTTGTCTGTGCTGAAATTCCAAACAGAGTAACCTATCCTGAATTACGGTACAAAGTCATTAAACACAAGTCTCACTGACCTCATTAAAAAGATTCAGCATATTGGTGTTTCCTTTAGAAGCAAAAGCTCCCTAATTGGAATACGTTCTTTTAAATTGCGGCATTTTAAGTAACCGAAAATATAGAGATATGATATTAAAAGGCGATATCCCTCCCATAGTGATTACGGTGGTACAAAAATCATATACGAGAATTATACTTAGCTTTCTTTAATAACGATTTACGTGGTATAACAGATGAAAGGAAGCCAAAGCAGACAATACCAAGGTCGGCGCTTGATCTGTAGAGTCTGCCATTTTCGTCACTGTGCTGAAAGGATTTTTCCAGATGGATGACATCCTCCATCCATAGGCTTCAAAGGGTTGGGCCGTGTCCAAGCCTTTTTTATACTGGCTGCTCCATGTGCTGGTCCTCTCTGGTCTCCAAACAAGGACAGTAAAGGACTCAACCCCACCTCCAGAAATACAATAATAGCGCAATGCCTACGCTGCAGTTGTTACCTTCATTCTTCAAACTGCTAAAGTAATGGTTTTCTAAATGCAGGCAGACTAGCCCCTGTGTGCCAAACTTAGCCTGCACATGTGAATGAATCCTTTAAAAGTGTTTTACAGAGACAGTGACATTAACCTTACTATTATAGCAAATGTATTATAACAATTGGGACTCACAAGATTCCAAATGTTGTTTTTACAGAAGTTCTGAAATAAAAGTGAAACTAATGAAATAGCAACAATTCAAAGAAAAAAAAATCTTAAAAGTGTGTATCCGGAAAACCAAACACAGGGGTTGGCGAGCAAAGCCCCCCAGTGAAAATGATATACTATAATAAATTGGCTGCCACAGTGCCTTATTATTTTTTTTGAAGTGGTAAGTATCTTTTGCAACTGTTTCTTAACAACAAAGCACACAATAAAAACATTTTAACACATAGTTCTTTTGGTGCACAGTTTCCTTTTTTTTTTTTTTTTTTTTTTTTTTTTTTTTCTCTCACACTCAGCAGTGATCTCCCATAGTCCAGTTTGCTTAGATAGAAGTGAACATGCTAATAGCAATTAGGTGTGTACCAAATCAACTGTACCGAGATCCTTTGGAAATCGTTGTTCTGGTGCAGTAGTAAGTGAACTTTGAAACAGGTTTAATGTGAGGTATTAATGTGGTCTGACAGGGGACCATTCTACTTTAAGGAAGTACTGTGCATTATATGAAACTGGTAATTGGGAAATCTCCGTATGTGACGGTCTGGGTCGCTCTAAGCTCCCTTCTACCCATAACCATTGATAGTCATGAACTGAGATAAACCTGCAGTTGATGGGACACAATTATTTATTTAAATCCTGCACAATACCCAGGACCACTTCTCGCACTCCTCCCACCTCTAGGCCACCAGTTGCATGGGAGTGCCCCACTTTCCTCCCAACTCAGTGCAACTAGTGTCCCAGGTCCACAGCATGGCCGTTAACACTACACAATAAAACAAAACCCAAGCCCCCCGTTCTAAAAACCAGAAAATTAAAAGACACAAAACTTTAAAATAACAATAAAGTCCGCAATTAATAAATAGTCCGTTAAAAATTTAAAAATCCTAAAATGTCCTGTTCCAGCATGAGTCTGTGTGTCTGTGGCACCAAACTCAGTTGCTGTTCCTCTTTTGATTTTCTTTCTGTCACGGCTCATCCCACTGCTTAACACCATTTGTGAACGTCCGGGGTCTGCTTTACACTCCCTTGTCACTTCTAGGATTCTCTTCAACCCGTAACCGTTAATAGTCGTGAACTGAGATGAGCCTGCAATTGACAGGACACGATTATTGATTTAAAACCTGCACAACGCCACAGACCACTTCTCGCACAGTACAAATACAAATCCACACATGCAGTGAAGTTCACGTAAAGCAGCCTGGACAAGTACGAATCGGTCAGATCAATCCTAGAACCTGATTCTGCCTTGGAGCCTTTTTTTTTTAGAAACAGTTGACCGCGTTAAAAAAAAAGTGTTGATTCACGTGATTCATCCTCATACAGAGTTGATGATAAATGAATGCTGTGATTCAAAATCCCTGATCCTCATAATTAAAGTGACACACACCGGTGGAGCTTCCTGTCCGTGGGATCAGACTGCTGGCACATTAACTATGTTGTAAATGTGAATCAAACATTCCCAAGTGAACATTATTTACAGGCTTAAAGACGGCAGACATGTGATGTGAGGTAACCTAAGTCGAGGTGGTGTTCATGCTAATGGAGAGTAAATAGGTAACATCATACAATGAAATGAAGTTCACCCGATATGTCTACTGTGTAAATTAAATTGAAGCATGTCACTGTATGCCCTTGGCAGACCTGCCATAAAGTTGGTTAGATGACATGCATTCTTTCTGTAGCATGCAAAGTAACACATCATTTTCATGTGCTCATCTAATTATCATATAGGACATTCTGCCCATAGAGCCACGTTTGATAAAGAAACTGCAGAATCATTGCAAATGTGCCAGTCACAAGCGCAGCCCTTGTCAAGTCCTCATGGAGATTTTTTTGGGAACTGTTTCTGCATTACCTGCATTGTGAGGGAGTGTCAGTTACGGCACTTGCGGCCATGTGGTGTGATTCCCTGAGGGTGATCCAGCTCGAAAGATCCTCATTGTTGAGGACCCAAGTGGCTGGATCAGGCCAAGGGAATGCCCACATAACACCTGGCTGCAGCAGATAGATGGTCATTTCTGGAGGGTGGGACTGGACCGCGTATCTGCCTGGGGGGGGTTGCCAATCGGGATCCCGAGCTGTTTAGTCGTGCAGTGTGCTGTACCAGTGTATGCTCCCCAACCTGACCTGTTTATGCCCAATGAATGAGTCCACAACACACCAACAGGGTGTTTGTTGTTGTTACTTCTGGTTTGCTTGTGTGAAACGCAACCAAACTAACTAGAGATTGGAAATAAATGTAACTAGTCATCTCCTGCAGACCCCTGTGACCCTGTAGTTAGGATATAGCGGGTTGGATAATGGATGGATGGATAGTCATCTCCTGATTCAGCACAAAGCAAACACACTATGAGTGTAAGAAGATCTGCCATTTCTCCAGTCAGTACTTTTGTGTCGTGTTCCACACTCGAATGTTTCTTTTAAAGTATTTTAATCTTGTAGAAATGTTGGTCAATTTTTGCTTCAATAATCAGTCTATGCATTGTTATGAGATGGCATTTAATGCCAAATAGATTTGTTGGCATAACGTCTATGATGATTAAGAGCAAACACCTTTTATTTAATGGGTGTGTCATTTTAAAGTGGTGTTTTTTTTTTTTTTGTTTTTTTTTTATATACTTCATGTTCAGACATTTTAAAAGTGGTGTCAGTCTATGGAGTGTGTTTAAAAAAAATAAAAAAATAAAACAAAATTTACCTCTGCAGAGACGACCTCGGCCAAAAGACCATGTGGATTGGCAGAAAGCAAGGGTCACTTGCACTCTTGATCGTCTTGCTCGGCATGTAGAAGTTGAGAAAAAGGAAAGGGAACAGAAAACTAAAGCATTTAAGGTAAGTTATGCATTTATATGTTTTCATTTTTTTCTTTTTTTAGATTTAAGGATACTTCTGTAAGTTGGCTCCAGACTACATTTTCATAACTTTAAAAAACTTGCTTTGTGGTTTCACTATCATTGCACAAACTGCAAGTTGTAACTCACAGAACTGTAGTCTGACCTGCTACAGATGATGTAAGTTTTACTCATCCAATCCAAATATCTGATTCAAGAAGTAAGTCGCACCTTCAGATATGATTACCTTTATGGGAGTGTTCAGACACGGCAGCACAAAACATATGCAAAAAATCAACAAATCTTTATTAAATAATAATACATAGTCCCTCTGATTACCTCATTTATATCTATAGTAGCTCTGTCCTGGTGTGGTTTTTCTTAAAGTGATATCAGTAAACCTCTTTACCATATTATTTTTATGTTATTTAATACTTGTGTACAGGAAATTGGTGATAGAAACCTTTTGTGTGCCTGTACAAGAATGCAGACTGGATTATCCTCCAATATTGGTTAGGGTTTTATATAGTACACATTAATAAAATCTGTATCAAGCTCAGAAAGGGTATGCTTTTTAAATTTCAATATCAAGAAAGGTATTACTTGTTGTTTTTTGCGTAATGCTGGAATTTGTAAATTAGTACAATTTTAGTATGGTGTTCTTGAACGGGCTTGGCTGGATTTCAAATTGAGTGGTGTTTTCTAGGGACTGTTGGTTTATGTGCTTTGGGGTTTAAGATCTATTAGTCTTAAAGTAGATGATGTAGGTGCCAGGGTGGATGGACTGGCATCCTGACCCGAATAGAGGATTGTTCCTTACCTGGACTGAAAGCCATAAGGGAAAGATCTGAATAGACAGGCGACCTTACCTGGTTGGTGGTTGGTACCTTTCCTGGCCGGAAAGGTTTAATGTAAGGACCGAGAAGGACTGCCTCTTAGGTCATGTAATTCCCTAGTACGCCAAATGGCAGCATCCCTCCCATTTGTACACCAGCAGGGCATTGTAGGAGTTGTACTCCTGATGGACAACCTTGTAGGGGTGCTTAGGTGAGATGTGGGGAGAGGACTCCCATACTTCAAAGAGGTTCTTCCTGACCCAGAAGTGCTTCCCGGGTGTGATCGTGTGGCACCAGAACATCTGGGTCTGGCATAAAAGAAGATGCTCAACCTAATCCAGAGAGTCTGAACCAGGATAAAAAAGGATAACGCTTGCCTGGGAATAGTGGAAGTAGTGTAAGGGGAGGAATTGTATTGTGGTTTTGAGAAGAAGAAGCCTGTAAAGGTACAATCTTTGAGTAAACCCATCTATCTGAACCTGTGACAGTGGTCTTGGAATTGTGTTTGGGGTGGCACCCCGTTGGTCACAATGTATTTGTGTTACATCATTAAATATAAAGTAATTTAATAGGCCCTTATGTCAAACATGTAGTATTTTACCATATTTTGCTATGAATATTTCAATATACATTTTAGGAAAGGATCAATTATGTAAAAAATTTATTTTAGGTTAACACTTTTTTGCATGTTAAAATGAAAATTCTGTAATGACTTTCAGTTTTTATGGATTACTACATGTGTTAATACTTGTAATTATTTACAGCTATAAGGAATTCAGTCTAATCAAGAAAACTGAGGACTGTGTCAGTAATTCAGTAAAATTACTGCCGAATGAAAAATAGGTTGTAAGGTTTAATGGCTCAAATTACATTTTATATTTGAGTTTGCTCAACTTTTGAAGACTCCTGGTTATTTTGTGCCTAAATGCTTGCTTTATTAGTTTATGCGTGACATTTCAGTCCTTACTCACTGCATTCACAAATCTGACAAATTATGTAAACATGGGCAATGCTTCATAAAGAGGGTTTGGAGCCAGCAGTGAATAAGTAGGAGGCCAGAGGTGACGTAATTTCTAATGAAGATCAGAAAACATGAAAGAATTACTTAGGAAGGATTGAGGTTGATATCCTATTGCATTTACAGATATAAAAATCATATTAAAATGCAGTGTGTCAAAGTGACAAGTAAATATATGTATAAAAAATTATATACATAGATATATAGATAGATACTTTCTATCTGTCCACTTTTCACGAGAGAACTATTTAACGGATTTAGTTTGAGTTTTTTTCCTATAATTTGCTTGAACATTCTGGTTGATTTTGCGACTTCTCTCATCGTGCTAAGTATCATGGTTTGCGTGCAGGAGCGATATATTCACTCAAATCCGGGAGAGAGGCTGCGGACTGAGGGGAGGGGTAGTAGGTGGGCCCCTCCTCACTCACGTGCCAGCCTCCATTCAAGTCGCTCTACCTCTTGCTTTGTGTTGAAGCGTATCTTGCCTTTGCTTAGCCTGCGATACCCGCTTGATTGATTTTTAAAGTTTGTCCTTTTTCAATACTACGTGGGCAGAGCCACGGGGAACAGCTAGTACTGAATAAAAAAAAAAAAAAAAATATCATATTAAAATACAGTGTGTCAAAGTGACAAGCTAATATATATTAAAAAAATGTATAAATAGAAACAAGAATACTGAATAAAATGAACACCAAAATGATCTTAGAAAAAACGTGGCATCAGTTTAAGGGAAGGACATAGTAAATTAAATTTAGAAAGTTTATTTAGGAAGATGCTTGATCAGTACACATTGATTTAATTGTATGTTACTGTAGAACAAGCTAAAAATCGGGCATCTAGAAACTTTCCAGAATGCATTAATTAGGACTAAAATAAACAAACATTTTTTTGCTGAAATGGGTTAATTGTCATCAGCATTCAGTTGTGATATTTCAATTGGCCAGCTACCTGAATTCCTTGATGTGTGAATGCACAATTGTCTTTTTCCTTCTAGTGCCTTTAGTCTTTTTAATTTCTTCATGCATACCTGTAACCACAATTTAAAGCTTGATATCCCATCACTATTACTAGGAAGTAGCAGCTATTTAAAAAGAAAATTGTTGGCATATGTTCTTACCACATTTCATTTGAAGTGTATTAACTGTATATGAAGTACTCTACAGCTCTTAGCACTTATTTAACTTATAAACTGACAGGGACACTTACTGAGGTAAAATACGGCTTCACAGCCCTGTGTGCTATTTGCATGCATATGGGTGTGGAATTTATTACTCGTCTGTTTATTTGCATCTTATTTTCAGGAAAAAATGGATTCCCAGCATGCACATGGCTTGCAGGAGTTAGAATTTATGCAAGAGCACCCTGAGAAGGAGGAAGCCAGGCGATGTGTTGATCACTGGTTAAAAATGCCAGGTAAATATTGGCTTTTGTATTTTCTAGGAACCCCGTGATATTCTTCCCAGAGCCATGATGTTGTAATTTGTTTTTCTTATGTTTTATGATATAATGTATTGGCAGTTTATTCTCCAGTATATTACAATATATTGCAAATATTCCAAAAATATCCAAAATACTTTTGGTCCCAGGCATTTTGGATTAGAGATGCTTAACCTGTACATTGTCTAAATTTAGCTTTGGGTCTCCATTTCAGATGAGGCGGTATGTTCATAGGAATGCTATCGAGTAGATTAAATGTTTTGTATATTAAAGTACATTTAACATTTTTTGCAGCTTTTCCTTCTTCTGAAATGTATTTAAGACTGTACCAATAAAATTAATTCTTTTTTTACATTCTTACAGATGGTGCACTGTTCACATAAACACAGTAGCAATAAATAAATAAAAAAAAAAACTCTGATACTTGCCCTCAGTGTATTGATGATATACAATGTAAGGAAGAAGAATATTACAGTACCTCAACTGCATCGATTTTCTGTTCTCCCACCTCTAGAGGGGGCGTTCTGTGATCCATTTTCTTCTGTTTGGAGAGCTTTGTTGAAGCTCAGAACTGGTTTTATACATTCCAGAGATAAACTTGGGACATTCATTCCTCAGAATATGTGTAAACAATGCAGCAAAAAAAAGTTTCTTTTTCTTCATAGTTCTTTTGGCACAACAGAATGAAATATTCCAGTAGCACAAAACAAAGTTCAGCCCTTCAGGTACTTTAGTTAGCTAGTAGGGAAAGAAAGACAGTCTTAATTTATATTTTGTCAGAGTGCTTGCTTTCATTCTGTCAGGTTTTTCTGAATTACATTTGTCATATCAATCTTTTTGTTTCCATTGAGAATGTAAATGCCAAAGTGAACTCAAATGCTCAAGTAAATCACGAAGGTAGCATTTTATGTCGGAGGCTTGGCAGCAGCACTAACATTACCTTATGTAGAAGAAGAGAAGCAGCATTGAAGTTTGATAGTCGTTCACCGTTTATGAGAGTTGTTATGCAGGCACCAGAAAAGCACAGTTTCTGCATTCCTGTAAATGTTGCATCCTCATTGTTCAGTGTATTGATGTCCTATCACCATGAACAAATTTTATAATACAGTAAGCACTATGCTGTATTAATCTTGCCTCCAGTTGACTCTGGCTTAGCTCACAGATCCCCTTGACCTTTAAGTTTACTTTTAATTTGTTCTTGGGAGAGCCTGCATGCATTTTCAAAAGGGCCTTTGACATGTTTTTAAACTTGTATTCCTGATTCCACACTATCTGAACTTTATGATGTCCTTTTTGTGTTTTTACATTGTAAGTCTCCTGTGATCATAAGTTTAATAAATTATATGATCTGCAGGTTTAAAGCCTGGTGTGGTCAATTCTAGATCCAGAAATTCTTCACAACCTGTCCCTCAACAAAATGTGAAACCAGTAATGTGCCCAATCATGAACTGTTACCGGATGTTTGATAGTGGCCCGCTCCTGCTGGGTCATCTCAAAAGGTATGTGTTTCTATTGTCATTCATTAATCTAAAAGTATATTTGGATAATTTCTGTTTAAAAGCATCTGAATTCATTAATATTTAATAACTAACTCCTGAGTAGCTGCTGTTGTATAGATTTTGCTTGTTTTCATTTCAGGTTTGTGCTTATTCATCAGTTAAATTCAGAATAATGAAGAAAGCCAAAATGTATAGATAAAGATATGGAAAGAGAAATAAATTCTATCCTTATTAAAATAACATTTAAATTTTTGGCATCGATCTATGCTAAGCAATGAAACACTACTGATGAACTTTTTTTCCCCATGAAGTGACATGAAAACACTTGAATGGGTAATGAGTGAATTTACTTGATTGTCATTCAGACCATCCATCAAGAAGTGCACAGATGAGCGAAACTGCATTTCTCCAGGTTCAATGTGTGAACATAAAGACAAGTGCATGTTATACATACAACAACAGACAGACATAATAGCCAGCATAAACGGATAAAATATATGTATATTCCAATAGACAAATGGAGATAACAAGTACTGCTCAGAACTATTAAAATTGCAGCTTACTTGGATTCATTCTCGCTAGCTGCCCTTATTGCAATAGGAGTGTGGTCAATTGATCCGATTATGCTAAGAAACTGGACACTGCTGCAAATTATCATTTTATGTTGGCAAAAACGTGTTATATATTGTGGAACGAGACACAGACAGACGAACAACGTTTGTTCACCCAACACACACATTTATTTTCCTCTAATATTTACAAGTTCAAGTGCACAACCCAGTGCCTCCAGCACCAATCTCCCAAAGTCCAGGCCTCTCTCTCCAGTGCCTGCCGCCTCCATTCCTCTCCAGTAAGACTCTCGTCCACTTCCACCTGACTCCAGTCATCATACTTGCCCTTATGGGCTCCAGGTGCTTCCCGACACTCCTCCGTGGACACCCCCCCTGTGTGGCGGAAGTGCCGGCTGCACACCTGGAAGCACTCCGGGTGTCCCCAGTCTTCTTCCCCCCCAGCATTTCCGGGTGTGGCAGAAGTGCTGAGGTCCAGAGCTCTCCAGGCACTGGGGTGCCCCCTGGTGGTGACCACGGGCCCCTACAGGGTTGAGCTTCCAAGCTGTGCACCCGTGGTCCCCAACGCAACCAGGGCGGTCACCCCCTCATGGTCTGGAGGAGGCGCAAGCCCTCCTCCGGTCCTCTCGGGCGTCCCAGCTGGGTACCACCCCCAGCCATATGCCACGATATGTACACCCACACCATTCAAAAACCGGGTGTAGTGCCTTGTCAGATGGTTAATGGCTTCCAGAACAGCAGGCATGATGGAGTGAAGGTTGGCTGATTGGTCAGCCAGTTCCCTGAGAAGTGACAACAGGTAGCAGATATAAACTTGAAAAAAACTAAAACATTTGTCAGCACAAATGCACAGCATTGGCTTTCTTAAAAGGGAAATAAAACTCATCATATTCATCACTTTTGAGGTTTAATGTGTTTATCACTTCAGTGCACATTATAGTAATGGTTTGGTGATGAGAATTATTATATTAGTAAGTATGAGTCTCACTTAGCTCCATTTTTTTCTAAACCTTTATGGTCTTGTGAGCCAGTTTTCCCTTCTTAACTTGATTCATGACCCACAAGGAGGGTAAAGTTCCCCCTTAGTAAAATGAGTGTGAAGGTAAGAGCGGAGTTTGCATTGGTAAATCGCAAATGTCAAAGGGCCAGGGAGTGGTGGGCAGAGGTTGGGTGGCTGGGTAGTCCCCCTTGGTAAATTTTATGTTGGGTGCCCTACACAATTTGTAAAGTTTGTAATTGTGTTTTTACACATAAACCTTCTGCAGTACTCTGAGCCTACACTCTGTGAAGAGCGCTACACAAAAATAAATTGGAATTGCTGTTTACTAACTTTATGAATATGTCATTATTTTGTATATACCTGAATGCAGTCTGTAATAATACATGTAAAACATTTATTCCTATTTTATCAAATTTTCATTATAAAGTATTTGTGGCATGAAATACAAGAAGCAGGAACATTTTTCTGTTTTATCAAATGCTATGCCATGTCTAAATGAATATATGTTACAGTAAAGTGAAATATTGGTACTTTGTTCTTTTTCTGGCTCTTTTTCTTATAGATTTGATCATTCTCCATGTGACCCCACTGTTACTCTTAAAGGTGCCCCTTCAATGTCTTACGCATGTGTTGTTTGCTGTAAACGTTTCTCAACTGAACAACAGTATAATGATCACCTTCAGACTAAGGTAATGCTTTAACTGCATTTATCTTAAAATTGTTATTTAATGTGTAAATAGCATTTGCAAACAAAAGAGGAGACGTAGAGTAGTGCTGTAGTGTTACCTTAAGAAAGGACCAGAGTAGTCTTAGTGATGTTTAACTTACACATTGATGTATCTAATAATTGTGGCAGGTAGCCGGGACGCCCAGAGTGTATGGGGGGGGGGGGGGAGAATAGAGTATTTTTGGGACAGTTTCTCCCCCGGGCTGACATAGGGCAGCCCCCTTGGATTCCAGCAGGGCCACCAATCCTTCGCATGGGAGCTCAACCCTTTTGGAACCTGTGGCCACCACCAGGGGGCGCATGAACCTTTCCAGTGCCGCCTTTGGCTACACTTCTGCCACACCCAGAAGTGTAGCCAGAAGAAGCTTGTTGGGCACCTGGAGTCCTTCTGGTTACCCAGTCCCACCATTCAGGGGCCTGTGTCGGGAGGAAGAGGACAAAGCCTGAGAAGAAGTGGAGACGGATGGACTGGTGGAAAGAAGGGACTGTGTATTCGGGTGTTGGTGATTGGTGAACTGTGCTGTGGGGGGCAGGGTGAAACGCTCCCCAATTGTAAAGAAACGTGTGTAATGTGGCAAATTCTGTCTGTGTCTGAGCTAGGGCGGCTGCATGTGCCCTGGTGGCTTCACAAATATGAGTATGTATGTGTGTATGTATGTGTATATGTGTGTGTGTGTATATATAAATATATACACAGTATATAGAAATAAATTTATGTAGAATTACCTCACATGCAAATACTTTAATAAATTGTTCAGAATGTCTTTACACTGACAATACCCTGATTTATTTGGCTATTTCTCCAAATGATCTTTGTTATATTGATTCATTGTGTGATAGCCTACAGCTATTTAACATCTGGATGCAGCAACATTTCCTTCAATTAAACAAAGATAAAACTGAAATTTTACTATTTGTCAATAAACAGGAAAGACTTCAAATTGCTTCTTATTTAGAGTCCAGTGCACTAAAGGCTGAAACCTAAGGTGTACATCTGGATCCAGATCTTGGTTTCAGTAGTCAAATTAAAACAGTAACTAAATCTGTGTTTTATCATCTGAAAAACATTTCTAAAATCACAGCTTTGATGTCAGAAACAGACTTGGAGAAACTTATCCATGCCTTTATTTTCAGCAGAGTAGGTTACAGCAATACTCTTTCCTCAGGCAAGACCAGAAATATTATACAAAATTGTAATTTGTTCAGAATGCCTCTGCCAGAATGCTTACCAAAATTAAGAAAAGAGAACCTGTTACTTCAATACTAAAATCACGACATTGGCTTCTAGCCTGATATAGGATTCAATTTAAGATACTGGTTTTAGTATATACAGTAAGTCACTAAACAGCTTAGGCCCAGAATGCATCACAGAGATGGTAACCATTGATAGACCTAATAGACCGGACAGGGGGGTGAAATGGCTTTTAGCCATTATACAACACAAAAATGTAATGGCCTGCCAAAACATATTAGAGATGCCCCAACAGTAGAAGCTTTCAAATCAAACTTAAAAACATTCTTATTTTTGTGCATTTGACTGATTATGCACTGTCCTGTCCTATTATGATGTATGTATGATGCTCCAACAATGATGGATAGATTAAAAGGCAGAATTCTACATGACCATCATCATCATCAAGCCCTTCCGTGAGAACCCTAAATCCAAAGAGGACTGTTTCATTTATGTTAGGTAGAATGCCCAGAGGGGACTGGGCGGTCTCGTGGTCTGGAATCCCTACAGATTTTATTTTTTCTCCAGCCGTCTGGGGTTTTTTTGTTTTTTCTGTCCCCCCTGGCCATTGGACCTTACTCTTATTCGATGTTAATTAATGTTGATTTATTTTGTTTTCTTATTTTTCTAATCCTTATTATGTAAAGCACTTTGAGCTACTGTTTGTATGAAAATGTGCTATATAAATAAATGATGTTGTTTTTGTTGTTGTATTACTGAATTGAAATGCTGCTGTGTCATCATTTTACGTATCGTATTAACTTTCTGCTATTTTACTGTGTCTCTATCCATTATTTGGTTGTATTTTATACTTGTCATGTAAAGCACTTTGAATTGCCTAATGGTGCAAAATGTGCTATATAAATAAACGCTTTGTTTTAATAGAAAGAAAACATAATGTTATCCCACATTTGACACAATTCCTGTATAAAATACACCCGACCATTTAGATAAAATTCAGAGCCTGGCTGATACACTTATGAGTAAGAGCATGCTAATACCTGATATTCCAGATATAGTGTATTAAAGATACACCATGGCATTTGAGTTTTTTTAAAATTTAATTTATGTACAGTAGCTAGACTAGCACAGTGGTGCAGTGGTCAGAGATGGTGTGTAACTGATCCAGCATTGTGAGTTCAAACCCCATTGTCTGTGTAATATTTTGGAGGTTCTCTCCACGTTTGTAATTTTTCCTTCCACTTAAAGTTGTGCAGGTTGAGTTAACCAGCGATTCCAAATTTGTTTTATGTTAGTGTGGGTGTGTGCACCCTGTGGTGCCCTGGCAGCCTCTTCCTGCTGTTCATACAGTTATGTGCTGCTTAATTTAGACTAGAAAATGGCACAAAAGCAGGCTGCATAAATAAATCCTGAGTTGCCCTAATTAATGATAACCTTACTGAAGTACAACTGTGATGCAGTAATCTTATTAATTTTACTGTCTGTCTGTCTGTCTCTCTTTCTTCTGATACACTCTCCTCAGATCACATCACCAAATCCTGATGGCCATTCCAGGGAGTTTTCTTGTCAGAATATTCAGTGCTTTGCCTGTCCATTTTGTTATTTACTTTTTAATATCAGAGATGAGTGTTTGCAGCATATGGCTGCAAAAAATCACTTTACACATTCACTCAAAATAAGCGGTAAGTTTCAACTTTTTCATGCCTATTTTAAAATGTGTGTTTTCAGTTTGTAATTTTTTAGATAGAAACTTAACCACAGCAGTAAAGACATGAATTATTTGTAAATATTTTGATTCTGAGCCATGCATACTAGAACAGCAATTTGAAAAATTTTTAATGGCACCCTTGTGTTACTTTTCATAGTGCTCTGCCATATTAGATGAAGATGGAGGTTTGCATTACAAGTTAAGACTGCTTTCACTTTTATAACAATTTAAAAATACCAATATAGTAATTTGTCACAGACACATTTTATTTCATCTTGGACACGAAAGAAATGAGATTACCATTCATGGAAAAATTGCTATTACAAATAACATTTATATTTTGGAGAAGACTTTCATGATGAAAAATTTCTGAAGAACCTCTCCATCTAAAAACATCCATCCATTATCCAAACCGCTACATCCTAACTACAGGGTCAGAGGGGTCTGCTGGAGCCAATCCCAGCCAACATAGGGTGCAAGTCAGGAAATAAACCCCAGGCAGGGCACCAGCCCACCGCAGGGCACGTGCACTCGCACCTACACACCAAGCACACACTAGGGACAATTTAGAATTGCCAATACACCTAATCTGCATGTCTTTGGACTGTGGGAGGAAACCCACGCAGACACAGGGAGAACATGCAAACTCCACGAAGGGACGACCCGGGAAGCAAACCCAGGTCTCCTAACTGTGAGGCAGCAGTTCTACCACTGCACCACCGTGCCGCCCACGAAAAACATTTGTTTTTTTTATGTTATTTACCCGATGTGCTGTAGTTTGCAGTGGTGGACGAGAACATTTTTTTAATCTCGTTTTCCTGATGAACAGAGATATCAAAAATTTCTGCATCTGTGGTGACCAACACTGGACAACAACAAATAATGTGAAAAATGTCCACAAAAAAAATCTCACATACTTGGCCATATCAGAAGGCATTCGATTTTCACTCACAAGAGCATTTTTCCAGTTTGTTCATTTTAGTAAAAATTCACGTTAGGGACGTTCTGAGCATTAGACTGGAAGACTTGACATACAAATTTTGTGACGTGAGTAACGTGAGATTTTTTTCTTGGGTGTTTTTGATGAAGTTTGCTGTTGTCCAGCCTTGATCACCATAGACATCTATTTTACCAGAAACTTTGATGTCTCCATTCTGCCTAAAAATGTCGGATTCTTTTTTTCTCTGCCATTACTACAAACTACACGGGGGTCAGTAACATTAAAACTAGGGGGTTCAGCCCCCTGCTTGCTTTGCTCGCCAACCCCCAGGTTTGGTTAACCAGATATATAATTTAAAGAGATTGTTATTTTCATGGGAATTGTTACATATGCATTATTTTCACTTTTACTTTAAAGATTCAGTTAAAACAATATTTGGAGTTAACGTTTCTTCAAGATCGCATTGAATTTTGATTCCATGTTTGGAGTTACATTGTGACAACGCAATGTATAAACTGCCCATGAGTGAATATGATTTCTTTCTCTCTAGTAAATTAACCGATTTTTTTCGAATGTTTGTCCCTGTGATTTGTTAATTGTCATAGCAAAAGCTATTCTCACGGGAATCTGTTAACGTTTTAATACGAATGGCATATCAAGATATCTCCTTTTGTGTCTGTTATTCGATGAATATGTACTACATTACCTTTCTTGTTGCCTTTTAAAATTTTACATGTTAGAATAGTTTGACCAATTTTTAATACAACTAATCTTGTTCCATTGCATAGTCCATCACTCAGACATAAATTACACAATAACATTACGATACGTTCTTCTTTCAACAGTAATTCGGCCGGTGGAAGACCGGACGGTGTTAACGCTTGTAGACATTCTATAGGTTATTGTAAATTGATGTTTTCCTCTTCTGCCGCATCACCACCAACTGCTTCAGCTTAGTCTATTGATACGAATTTAATCAATTTGCCGTGTAACCAATCGACAATTTTTGCGTTAATTCGTTTGACTTCATCATTTCTTGCTGCTGTATTTAGATGAACGGGTGATTCTAAACTGGATCTTCGTAAGTGTGTGTGTTCATAAGTAAGCCTTTTAATGGATTGGTGTCTATCCAGGTTAAGTGTTGGAATGCACCTGATGACCATGGTCTTGTTTGAAAATAGTTGTAAGTAGGGAGTGACTTGTAAGAATCTCATGGTAAAAGTCTCCGTCTCGTGGGGCTTCCTTACAAAAAGTCTCGTCTCGTCCCAAGATTTTTTTTATTATAATAGAGAGAAAATACAATTTTTGAGGGGAGTCTATCTTTAATTACACTTTTAGTTTTGAGGCCATGCCAGTGGCTTCAGTGTTCAAGAATTTATGGTGGCTTTGTTTTAATTTACAGCTCAACAACTTGTTAGTTTCCACCATAGGAGGAGAATCAAACATGAGGTTGTATTCCAGAGCACAGTCTGTTCTAGTAGAAATGAGTGTTGAGTGAAAACCAAGTGTTCATGGAAGCCCAGCAGATGCTTTGTTTTTTTACAAGCAGCGTCTTAAGTTTGGTTGATTGTTGTTTTTCTTTTTTTAATAGATCAAGATTCTCCAGCTCCTGTTCCTTTTCCATCATATGCTAAGAAGCTGCTGTTCACTAAGTGCAAGGAAGTGCCTTTTCAAGTGAAGTGTACAGATTGTGCAAAGATACTAAATTCTCATGTGGAGGTCACACCGCATTTTAGGTAAGCTTAAACATGAAACATCTTTCCAAAATGATGCTTTCTTCCAGTCACTTCTAAGAGTTATACTGTATACATTATGTTCTTTTTGAGTTATGTTTTTATTTGTAATTTTCGTTTTGGATAATGCATTTGTCATCTGCTTGTTTTTTCTTCTTCGTTGTCTTTCGGCTGGTCGTCACAGCAGATCATCATTCTCCATCTATCCCTGTCTTATACATTTTCTGCCTTCATGTCCTCCATCACCACATCCATTCCCCTCCTCTTTGGCCTTGCGGTTCCATCCTTAATAATCTTTTCCCGATGTACCCCTCGTCTCTTCTTTTCACATGGCTAAAACATCTCAATCTGGCCTCTCTCACTTAGCCACCAAACTGTTATACCTGTGTTGTCCCCTCTAATATTCTAATTTCTAATCTTGTCTGCCATCATTACTCTGAGAGAAAATCATAGCATCAACTCCACCATGTCCAGCTTTGACTCCTATCTTTTTATCAGTGTCACCGTCTCCGAACCATACTACACTCCCCTACCGTTTTACAGATCTTCCCTTTCACTCTTGCAGGTACTCTTCTATCACAAGTCACCCCTGCCACTCTTCTCCACCCAGTCCACCCTGCCTGCACTCTCTTCTTCACCTCTCTGTTGCTTTGGACTGTTGAACCTAAGTATTTAAATTCGTCCACCTCCACCACCTCTGCTCCTTGCATTTGCACCCTTCCACCTTCTGCTTCTCAATGTATTTGTACTGTACAAAAATGATTGTTAATAAAGCTCATATGAAATCTGCAAGGAATTATGACCAGGTGAACATGGAATATTCTCTCTGTTCTCCTATCATCTGGCAGCATACCCAGGCAACAACGGCCTATAAGAGCAGAGAGAGAGGTTAGGAGCAGGTGCTGGTACAGTGCATTGCCACACTCACCACACGACAAACCAACTCAGGATCCCCAGATTAGACCTTAGTGTAGCCATGTGACACCTCAGCACCACCATGGAACATCCATCCATCCATTATCCAACCCGTTATATCCTAACTACAGGGTCATGGGGGTCTTCTGGAGCCAATCCCAGCCAACACAGGGCACAAGACAGGAAACAAACCCCGGGCAGGGCGCCAGCCCACTTCAGCCAATGGCGGAACAGCGTGAGGTTTTTTTATGGTGACTGGAGTGCCAATTCTGCCACCAACCCCCAGGTCTTTCCCTGCAGTTTGGAGAGCCTACTTGCAGGGCTGGATGCAGATTAACGTCATACCCAGGACGGAGCAATTGCAGGTTAAGGGCCCAATGGAGCAGAGTCACTTCGGACATCAGTGGGACTTGAACCAGCAACCTTCCCAATTACCAGTGCAGATCCCTACCTCAGAGCCACCAATCCGCCTATAAGAGCAGAGTCCTTTGCAAATTAACCAATGATGCATTTGTCCCAAATTTGCTTCCTTTGTGCTTGACATCTCTAAATAGAATACACATCTGTATGCCGTTTTTTGACTTTATCTATATCAAAATCACCCTAAGTTAGTTACAAGATGAGCCCTCTTGAAGAAAATGCAACTTTCTATCAATGGATTCAGTGTTTCCCCAACTGTTGGGTCTCCATCTGTCAGACTTGGAGATCATCAGACGACTCCTAACCGCCGCTCCCTGTGGAGTCTGCTGGAATTGAAATTTCCATTATTTCTCCCATCGTGTGGTAGTCATCAATGTATTTTGTGCATCATATTTTTAAGAGTGTTTGCTCCTTGTAGTCGCCCTGTTTCACACCTGTGGACTCGTTTTTTTTTTTTTTTTTTTTTTTTTTTTTTTTTTTTTTTACCGTGTCCTGTTTGGCTGTGAAGCAATCAGAATTGATGTCTGAATGCTGGCGACTAGCCTTACAGTTTTTCTCTCAGGTGGAGCGTTACAGCTTCTGCTGACGCCACGCCTGATACCAAAACTTTATTAGAAATATTTTCAGATGTTTTTAAGATTCGAACCGGACTCGTTTACCGTTTGAATCCCTGTAAATAAATCCAGAGGGTTTTTTTACCTTTTTGTGCTTTTAAGATTTAAAGAACATTTTTTACGGGGCAGCACAGTGGTAGCGCTGCTGTTTCACAGTTAGGACACCCTGGGTTCACTTCCCAGGTCCTCCCTGCGTGGAGTTTGCATGTTCTCCCCGTGTCTGCATGGGTTTCCTCCCACAGTCCAAAGACATGCAGGTTAGGTGGATTGGCGATTCTAAATTGTCCCTGGTGTGTTCTTGGTGTGTGTGTGTGTGTGCGCCCTGCGGTGGGCTGGCACCCCGCCCGGGGTTTGTTTCCTGCCTTGCGCCCTGTGTTGGCTGGGATTGGCTCCAGCAGACCCCCGTGACCCTGTAGTTAGGATATAGCGGGTTGGATGGATGAATGGAACATTTTTTGAAGCATAACGTCTAATGTATTCTTTACATTTTACAGGACGCGATGCAGGAATGCTAGTCCCATGGCTGTTGCAAGAAAAAGCATTTCCCAGGTTGCAGAGCTATTTGTAGTCAAAGGATACTGTCAAAGTTGTGGAAAACTCTTTAAAGTAGACAGCCACTTGAAGAACCACGAACAGTTAACTGGACACAAAACTGAGACAGTTTGCTCGGTGGAGAAAGCAGTTTTACTGTTCTGTCATTTCTTTGAGAAAAGCCAGTGTGGTGCTGAACAATTTGCGCTTGGAGAGTCGAAGCAAAAGTCCTCCTTACTAAAGAGATCCATTAAACAAGAAGCTGATAGCAGCTGTCCGATAAATGCAAAGCGAAGACGGGAGTCACAGTTTGGCGTGGATTCTAAAAAGTTCAATTCTGCTGATTTATGTGAGCAGCCCCAGACCAGCATATCCGATCAGGTGGCGACTGCCTGGTTCTGTGAGTGCAGCCAGCGTTACAGTACAGAAAAGGCAGTGGATAAGCACATCATGGCTGCCAACCAAATATTTTACAAGTGCACAGTTTGTGGGAAACAGGCAGAAGATCCTGCTGTGATTGGGTTACATATGAGTCGTTTTCATGGCGGCGCTCACTTGAATAATTACATTTTTTGGTGCCTTACGTGCAAGACCGAAATGCCCAGAAAAGAGGACATCATGTCCCATATTATGGATTGTCATGGTGGGCATAGTTTCTACTATGAACAGGAGGTTGCAGAGGATGATCCACAACCATCTACTTCTAGTTGTACATCTGCTGCTAGTGAAGACGATAATAGAGTCCCGATTGTTCAATCATGTGATCAAAAAGGAGACAAAGGTACCACCCTCTCTGGTAAATGGCAGTGCAGGATCTGTGAGGAGCTCTTTGATTCAGAAACGAGCGTCGCTGACCACTGCAAAAAGCCAGAAAAACACAGCTTTCAAAAGTACTGCTGTGGCACCTGTAAGCAGCGCTTCCTTAAAGTCGAGACGCTTTACCGACATTTTGAAGACATGCATAATGGTGATATTAACATCTGTTATTTCTGTGGACTGTGTGACAGTTTGCTCTTTGACACCGAAGAAGAATTCTCAGACCACTACCAGTCTTACCACAGCACAGACTATGTGTTTTTGGCAGAAAGAAAAGAACTGCCATTTAAGAACGTGGATTCGGTGCGACCTGCATCATCGCCGACCGTCAAAGAAAGTAAAGAGACGTGTCTGTGCCAGGAATTTTATTACAGTAAAAGTGACAAGCAAAACGCACGCAAGAAATGTCTTGACAATCTGTTCCTCACGGGAAAGTTGTGTTTTTGCTGTAGATTTTGTCCTGCGACGGCACGGAGCGCAGTAACTTTTAAGAAGCACCTTCAGGAAATACACGGAATCACAGAAGCAGATGGGAGTTTTTGTTTCAGCTGTGGGGCCTGCAGTGAGAAGTTAAATACGGTTAATGAAGCCAGACAGCACTACCACAGAAAGCATCTGTCTTGTTATTCATCAAGTGCTGAGAAAGTGAAAAGCGCACCTTCAGCCCCAAATGAAAAATACTGTCCTGACAGCCACCCTGACCGTCCCCAAAACACAGTGGCAAAAACCCGAGGCGAGACGGAACACGAAGGTGGGTGATATTTGAAGTAAAAAGAGGTTTAAAGGCAATGCTTAGCATAAAGTTGTATTTATTTTGCTTGATGTCTTTAAACATTTTTATTTGAAACCAAAAGGTGTTGACAGTGCCTGTTTGTTAAGCAATTACTGTTTAATTATTTTGTTGAGCATTTATTATTTATGGAGTAACTGAAAACATACATGTGCTGTGAATATCTGTCTAATTGGGGGGGGGGGGGGCGGACCTTGGTGATCTTTCATCGTGTTGGTTGATTTCTTGTTATACAGTCAAACTTGGTTATAGTGAGTTTGAGGGGACCGACCCTATTCGCTCGTTATAAGTGGAACTCGCTATAACCAGGAAATGCAAATTTGGCAAAAATTAACTCAGTCTATTAAATTAATAGTGATTTATTGAAAAAAATATATACATTTAGCCCATAATGAAAACATACATTAAATACAATATACTATTTTCTAAGAAAGTCCAAAATACTTTTTTGTTTTAAACTTTGTAATCTACAGTCACGTAGTTTGCCTCTTAAAAACTTGCTTTTTTGCGTCAGTCCCTTCAAATGCCATCAATCTATTGCTGCCGTTTTCAGCATAAAACAATGTTGGTGAACTGCATTCTGGTAAATCCAATATGCCAGCGGTGTCTTCCTCCTTCATCGTCGTCTTCTTTTTGAAGCAACGCGTTTATGATTTCGTATTCAGTAGAAATGAACATTTTATTTCCAGTTATTTCATTTGTCCAGTTACTTTTGAGCCCCTGAAATGAAGGGATTATTAAAAAAAAAATACTTTAGTTGCCACACATTTTTATGTAATCTGTTTGTTCACCCCACTGAATTAAAGCTGAAAGTCTGCACTTCAACTGCATCGGAGTTGATTTATTTAAAATTCATTGTGGTAACGTACAGAAGCAAAATTAGAATTATACACACACACACACAGTGGAACCTCGGTTCACGAACATCTCGGTACACGTATAGATCGGTTTACGACCAAAAAGTTCGCCAAACTTTTGCCTTGGTTCACGACCACACACTTGGTATACGAACAAGCCAGTTTCCCTTTCGGTTTGTACGTGTTCAGTCTCTCCCTGTGCATTTAGATAGAGATAGAGCTTGACACACATGAGACCGAGAGAGAGAGAGAGAGACACACACACAGGCAGCGCGAGAGAGAGAGCTGGACGCATAAGGTAGGAAGGCAGTTAAAGAATGCACTGGGCTTGATTTTGTTTTCACTTCTGTTTACAGCGATCGGTTCGTAGTGTGCATTGTTGCAATGTTACTTTTCTTGGTGGTTTATTAAATTCCGGATTTTTTCAAATATTCATTTTTTACCTTGTGCTTAAAATTCATAAAATATTTACATACAGTTCGTATGGTCTGGAACGGATTAATTGTATTTACATACAATCCTATGGGGGGAAATTGCTTCGGTTCACGACCAAATCGGTTTACGACAAGAGTTTTGGAACGAATTATGGTTGTGAACCGAGGTTCCACTGTGTGTGTGTATGTATATGTATGTGTATATAATATATATATATATATATATATTATACACACACACCCCTACGTACCTCTGTGGGCGCAGTGCCTTAATCACACACTGCAGGAAGCCAATGAATCAATTGCGAGCGATCACACCCACACGTGCAGGTGCGACTCGCTCCAACTACCTCAATTAACTCCCTGCGGCCGTGCAGTCGCGCCCAGAAAGAGTGACACAGCTTTATGGATTTAAAACCTGGCCCCTTTTATTTTGAAGCCGCGGACCCGGTATACCACAAATTGTTCATCTACATGAGGCTGGAAAGGGTTACAAAGTCACCTCAAAGATCTGAGATATTCATCAGTCTACTGTCAGGCAAGTTGTCTATAAATGGAGACCATTTGGTATTGTGGCTACTCTGCCTAGAAGTGGGCGCCCTGCCAAGATGACCCCAAGAGCACAACACAAAGTCAGCAATGAGGTCAAGAAGAACCCTAGAGTGACAGCAAAGGACTTGAAGAAGTCATCAGAACTGGCTGACATCTCTGTTCACGAGTCAACTATACGCAAAATAGTGAACAAGAAAGGAGTCCATGGCAGGACACCAAGAAGGAAGCCACCACTATAAAAAAAAGAACATTGCTGAAAGAGCACTTGGACACTCCCGGTACTGGGATAATGTCTTGTGGAGTGATGAAACCAAAATTGAACTATTTGGGAGTAACAAGCAGACCTTCATTTGGCGTATAAATCGCACCACATATCAACATCAAAACATCATCCCTACAGTAAAGTATGGTGGAGGGAACATCATGATTTGGGTCTGCTTTGCTGCATCAGGGTCCGGACAGCTTGCCATCATGGAGGGAAAAATGAATTCACAAGTTTATCAACAAATTCTCCAGGATAAAGTGAGGGTGTCTGTCTGTCAAGTTAAGCTCAGAAGAGGCCGGGTGATGCAACAGGACAATCAGCCCAAACATCGCAGCCAAACCACAGCACAGTGGCTTTAGAAGAACAAACTCCATCTGTTGGAGTGGCCCAGTCAGAGCCCAGACCTCAATCCCATGACTTGAGGAGAGCCACACACAGAAGACAAGCAAAGAATATGGAAGAGTTAAGGCAGTTCTGCAGGGAAGAATGGGCTCAAATCACCCGCCCCGCACGATGTGCAGGTCTGATCTGCAGTCACAGGAAGCGCCTGCCAAAGGAGGGTCGACCAGTTATGAAATCTCAAGGTTCACTTTGAACGTTGAATGCATTTGTAAAATAAAGACATGAAAGAAAGAGTAGAATCGTTTGTGTGTCGCTGGCTTAAGCTCATTGTGTCTATCAGGACCTTTGACTTAGATGAAGATCAGATCACTTTTAATGACCAATTCCTGCAGTAAACCAGACAATTCCAAGGGGTTCACATACTTTTTACTTTGACTGTATATATTTGGTAGTTAATATATTTTTTTCTATTTTGACATTTTTCTGGTGTATTTTGTAAATATTCAGGTTTTGTGGTGGAATATACTATAGGGCCGGGGTACTCAATAGGCGGACTCCGGTCCGCATCTGGACCTAAATACGGTTAAATCTGGACCGACGCCAAAACAAACATGCAAATTTAATCATAATCCAAATGAGTTCTCAATGAAGTGCGCAATTGTGATTCCGCGCGATATATCTTTGAGGTTTCTACTCAGTTTGGCTGCTTCATCTATTTCCAATCACAGCAGCTGTAACAGTATCGTCATAGCAACGTTCCCACTACTCCCCGCCTCCCCCCCAGTACTCGCTCGCTCATTCACGGCAGCCAGATTTATGTACCGGTCACGTGCTCTGGGTCAGGCCGGTGAACAGGCAGTCTCATCACTCGCAGGCAGTGCAAATTTCAATAACTGATTTTTTTTTTTTTGCTGACTGAAAGTGAAGATGGCTGGCTCAAGACAGTACATTGATAAGAAAAGAAAAGTTGATTTTAAAAACCGCGAATTTAAGAGTGAGTGGACAGAAAAATGTGTTCGTGCTCCCCGGTGGAAGCAGAAAACCAATGTGTTTAATCTGCAACGAGACGGTAGCAATAATCAAAAGTGGTAATGTGAAACGCCTTTATGAAACCAAGCATGCACATTTCGAACAAAATTACCCTCAGAACTCAGAGGTAAGGACCATAAAAGTAAACCAGCTGAAATCATCATATGAAGCTACAAGCAGTGTAATAGTTAGATCAGCCACACAACAGGAGCGGGCAACAGAAGCCTCACTAAGAGTAGCATGGGTCCTGGGAAAAAACAAGAAACCCTTCTCTGATGCTGAAGTAGTCAAAGAGTGTATGAGTGAAGTGGTGACTGCTCTGTTTGAAGGGACTCAAAAGGATGAAATAATCCAGAAAATAAACCAAATACCCTGTTCTGATTCCACTGCTGCAAGACAAACTGAAATACTCACTGATGAATTGCTTGAACAACTCAGTTCTGCTATAAAAAAAGGCAAATTCATTTCATTGGCTGTGGATGAATCCACAGACATCACGAACAATGCACAACTCATGGTCTTTGTCAGATTTTTTGATGAAGAAAAGGGAGAATTTCATGAAGATGTTTTGGGTCTCACAAACCTCCATGGACACACAAGGGGGGATGATATCTATGAAGCAGTGACACAGATGCTTAGAGACAGAGCGATAGACCTGAAGCATGTTGTTTCCATTGCTACTGATGGCGCACCATGTATGATTGGGAAAGAGAGGGGATTAGTGTCACGCTTGAGAACTCACCACCCTGACCTCCTGGCATACCACTGCATAATTCACCAGATGGTTTTGTGTGCCAGCCTTGGAGAAAGGTACTCCGAAGTCATGACAGCAGTCATGAAACTAGTCAGTTATCTGAGAGCATCCTCTGCTTTGCAACATCGTTTATTACGCTCATTTCTAATAGAGGTGAATGCAACATTTGATGATTTGCTCCTTCACAACAATGTCCGGTGGCTTAGTAAAGGCAAGGTACTGGAGCGTTTTTGGGCACTGCGGAAAGAGCTGGAGACATTTCTGTTGGATCAGAAGAGTGCAAAAGCCAAACTGTTTGTGGATTTCATGAAGAATGACGAGAAAATGGAAATTGTTGCTTTTCTAACGGACATTACTTCCCATCTTAATGACCTTAATATGAAGCTCCAAGGCAAAAACAGCACGGTGTGTGACCTCATGTTAGCTGTCCGTGCTTTCCAGAGGAAGCTGGAGGTGTTCAAATGTGACTTACAGCAGGACCTGCTTCACTTCCAAAGACTTTTGGATCAGACTGCAGGAAAACATCACCATCACAATTATGCTGAATTCCTGGACAAGCTGATTAAAAATTTCCAAACTCGCTTTGAAGATTTCCCTTTGGGGAAAACAAGTCTTGCTGTGCATCGAAAATCCATTCCTTGTCAAAAATATTGCAGAATTCTCAAATGAAGCCACAAAAGTCTTCCAATGGGCCAGTGCTGCTTCTCTGCAAACAGAGTTAATTGAGCTACAAGAAAACCTAGCACTGCAGGAATCTCACTGTGACCTTGTCACCTTCTGGACAAAGATGGTTACTGCGGCAGGTGTTCCTCTCCTGCAGAAGATGGCCCTTCAAATTCTTACAATGTTTCCCTCAACGTACTGCTGTGAATCTGCCTTTTCCACTATGAACATGGTGAAAAACACATTTTATGCCCAAGTTCAAACAACTGGTGGCACAAAGAAGGTGTCACCTTTCACACTAAAAGGCCTACCATGTCATTTTTCTGTGTATAGTTCTAAAGTTTGGGGATTGCCTTTTTTTGGAGTTCTCTATTTAGAATTTGACCGTCACTTTTCCGGACCTCAGACTGAATGGAAATTTAGTAAGTGGACCTTTAAAATTTATATTTGAGTAGCCCTGCTATAGGGCTTGAGCTCCGGCCTAATTCCATCTGACCCTCGTTTTTTTAAGCATAGCAGCTTTATCAGTACGCAGATCTGTTGGCACCTCAGAACCCCCAGAAGGCAGGCTTTGTGACCATCAGAAGCAGATTTAGCTGTTGTCAGTCTGCTTATCCACCTGCTAATATCAAAGTGAAAACCGATCTCTACAATGCACTACATTTTTTTTTTACATATATAACCCCTGAATCAGCACTTTCACAGCCAATTGGTTTTAGAAGTCGCACAGTGCAGTGGAGACCTGTGACGATATGGGTTTGGCTCCACGCTCCCATCACTGTTTGGAAGCCCATGAACCCAACACCGTCGATAATGTCACCGAGTTGAGCTAGACAATTGAGGCAATAACATAGCAATTGAGCAAGGGGATGGTAAAGATGTGCAGAAGTGCTTTTATTTTAAAATCAAAAACAAACAAAAATGTCCATAAAGTGCAGTGATTCAAAAAGAGTCATTAAATAAATAATCCATTAAAAGAAAAACGTGGAGGTTAAAAAAATAGAAAAAAAACAATCCTTTAAAATCGATGTTAAAGCGTTCATACAGGAAGCAGTCTTTAAAAACAACAACAATGACAAGCCTGGTTGCTCTTCTATGCTGGCGTCTCACCTGCTTCTCCCGACTAGGCAGCTGCCCTTTTCCATATCACAATCGCACAAGACTGGAGACCTCCCGATCCCTGGCTTCAGGATGGCACTCAACCCAGTCCCGAGACTTGGTTCACACCAACGGCCAGGACGCACATGTTGGGGAATCCATCACCAAGCCTCACGACTCCCGCTGCCTTTCCGGCCTTCCGCGGCCAGTCGTCTTTCCCTGGTTCACTCCTGCTACCTGATCGCTCAACGGGAGCGACATCAACTCTAACGCCTGGGTGTCGGCCTAACACCCAACTTCCTCGCAGCTGCCCACGAGTGCTCGTTCGCTCGCTCGCTCACACACACGCACCGTGTGTCCCTCTCTCTTGCACTGACTTGCTCCCTCGCTCCCTGTAACCTCCGTCCTCTTTTCCTTTTTTTTTTTTCTCTTGTTCTTTCCTCTCCCAACCGACTCGCGCTTCTTTTATACAGCGAGGGGCCATAGCAGCTGCAGCACATTAGCCATGGAAACGATCACGGATGTGGACAGTTCCTCACCTGTGCACCCACACCGCAGATCGCCCCGAGACTTGCTATGGCCACTATGCCCCCTCATGAAGCCGCCGTGAGTGCGGTGATTATTTATTTAAAAAGAAACGGCATTTGCTGAACGAGCTGTGGACCCATAACACCACAAGACCCCCTGTCTGTATTTTGGGGGGTGTGGTAATTCAGTTGGTTGGCATATAAACAGATCAGCATGGTGGCCTAACCAACACCGTGAAGACAAACAAACACTTCATCAACTCTGTGAAAAGGAGATTGCAATACGTAAGTCAGGGGATGGAGGCAAGAAAACATCCAAATCCCTGAATATCTCTTGTTAAATCTGTCATTAAGACATGAAAAGAGCACGACACAGCCGTAAATCCGCCTAGAGCAGGCCGTCCAGAAAAACTGCTTGAACGTGCGAGAACAGGACAAGTGATGGAGACCACCAAGGGACCCAGGAGAACTTTAAAGGAGTTACATGCTGCAGTAGCTGAGAATTGAGGGGCTTTGCATACAGCAGCTGTTGCCCGGGTGCTTCAACAGTCACAGTTTCATGGGAGAGTGGCAAAGAGAAAGGAAAACAAAAACACAAAAGGCACATGCCGTCTCAGCAAGAGGAACGTGAAAATCCGCTTTAAGGTTTTATGGTCTGACTGGCCGTCCCCACGTGGCTCTGCCTACGTAGTAGTGAAACAGGACAGACTTGAAAAAATCAATAAACAAACGGGTGTCGCTAGCTGAGCGGCGGTACGGTATACTTTAAACATGGCCAGATGTAGAGCACCTTGAACGGAGGCTGGCATGCGAGCGAGGGAGCTTTTCATTATTGCATGATCTGCTGCAGCACAAAATGAAAATATCATTTCAAGTTTATTATTAACTGCTGTGTACTGTTCAACTAACCTGTTGATTCATATGAATGAGTTTTGTCCCTTAGAGGTACAGAAGAACGCACTCGCTTCTGAAGATTCTGAGCTGCCGGACATGGACTATCTCATGACCATGACTCACATCGTGTTTGTGGATCTGGATAACTGGTCGGCATTCTTCAATCGTCTACCTGGATACTTAAATCAAGGCACATTTGTTTGGGGATTTAAAGGTAAAATAGTTCAAGGCTATAATAGCGATATTTGACGTAATGTGTCCATGATTTGGTTTTTTTTTTTTTTTTATTGATCAGAGAAGAGTTCTGTATAGAAACAGTGATTCTTATTGAAATATCAATATAGTAAACTGTGCTTGACCACATGCCTACCCATCCTGAAAGGAATGTCCAAAACTGACAGAGAAATCACATAACAGATGTATAAGAGATAATTGGGAATGTCATTAAATGTCAAAGAGCAACAGAGAGAGAGAGAGAGGGAGGGAGGGATCACTTCAATAAAAAATAACCAGGGAAAGAACCGACATACACTCATCTACCAATTCTTTATTTTTTCGTTTAAGGGACTGGCAGGGAAGGAGAGATTTATTTGTTGCTTTGTAAATCTGTGCTGCCAGACATTTTCAATGAGTAAGGTGGTAGAAGGTGGACAACTAGTGTAGTGCCAAAAGTTGACCAGTAGTGACGATTTCTACGTGTTAATCAAAATTTGTTTGGCAGCAACCTCTTTGATCCTTAATTCTGCCTTTAACAGAGTCCGTTGCCTGCCAGATTCTCCTTGCCACCCTGTCTGAACTGGACACCACTGGGACTGCCCTCAGTCTTGCTGTGGTAGTTTATGGATGTGTTTTTGATTAGAAAAAGTTTAAGATGGACACTTACCTGTAGCTTTGAATTGTGGCCACACAGTTTTAAGATTTATAATATATATAGATATATATGCAGCTGAAGATCCACAAAGAGAGAAAATGAATCGCGTATCATAAAGTAGTTTTTATTCCTGAACTTTGAACCCCTACCAGGGGTCTTCATCAGAGGATAATGCTTAGACTTACAAGAATTAAAGACAAGATATAGCAATAACTTACATGGGGGGGGAGACACGAAACACAGTGTACAGCATTCCATGCAGTTCGTGCTCAGCGGTATACATTGGACAAACTTCAAAAAGAATTGCAACACGTATACAGGAACACCACAATGCCGTCAGAAGAAAGGACTCGCTATCATTGATCTATACACATACTAAATCAACAGGACATAAATTCAATTGGGACAATGTACAAGTAAAGTTTAAAGCCAATACTAAAAGTTCTAGAGAGCTGGGTGAATCCTGGTTATCAAATGAGAACGCCATCAACAGACACTTGGACATAAATCCAGCATATGCAAACTTAAGAAGAACATGTTCATAACAAACAAGACTTTACGCCCAATAACGTAAGTTATTGTTATATATTGCCTTTGATTCTTGTAAGCTTACATTATCCTCTGATGAAGACCCCTGGCAGGGGTTGAAAGCTCAGGAATAAAAACTACTTTATGATACGTGATTCATTTTCTCCCTTTGTGGATCTCCAGCTGCAAATATGCAAACCGTATCACAGACCTTCTCTTCTATCTATCTCTCTCTCTATCTAATCTCTATCAATCTATCTATCTATCATATAATCTCTATCTATATATACTGTGTATGTGTATATGTGTATATATATATGTGTATATATATATATATATATATATATATATATATATATATATATATATATATATATATATATATATATATATAAAAATATATATATCTCTAAAAAAAAATTAGAGAGAGAATATATAAAAAA
>JANRMT010062824.1:5316492-5344125 GCA_026402145.1 Polypterus bichir lapradei | reverse complement strand
CACATCCATACATACATACATACATACATACATACATACACACCACACACAGTATATATATAATTCTTTTTTTTTTTTTTTTATTGTGTTTGTCATTTCTACTGTGCAAAAACATAATGTGACTGTTTTGATCATCATTACTTCTTTAGTACTACTAAGAAAATATATTGTAGTTGCTGAGTTATCCAAATTTTTACAACACATTCTTGTAACTATCAGGTCAGATTTCTGTTTTGCAAGTGTGTGATTCGATGTCATTGTTTCTTTCCTTTTTTTTTTAAACTTCTTTAGGTGGAAAAGAGGCCTGGAAGGCACCAGAACAAAATAAAGTGTATAAATATCTCGTGAACACGGGTTGTTTCTTCCTTCATCCCCAATGCAGTGATAGAAAGGATGCAGCTGATTTTGCTATATGCATGCATGTCAGTGTTTTTAAATTTTTATTACATTTTCTCTGTTTGAAGTGAAATTGTTAATCAGAGATTGATTCATTTTAAGAGTTCAAGATTGAGTTTTGCCATGATCGTTTGTGTATGTGTTTTGATTAGAAGTTTAAGATTGATATGAGGCTGCAGCTTTGACTTCTAGCCATACAGTATTAGATTTGCAAATTAATTAGTTTCCTGTTAATGTAAAGTCTATAAAAATGTTTGCATGTAACCAAATCTTTAAAAAGTCTGTTAACCTTTATTTTCACCAATCATATTGAGTTTTTTTTTTTTTTTTTTTTGAATTTTGAAGTACTGTATTTTATGTGTAGATGTTCAGGGTGCGCAGTATACCGGTGCTGAAAACACACAGAAAAACCCAATTGTTAAAACCGCACAGTACCATCATGTGGTTAAGTTTCAAATGTTGAATAGAATCCTGAAAATCTCCAGAGGGGTTTCTAAACCGCTTTAAACGGCAGCAACTTTAGAACTAAATGGCGAGAATCCAAATTAGTATAAAGTGCCCAGTGCAGTATTTGATGCCCTTGAACATTTTTACACTTTACATTTATGTGCGTTCAAAGTCATCTTAAACTATACTCAGCAAAAAAAGAAACGTCCTCTGACTTTCAACTGTTTTTACTTTCAGTAGACTTAATGTGTAAATATTTGTATGAACACTAAAAGAGTCAACACCATAAGACATAAACTAAAAATGTTTCACAATGTGTCCCTGAATGAAGGGAGGCTCAAAATCAAAAGTACCAGTCAGTATCTGGTGTGGCCACCAGCTGCTTGAAGTACTGCACTGCATCTCCTCCTCATGGACTGGACCAGATTTTTCAGTTCTTGCTGTGAGATGTTACCCCACTCTTCCACCAAGGCACCTGCAAGTTCCTGGACATTTCTGGGGGGAATGGCCCTAGCCCTCACCCTGCGATCCAACAGGTCCCAGACGTGCTCAATGGGATTGAGATCTGGGCTCTTCGCTGGCCATGGCAGAACACTGACATTGCTGTCATGCAGAAACTCACGCACTTTTTGCCACTCCTGTCTGGTCCAGCGAAGGTGGGTTTGTGCCCATAGGCGGCGTTGTTGCTGGTGATGTCTGGTAAGGACCTGCCTTACAACAGGCCTGCAAGCCCTCAGTCCAGCCTCTCTCAGCCTATTGCGGACAGTCTGAGCACTGATGGAGGGATTGTGTGTTCCTGGTGTGACTCGGGCAGTTGTTGTGGCCATCCTGTACCTGT
This sequence comes from Polypterus bichir lapradei, assembly GCA_026402145.1. Classification (NCBI taxonomy): domain Eukaryota; kingdom Metazoa; phylum Chordata; class Cladistia; order Polypteriformes; family Polypteridae; genus Polypterus; species Polypterus bichir. The sequence goes on along the minus strand of JANRMT010062824.1, from coordinate 5,342,444 downwards.
CACGCAGGTGTGATATTCGGATGTACCAATCCTGTGCAGGTGTTGTTACACGTGGTCTTCCACTGCGAGGATGATCAGCTGTCCTTCCTGTCTCCCTGTAGCGCTGTCTTAGGCGTCTCACAGTGTGGACATGGCAATTTATTGCCCTAGCCACATCAGCAGTCCTCATGCCTCCCTGCAGCATGCCTAATGCACGTTCACGCAGATGAGCAGGGACCCTGGGCATCTTTCTTTGGGTGTTTTTCACAGTCGGTAGACAAGTCTCTTTAGTGTCCTGCGTTTTTAGAACTGTGACCTTAAATGTCTACTTTCTGTAAGCTGTTAAGGTCTTAACGACCATTCCACAGGTGCATGTTAATTAATTGATTATGGTTAATTGAACATGCATGGAAAACGTTGTTTAAATAATTTACAATGAAGATCTGTAAAGTTATTTGGATTTTTAAAACATTATTGTTGAAATACACAGTCCTGAAAAAGGGGCGTTTCTTTTTTTGCTGAGTATATATTGCTCATACTCAGATATTCTTGCAGATTTTCTTTCTTTTTTTGGTATATTCTTTAATACTCCTAATTAAAAAAGCATACAAGTTATTTACAATATTTGACGCACTTGAACATTTTTATAGTTGACGTGTGTTAGAAGTCATCTTAAACTGTATGGCCTTTGCTCAGAGTTGCTTGCAGATCTTCTGGTGTTATTTTTAGATTCTCTCACATCCACTCAATGAAATACTTTTTATCAATGTACTGCTCAGATTACTTCAAACATGACATTCGTATTTGTGGGACACAGTAAATATTTAAAACCATATACAGATGCTTTGATAATTAGGTATTATTTTGCTTGCTATTTAAAAAATGTGAATTTTGTTACTGTAATGTAACCGTCAGTGTGTGAAATTAGACATTGTAGAGGCTGCCTAGGAAATTTATAGAATGCCGAAAATGGAATGTCAGAGTATGAAACGATTAAATTTGCAAACATTTCCTTGGCTTTCTGTGCAATGCCAGAAGGCAAACGGGCAAGTCGTTCTGTATAATGTCTACTATTCTATGTCTACAGTATATACAGGTACATAAGTAACAAGACATTTCATGCTTTGCCTAAAAACGTCACACATGCTATAGAGTTCCTAGGCATTTTATACTGTACAATACCTGCTTTTCACACATTGCCGGTAACATATATATATATATATATATATATATATATATATATTAAAATTCTTAGCAAAGTAAGGCCAACTTTTTATTTTTTCTATGCTGGTTTAGAAGTCGCATTCCTTCTGAAATAAACATTAGTTCCAGTATATTCTTAGTTCTTTATTGTACAGTGCAAGTGTTTACACCTTATTGTTTTAATATCTAGACATTTTCTGAACCTACTCATAAATACATTATAACTTGCTATGTAAGTTGCCTTGGATAAAGGCGTCTCCTAAATAAATAATAATAAAGTGTACTTTTACAATTCTAGGCTGGCCGCCTGGATGAACAACTTTCGAAGCACATTCCGTTTACCATCCTCTCAGGGGATAAAGGATTTCAAGAGCTGCAGCTTCAGTTTAAGAAAACCATGAGAGTGGCGCACATTTTTAATCCCCATGAGCTGGAAGGGGAGATGTTGTGCGCGCTGCTAAACAGCATTGCAGATAACGTAAAAGGTTAGCGTATGCAGGGGGTCGAACTTTGGTGAGAAAGTGGCATGAAGTGTCCCGCCCTTGTTTAAATAAAAGTCCAGCTTTCTTTTAAGCTTTCTCTTCATCTTGATATTAACGGAATACTCCACCAAATTTTTTTTTATGACCCGTAACATTTTATGACTTGTAGTGATGGCTGAGAAATTTCCTTTGGCTCTGTCCTTCAGTTGTTCATTTCTCTCTGCACATTTCCATTCCCATTCCCGGTCCTGCCGCTCATCAGTGATTTCTAGAGATCCAGCTGCCCTTAACATGGCAGAAAAAGTAATGTCATGCTTTCCTGGAAAATGAAGATAACCCGATTTCTGATTGAATGAGAGCCTTTTATGACCGTTGGTGGACATCAGCAAACAATGCTGAAAACAACACGCATTACTAGTGCTGCCTAATGCACATGTCAAGTCATTCAGTCGTATCCTTACAATGTGCAAAACGCAGGCATATTTTGCTAAAATATTTATTAAACAGACACTTCACCGGTGACTCTTCCTATGAAGTCAGTAGACGGATTGGGAGAGCGTGGGGGGGTCATGAGGTCACTTTAAAGGGGTGTGTGGCGCTCCTGATATCTCAACTAAAGGACGAAGGTCCAAGTCTTTAGTGTCCTGGTGCTCCCTGTTTGTGAGACATGGACGCTATCCAGTGACCTGAGATGGAGACTGGACTGCTTCATGTGGATCTATTCAGGGGTCCTTGGTTTGACTTTGTGTTGCTCACGGAGTCCCAAATGAAACACATTACCTGCACTGTGAGGGAGTGTCAGTTACGGCACTATGATTCCCTGAGGGTGATCTGGCTCACAGGACCCTCGTTGTTGTGGACTTGAGTGGCTGGACCAGGCCAAGGGGTCTACCACGTAACACCTGGCTGTAGTTGATGGTCATTTTGGGGGTTTGGATTGGACCATGTATCTGTTGTAGGGGGTCGTAAGGTCCAGCAACTGTGGGGCATCTGTTCGTGAAGAGCGGTTCACTGATCTTGACTTTGATCTTCGTGGAGTCAATGGGGGCTCTCAAGTCTGAGCGAGGAGTCTTGAGTGCCTGGACTTGCGAGGGTCCTGATAAAAACCAAAGAGCCAGGCCTTTAATGTCCTCTTGTGCACGGCCATCAGCAGTGTGTCTGTGTGCAGAGAGTGTCTACCTCGTCATTGAGAGGTTTACTTACCTCGGCAGTGACATTCATGTGACTCTTCCTATGAAGTCAGTAGATGGATTGGGAGAGCATGGGGGGGGGGGGGTCATGAGGTCACCTGAAAAGGGGTGTGTTGCGCTCCTGATATCTCCATAAAAGGAAGAAGGTGCAAGTCCTGGTGCTCCCTGTTCGTAAGACATGGACGCTGTAAAGTGACCTGAGATGAACATTGGACTCCTTCAGTGCTTTGTGTCTCTTCAGAGAATCCTTGGGTGTCGTTGGTTTGACTTTGTGTTACTCACTCATGACCTGCATTGTGAGGGAGCGTCAGTTACAGCACTACGGCCATGTGGTGTAATTCCCTGAGGGTGGTCCAGCTCATAAGATCCTCATTGTTGGGGACCTGAGTGGCTGGACCCCAGGACAAGGGGTCGCCCACATAACACCTGGCTGCGGCAGATAGAGGGTCATTTCCGGAGGGTCGACTGGGCCGTGTGTCTGCCTGGGGGCATTGCCAACCGGGATCCCGAGCTGTTTCATTGTGTGGCGGGTGTGGCAACGTGCAGTACCAGCGCAGACTCCCCAACGTGAACTTGAACTTTTGGAAATTCATTGCCGTTTTGAATTAGAGGCGGGATTCTTGACCAAAGACTGGGGTGGAATGCCAGGTCTTTATTTCAAAAGGGCAATCCTGTGTGAACTACTGTAATTTTCTGTAGGTAGTTAGCAATTGCATTTTGAACGTATAAGTTGATGACGTGACATACGGCTTATGCAACACGAGTAACCTGAGATTCATGGATTTTTTTGATATTGTTTGCTGATATCCAAACTTTGGTCACCATAGACGAACATCCTGTTGGAAATGTTACCTTTATTTAAGGAAACACAGGGTTACATTTTTTCTCAGCCATCACGACACACCACATGGGGTAACTTATTGAAAAATGACCACTTTGGTGTGGAATATTGCTTTAAACAGCCAATGAGTTTGCATACATACAAGTATAACTTAACTGTTAAAAGTGAGTTCTGTTTTACAATTGTCTTATTCTTAATTTGTTTTGCAGTAGGTGCTCAGTGAAATACAAAGATGTCCGTGTTGAACCTTTTAATTGTATTCAAAGAACATCCATTACATTTTTTTAACTAATACAGGGTGAGGCAGAAAGGACAGACGTCTTTGAAATGGCTAGAACTCACCACTAGGTGGAGTGACAGATGTGCGGTAGGTGGCGTTAGGCTCGCGAAGTCTTAGCATTTTTTTACTTTCTTTTTAGTCGAAGCCGTGGACGATAGAACACCGCGTTTTTGCGTGCGACTATTTTGTCAAGAACAACCAATCTATTACCACAGTTCAGCGTGAGTTTCATTGCCATTTCAATATCCACAGAAATAAAGCTGTTTCCGCTCGTAACGCTCTCCTACATTGGGTTAAAGCACTTCGTACACAAGGTACACTAATGAACAAAAGACCGCTGGGGGCTACACGAACGGCACGTACCCCTGAAAATGTGGAAAGCGTACAACTAGCCCTGCTGCGCAGTCCAAGTCGATCTGCTCGGAAGCATTCTTCTGAACTTGGCCTCAGTAATCGCTCAGTAAGGCGTATTTTGCATTTAGACCTGCATTTCCATCCCTACAAATTGTCAAATGCTATTTCAATATGAACTCAAATCTTTCAATAAATTTCTTTGTAAGAAAAAATTAACAATTTTGTGATTTTGTAAAAGAATGTCCGTCCTTTCTGCCTCACCCTGTATTTGAAAAATGGAATTATTATTTGTAACACTGAAAATATTCATCTTCTGCTCTGTTTAATTGAAATGTCGTTCACATGATTGTGTTCCATGGCATTTTTTAATGTTTAAATTACCTGCTCAATTTTTTTTTTTCTTTTGCTTTTAAATTCAGACGACGACAACTGTGATAGTAATAAGATTTCAGAGGAGGATGATATCAGGAGAGCTCAAGAGCTAAGTCTGCAGGAGAAGAAAGATGCTGATCTGGAGAAAACGGCGGGTATGCGTTCAGTCTCTTAATTCTGATTTTCAGGATGATGCAAAGACGTGGAGAGAAGCCGCAAGGTGCTTGGATTCTGTTCTTTAGAAGAACGAGAGAAATGTAGATAAAAGCAGTCTCGACGGGGTTGTTTTTCTCATTTTTTAGTTTCATTCTTTTTCATTTTTAAGGCGTTTTTCAGTTCAATATAAAATTCAGTTATCCATGCCTCGGTTTTATGTATTTATCAGATTAAATGTGACAGAACCAAATATTCTGAGTTTATCTCAGGGCTGTGGAGTCGGAACTCAAAACCTTTGACTCTGACTCCTCTATTTTAATGGAGCTAACATTTAATACCAGCCAGAGTACCTTATTGAAGACGGGTGATAGAATTACTGAAAAATTACAGTGCATCCGGAAAGTATTCACAGCGCATCACTTTTTCCACATTTTGTTATGTCACAGCCTTATTCCAAAATGGATTAAATTCATTTTTTTCCTCAGAATTCTACACACAACACCCCATAATGACAACGTGAAAAAAGTTTACTTAAGATTTTTGCAAATTTATTAAAAATAAAAAAACTGAGAAATCACATGTACATAAGTATTCACAGCCTTTGCTCAATACTTTGTTGATGCACCTTTGGCAGCAATTCCAGCCTCAAGACTTTTTGAATATGATGCCACAAGCTTGGCACACCTATCCTTGGCCAGTTTAGCCCATTCCTCTTTGCAGCACCTCTCAAGCTCCATCAGGTTGGATGGGAAGCGTCGGTGCACAGCCATTTTAAGATCTCTCCAGAGATGTTCAATCGGATTCAAGTCTGGGCTCTGGCTGGGCCACTCAAGGACATTCACAGAGTTGTCCTGAAGCCACTCCTTTGATATCTTGGCTGTGTGCTTAGGGTCGTTGTCCTGCTGAAAGATGAACCGTCGCCCCAGTCGGAGGTCAAGAGCGCTCTGGAGCAGGTTTTCATCCAGGATGTCTCTGTACATTGCTGCAGTCATCTTTCTCTTTATCCTGACTAGTCTCCCAGTTCCTGCCGCTGAAAAACATCCCCACACCATGATGCTGCCACCACCATGCTTCACTGTAGGGATGGTATTGGCCTGGTGATGAGCGGTGCCTGGTTTCCTCTAAACGTGACGCCTGACATTCACACCAAAGAGTTCAATCTTTGTCTCATCAGACCAGAGAATTTTGTTTCTCATGGTCTGAGAGTCCTTCAGGTGCTTTTTGGCAAACTCCAGGCGGGCTGCCATGTGCCTTTTACTAAGGAGTGGCTTCCGTCTGGCCACTCTACCATACAGGCCTGATTGGTGGATTGCTGCAGAGATGGCTGTCCTTCTGGAAGGTTCTTCTCTCTCCATAGAGGACCTATGGAGCTCTGACAGAGTGACCATCGGGTTCTTGATCACCTCCCTGACTAAGGCCCTTCTCCTCCGATCGCTCAGTTTAGATGGCCGGCCAGCTCTAGGAAGAGTCCTGGTGGTTTTGAACTTCTTCCACTTATGGATGATGGAGGCCACTGTGGTCATTGGGACCTTCAAAGCAGCAGAAACTTTTCTGTATTTGTGCCTCGAAACAATCCTGTCTCGGAGGTCTACAGACAATTCCTTTGACTTCATGCTTGGTTTGTGCTCTGACATGAACTGTCAACTGTGGGACCTTCTATAGACAGGTGTGTGCCTTTCCAAATCACGTCCAGTCAACTGAATTTACCACAGGTGGACTCCAATGAAGCTGCAGAAATATCTCAAGGATGATCAGAGGAAACGGGATGCACCTGAGCTCAATTTGGAGCTTCATGGCAAAGGCTGGGAATACTTATGTACATGTGCTTTCTCAATTTTTTTATTTTTAATAAATTTGCAAAAACCTCAAACTTTTTTCACTTCATTATGGGGTGTTGTGTGTAGAATTCTGAGGAAAAAAATTAATTGAATCCATTTTGGAATAAGGCTGTAACACAACAAAATGTGGAAAAAGTGATGCGCTGGAAATCCTTTCCGGATGCACTGTATTTGCTATCTCTTGCCCTACATGTACTTTCAGCACCTTTCCTCTGCATTTGTGTGTGTGAGCGCCTCTTCAATGGCTGTCCCTCTCTCAAGTGTGTTCCCATAAAGCCTGCTTCTCATTATTTTCTCGCCTCCAGTTTGGTTGTTACTGAAGGTAATCCTCTCAGCATGCACCTTTAGTCCTCCTCATGCACCTCACACTCTTTCATGGCGTCACCAAAGTCAATAGTGAATACTCTTGACTTAGAGTGTTCATCCTCTTTTTCTCGTACGTTTAGCATTCGTGTGCTCGGAGGTTGACGCACTTGCCACTTCCTGAGCAGCTCTTCTCTTCTCCACGCTAGCGGCCCGCTTCTTCTCTTCTTTTGTCAGCATCTTTTCACGTTAAAACTGATTAAGCCAGTTTTTGTGTTGCAATTACTTAGTACGTTTTTCTTAATTTTTCCCTTAAGCTGGCACTTAAGTCTTCAATCTGCCTCAAGAATGATTTAAGATATGAAGATGTAAGAGACGTGACGGCGAAGGTGGTTGGGATGAGAACGGCGCCCGTACGCATGCGCTACACAGCCGCCCTGCTGGCCACTGCTGAGAGTTGATTCTACAATAAAATAAAAAAGAGGAATAACCTTGGAGGTCAATCATCACCCCAAAGGCGGATAGTAGACGTCACGTAGAATATGAGTACCAAATTTCAGGACAGTAGGTCAAACGATTTGCAAGCTACAGGTGATTTTAAAATCCTGGACAGACAAACGAACAGCCACGGTAGCGTATTATATATAAAGATACGTTTAGTCTGAGCCGGTACATTTTTAGTCAAGTCAAGTTGGGGAGCAGACACTGGTACCGCGTGTTGTCGCACCCACCACATGAAGAAACAGCTTGGGATCCCAGTTGGCAACTCCCCAGGCAGACACACGGCCCAGTCCCACCCTCCAGAAATGACCCTCTATCTGCCACAGCCAGGCGTTCGTTACGTGGGTGACTCCTTGGTATGGTCCTCAACAATGAATATCCTACGAGCTGGATCACCCTCGGGGGGGGGGGGGGGGGGGCGCCACATGGCCGTAGTGCCGTAACTGACGCTCCCTCACAATGAAGGTGATGTGCCTCATTCGGGACTCCGTGAGCAACACAAAGTCAAACCAATGGGACCCAACGATTTTCCGGAGAGACACCAAAGGAGTCCAGTCTTCGTCTCAGGTCACTGGATAGCGTCCATGTCTCACAAACAGGATGCACCAGGACTCTAAAATCTTGGACCGTCATCCTTTTGCAGATATCAGGAGCGCCACACACCCCTATCCAGCGACCTCATGACCCCCCCATGCTCCCTCAATCTGTCTACTGACTTCATAGGAAGAGTCACATGAATGTCAGTGCCGAGGAAAGTAAACCTCAGTGACTAAGTCGACACTCTCTCTGCACACAGACACTGCTGATGGCCATGCCCAAGAGGTCATTAAAGGCCTGGCTCTTTTTTACATTTTTAGTATCCCCATAATTTTAGTTACCTCACAATTGATTCCTACTCCATAGCCCTGGTTTATCCTGTGAATGTGTACAGATCATTCATTCCATTATTGATTTCTTATTTACCAGAGTATGGACTTAGTGAGCTTTTTTAAGTCAGTTATTGGTGGAATCCGCTCTGCACAAATTACTGCCAACCTCCTTAATTTATATATCCTGAATGTCACGAGGAATCATCTTTTATCACTGTCTTCCCAGTCCTGCCTTGCCACTTCTTTCTGCAGTCACTGCACTATAAATGATGCTTTTGAGACGACCTTGTTTGATATCTGAGGTAATACAATCTTGTGTTCTTCTCTCCTCTTGGTTTTTGATATCAGGTGGATTCATATAAATGGCTTTGCTTTTGCCAGTTTCTCTGTCTACTGCCTCAGCTCTGCACTGCAGTCTTTTCCACTTTCCTGGGATTTCTTCTTCCTTTGCTAAAGCTTCTGTCTCTTCCCTCTGATACGCTGGCTGGTGTTATTGAGAAATTATTTGTTGACCATGTCAGTGTTCACCTGTAGGTAGGACTCTTAAAGTTCATTCCTGTCATTTGTTAAGATCTCATCAGTTATTTCTTAGCCTGCAGTCAGTAAGCAGACATCTTGACTTGTCATAGAAGTCCCATATTTTTATACAGACTGACCTGCTCGTGTTATACGAGTGTGAATGACACGTACGAGAGATCGTTGATTCTGCTTTTTGCAGGCAAATGTCTGTAAACGTACAGCACCTTAAAACCTATATACTCGTACATCGCCACGGAACAAATGCAAATTACCAAAAAAATTCACATAATATGTAGAAAATTGATTCGATAAACCATGTTTGGGGGATAGCAAGGATGCAAAATAAACGTAGTTAACTTTATGAATTAAGTTGACTTTTGTGGAAATCGTCCCCTTGGATTGTAAATTGCATTCAGGTTATCCCTTTTTTTTTTTTTTTTTTTTAAGTGTGTATTTCTTGCGTATTTATTTTGTCAGATGCTGAATTGGAAGAAGCTATTAAGAGAAGCCTTGAGGAAATGTGAACGTGAGAGGGGACCATAAAACATTACTATGTCACGTCTGGTACTTTATGTAGTGCATGGTAACTTTTATATGTGTTTTAATGTTAGTTGTCACACTGGTTTCTTTCTTGTTCTTCACTCTTTAATCTTTCATTTAAAGAAATGTTTATATAACTTTTATGTAATATATATTATTTAAAATAAAATATTTTCGTTAGTAGGTGTTTGTAATTTTGTATTTAGTATTGTTGATACTTTATGGATTAGTAATTTCAGCAGGTTTTACTTTAGTACATGAGCTCATGTAATTGAAAGGATTCTAGGATCATATTCAGTCTATGTGTGTGTGTCAGCAGATAGATAGATATGAAAGGCACTATATAATAGATACAGTGCATCCGGAAAGTTCACAGCGCATCACTGTTTCCACATTTTCTTATGTTACAGCCTTATTCCAAAATGGATTCAATTAATTTTTTTCCTCAGAATTCTACACACAACACCCCATAATGACAACATGAAAAAAGTTTACTTGAGGTTTTTGCAAATTTATTAAAAATAAAAAACTGAGAAAGCACATGTACATAAGTATTCCCAGCCTTTGCCATGAAGCTCCAAATTGAGCTCAGGTGCATCCTGTTTCCCCTGATCATCCTTGAGATGTTTCTTCAGCTTCATTGGAGTCCACCTGTGGTAAATTCAGCTGACTGGACATGATTTGGAAAGGCACACACCTGTCTATAGAAGGTCCCACAGTTGACAGTTCATGTCAGAGCACAAACCAAGCATGGAGTCAAAGGAATTGTCTGTAGACCTCCGAGACAGGATTGTCTTGAGGCACAAATCAGGGCAAGGTTATAGAAAATTCTCTGCTGCTTTGAAGGTCCCAATAAGCACAGTGGCCTCCATCATCCGTAAGTGGAAGAAGTTCGAAACCACCAGGACTCTTCCTAGAGCTGGCCGGCCATCTAAACCTGAGCGATTGGGGGAGAAGGGCCTTAGTCAGGAAGGTGACCAAGAACCCGATGGTCACTCTGTCAGAGCTCCTGAAGTCCACTGTGGAGAGATGAGAACCTTCCAGAAGGACAACCATCTCTGCAGCAATCCACCAATCAGGCCTGTATGGTAGAGTGGCCAGACGGAAGCCACTCCTTAGTAAAAGGCACATGGCAGCCCGCCTGGAGTTTGCCAAAAGGCACCTGAAGGACTCTCAGACCATGAGAAACAAAATTCTCTGGTCTGATGAGACAAAGATTGAACTCTTTGGTGTGAATGCCAGGCGTCACGTTTGGAGGAAACCTGGCACTGCTCATCACCAGGCCAATACCATCCCTACAGTGAAGCATGGTGGTGGCAGCATCATGCTGTGGGGATGTTTTTCAGCGGCAGGAACTGGGAGACTAGTCAGGATAAAGGGAAAGATGACTGCAGCAATGTACAGAGACATCCTGGATGAAAACCTGCTCCAGAGCGCTCTTGACCTGAGACTGGGGCGACGGTTCATCTTTCAGCAGGACAACGACCCTAAGCACACAGCCAAGATATCAAAGGAGTGGCTTCAGGACAACTCTGTGAATGTCCTTGAGTGGCCCAGCCAGAGCCCAGACTTGAATCCGATTGAACATCTCTGGAGAGATCTTAAAATGGCTGTGCACCGACGCTTCCCATCCAACCTGATGGAGCTTGAGAGGTGCTGCAAAGAGGAATGGGCGAAACTGGCCAAGGATAGGTGTGCCAAGCTTGTGGCATCATATTCAAACAGACTTGAGGCTGGAATTGCTGCCAAAGGTGCGTCGACAAAGTATTGAGCAAAGGCTGGGAATACTTATGTACATGGGATTTCTCAGTTTTTATTTTTAATAAATTTGCAAAAACCTCAAACTTTTTTCACATTTTCATTATGGTGTGTTGTGTGTAGAATTCTGAGGAAAAAAATGAATTTAATCCATTTTGGAATAAGGCTGTAACATAACAAAATGTGGAAACAGTGATGCGCTGTGAATACTTTCCGGATGTGCTGTGTGTGTGTGTGTCTGTCTATATATGCCGTATCCAAGTGTATTAATGGACAGTTGAGTGGAAGGAAAAAATGTGGCAGCAGAAAAAGGTGCACAAGCAACGGGGTAAGCGCAGCTTTGAGAGGATTGGGAAGCAGAGCCCATTGAAGAATTTGGGGGACCGCAGCTGGAGTTGGCGCTTCAAGAGCCACCACTCACACAAAGACGTGTATCGAGGACGTGGGCTACAACTGTCACAGCATTCCTCGTATCGGGCCACTCCTGAACCAGAGACAACGTCCGAAGCGTCTTACCTGGGCTAAGGAGAAAACAGACTGGACTGTTGAGAGCTCGGTGGTCCAAAGTCCTCTTTTCAGATGAAAGTGATTTCCAAATGAAATGCAAAATGGACAAGTCTGGAGGGGCCCAGAATCCAAGTTGCTTGAGGTCCAGTGTGAAGTTTCCACAGTCAGTTGATGATTTGGGGAGCCGTGTCATGTGCTGGTGTTGGTCCGCTGTGTTTTATCAAGTCCAAAGTCTGTGCAGCCAGCCTTCTACCAGGAGACTTTAGAGCACTTCATGCTCCTCTCTGCTGACAAGCTGCATGGAGATGCCGATTTCATTTTGCAGCAGGACTTGGCACCTGCCCACACTGCCAAAAATACCAACACCTGGTTTAGTGACCATGGTGGGTATCGCTGGGCTTGATTGGCCAGCAAAGTCACCTGACCTAAACCCCATAGAGAATCTATCAAGAGGAAGATGAGAGACAGCAGAGCCAACAATGCAGACGAGATGAAGGCTGCGATCAAAGCATCCTGGGCCTCCATATCACCTCAGCAGTGCCACAGGCTGATCGCCTCCATGCCAGTCATTCATGCTAAAGGAGCCCCGACCAAGTGTTGAGTGCCTACACCGACAGGCTTTCAGTAGGCCAGCATTTTTGTATTAATTTTTTTTTTTTATTCATTTTATTTCATTTTCCGAGATACTGAATTTTGAGTTTATTACCTGTAGGCCATAATCGGCAAAATGAAAAGAAATAAAAGCCTGAAATCTATCGCTCTGAGTGTAATGAATCTTTATAATATAGGAGTTTCACTTTGTGAATTGAATTCCTCAAATGAATGAACTTTTCGATGATATTCTGATTTATTGTAATGTGCTATATATTATTATTATTATTATTATTATTATTATTATTGGATTTGTCTTTCCAGCACACCCCATAGGTGGACTGAGAGCTGTGGGGTTTGGAGGTGAAGCCAACACCTTGAGGTCTTGTGTCATGTTCCCCAAAGCATTCCTGAACTTTGTTTTCAGTGTGGCAGGATCCTTTCTTTCTCCTGCTGCCATCAGGACATATCATTCCCAGGACGTGGTCTGCAACAACCTTTAGGTATCCTCTATTGCCAAAAGTATTGGGGACCCCCCCCACCCCAAGTCGTTGAATTCAGGTGTTCAATTACTTCCATGGCCACAGGCTTATAACGTCAAGCACCTGGGCATGCAGACGGCTTCTACAAACACTTGTGACAGAATGGGTCGCTCGCTCTCAGGAGCTCAGTGAATTCCAGTGTGGTGCCACCTGTGCAGTAAGGCCATTCATGAAATGTCCTCGCTACTAAATATTCCACGGTTAACTGTTAGTGGTATTATAACAAAGTGGGCGCGATTGGGAACAACAGCCACGAAGTGGCAGGCCACGTCAAATCACAGAGCTGGGACAGCGCATGATGAGGTGCCAACTTTCTGCAGAGTCGATAGCTACAGACCTCCAAAAACTCCAGAACAGTGCAGCGTAGAGAGAGGGCTTCATGGAATGAAGGGGTCTCGACAGACGAGCAGCTGCAGCCAAGCCTGGCATCACCAAGTGCAATGCAAAGCATCGGATGCAGTGATGTAAAGCCCACCAGCTGCTGCTGGACTTGAGAGCAGTGTAGACGTGTCCTCTGGAGTGACGAATCACACAATCCGATGGGCAAGTCTGGCCAGTAGAACGGGACTCGCCTGACTGCATTGTGCCAGGTGTGAAGTTTGGTGGAGTTGGGGTTCCAGTGAAAGGAACGGTTAATGCTTCAGCATACAAATCCATTTTGGACAATTTCAGGCTCCCACCGTTATGGGACCAGTTTCGGGAATGGCAACATGACTGCACACACACACCAGTGCACACAGCAAGGTCTGTAAAGAAATGGAGGAGCGAGTTTGGTGTGGAGGAACTTGACTGGCCTGCACAGGGAGAGCCCTGACCTCAACCTGACAGAACACGTTTGGGACGAATTCGAGTGGAGACTGCGAGCGAGCCAGGCCTTCTCGTCCAGCGTCGGCGCCTGACCTCACCAATGCTCACCTGGGGCCTCATGTATAACACCGTGCGTTGAACTCACACTCTTAACATGACGTAAGCACAAAAGCCGAAATGTGCTTACACACAGAAAAATCCAGATGCAGGAATCTGTGCGTTTGCCCACTTCCATGTTCTTCTGCTCCATAAATCCCGGTCAGCTTGAAAAGTAATGCTCGTGCACGCGCCTTTTGTCCCGCACCAATTCCTCCCAGAGTTACACCTCTTTGAATATGTAAAGCAATATGAATCGCCCTTAAACTCAGCCTTCTGTGAAAAGACAATGGGAAAAGCACGGGGGGAAAATTATAAGAATTTCAGCGAATACCAAGTGGAGGCAAAGAAAAAATGTACTATTGTTTAATTAAACCTTGGAATAATCAACAAAAGGAAGTTGATCGAGTGACATAGCGTGTCGGAGAAACTCGAAAGCTCAAGTTCACAAAGTTGCACAGTGCCCGAAATAAATAAAAAGTAGTCCGATATCAAAAGTTGGCGTGAAAAGGCGAGTCATAGCCCACCGTCTGAGTGTCGTATGAAAACTTATTTAAAAAAAAAAAAATAGGGACACAGTGGGGGGGAAAAAAAGCTCGAAATGTCCACTTCAATCACGTTTATTTCGTCATTAAAGTAGAACATCATAAACTTCATCTTAAAATCGTTTGATTTACTAGTTTCTCAAATCCCATCGTAACTAAAGTAGCACATTAAATGCTTTGTTTTGTATTTGATCTTCAATGTGCTCTGTGTGTGTGAATCACATGCTTATTAAACGGGTTTTCTTTTCCTCCAACAGGACACAGAATCCATTACATTTGTGATATTACAGCTCTCTGAATGATTAAAATACTGAGATGTATACTTGATATCATTTTCATGATGATAGGAGTTATTAAACATGGGAACACGGTGGCACAGTGATTGTTCCTGCCTCACACATGATGCTTGCTGTGCCGTGCACGACCTTCGATGAAATACTTTATTGTAGTAGTACTGTCTCTTTCAAATGTACTAACCTCCAATTCCTCTCCTTCCTTTTCTTTCTCCAAACGCCCAATCGCCACACAATCAGCTCTGTAACAGACGTTCAGCAATCTGTAAGCTTACAGCGACGATTCTTCAAAACTTTTAAGGAACATTGAAATATCTTTGTAGTACGTGTTTAATTATTCTATCCATCTATCCTTCCAGTGTCGCACCAGCCTCAGTAAATATACAGCAAGAGGCAGGAACAATACATGAACTTGCTAGCGCTGTGGCACCGTGTCCTCACATGTTTAATTATTAACAGTATAGATTATTTAAATGAAGTTAGTTTTATCTGTATAATAAACATATTTCGCTGCATTTCATCTTAAAAATGATATCATCATCACGTGTAAATACGTGCTTTATAAAGTGGCTCAGGTTGTGTAATATTATAACTGTAGTGTTAGTTTACAGTGAGGTGATTGTATTTATAAGTACCAACAGTTCTACAAGGAGCACTTGATTGCGTGCGTTTAGAGTTCTTGGGATGAAACTGTTTCTGAACTGCGAGGTCCGTACAGGAAAGGCTTTGAAACGTTTGTCGTATGAAAGAAGTTCAAATAGACTGTGTGCATGGCTGAGGCAGTGTGTGCCTGATGCTGTATCCCGATAATTCTCTTTCCAGTCAGCTGCTGCTGTGATTCACACTCAGATACAGTGATATAAATACTCTGAGTGGTGCAGTGAGAGGAAAATGGAAAAAGATGATCCGCTGTGGCAACTCCTAACGGGAGCAGCTGAAAGAAGAAGGTGCAGTGAGAGTAACAACGCTAAGCAGTTATGGTATTTGGAATACTATGGCTATTCCCTGGACCATTATATTGTTACAAGTTAATTACAATAAGATGTGTTACACTAATAAACAATATGCGGTTAGTTTCAGTGTATTTATAAAGCCGCGTCAGGAAAATAAAAGAGTAACCACACGGGAACGAACAGTAGCACTGCTTTGACGCTGGGTGCCGCCAATCTGCAAAGCCGAGCGGAGAACTTGCGTACGACAGGGTATGAGGTACCGTGGAAAAGTGGGTGGCTTTACGGCAAGTGTAGGTTTTGTACTTCGTGATTTGAACGTGGAAACGTTCTTACGCAACATTTCTTTGCGTACGCACAGTTTATGCATGAGGCCCCTGGTCACAAATTCCCCTAAACACACTTGCCCTACACCTTGTGCAAAGCCTTCCCAGAAGAGCTGAAGCTGTTAGAGCTGCAAAGGGTGGACCACCTCCATAATAAAGCCTGTGCATTAAGAATGGGATGGCATTAAAGTTCATGTGGGTGTAAAGGCGGGTGTACCAATACTTTTGACAATACAGTGGATGTGGCACGTGTCAAAGTAACATCCACATGAATGCCAGGATCCAAGGTTTCCAAGCAGGACATTGTCCAGAGCATCACGCTGGCTTGCTTGCTTTCTTCCTATTGTGCTGCCAACTCTTGCCCAGGTAAACGACACGCACACTCACACAGCCAACTGTTCACATGGTCTAAAAGTAAACGTGACTCATCGGAGCAGGCCACATTCATCCATTAGCTCCTGCTCTAGTCCTGATGCTCACGGGCCCAATGTCGGCACTTTTGGCAGCAGATGGGTCAGCATGGCCACTCTGACTGGTCAGCGTTTATGCAGCAAACTGCAGTGCCCTGTGTGTTCCGACTCCTTTCTCTCATGGGCAGCATTCATTTTTGTAGGAATCCGTGCTGCAGTAGCAATTCTGTAGGATGAGACGAGCCGCGCTAGTAGAATAAACGTAATAACACCCGAGCAGAGGAGTCAGATGAGGTGGCTCGGGCATCTGATCAGGATGCCTCCTGGACACCTCCCTGGTGAGGTGTTCCGGGCACGTCCAACCGGGAGGAGGCCCCGGGGAAAACCCAGGACACGCTGCAGGGACAATGTCTCTCGGCTGGCCTGGGAACATCTTGGGATTCCCCTGGAAGAGCTAGAAGAAGTGGCCGGGGCGAGGGAAGTCTGGGCATCTCTGCTCAAGCTGCTGCCCCCGCGACCTGATCTTGGGTAAGCAGAAGAGGATGGATGGATGGACGCCCGAGCATAATTTGGAGTCTGAATACAGTAGAACCTCTGGTCACGAACGTTTCGGAACACGTATAAATCAGGTTACGATCAAAAAGTTTGGCAAAACTTTGCATCTGTTCACAACCACACGCTCGGGTGGCGAACAAAACTCTGACGGCCAGTTTCCCTACGCGTGTTCGTACGCGCCAGTGATTTTCCATTCTCCGTTTCCCATTTTCTTTTGTTTGTGTATACAGGGCCTAACAAAGTACCTGATGTTGCAAAAGGAGTTACGATGTTAACCAAGCAGAGGCCTCAAATGCTGGAAGAGGTGGAAAACTTGTAGCTAGTGTGGCTGAATGAGAAGCAACTTGCAGGGGATAGCGTAAGCGAGGCGATCGTATGAGAGAAAGCCAGGAAGATTCATGGCGATTTGCTGAAAAAAAAATCCTTCTTTGAGTGGCGAAGGTGAGGAACTGCTGCCAAAGGGGCATCGACAAAGTATTGAGCAAAGGCTGTGAACACTTAGGCACATGTGATTTCTCAGTTTTTTTTTTTTAATTTTAATAAATTTGTAAAAACCTCAAGTAGACGTTGTTCACGTTGTCATTTATGGGGTGTTGTGGTAGAATTCTGAGGAAAAAAATGAATTGAATCCATTTTGGAATAAGGCTGTAAAATAACAAAATGTGGAAACAGTGATGCGCTGTGAATACTTTCCGGATGCGCTGTGTGTGTGTCTGTCTGTCTATATATGCCGTATTCAAGTGTATTAATGGACAGTTGAGTGGAAGGAAAAATGTGGCAGCAGAAAAAGGTGCACAAGCAACGGGTGCACTGTAAAGCCAGGAGAGGATGGTTTGAAAAGTTTTGCAAAAGAAGTAGCATTTAATTTTTAATTCCCAGTGTATAAAACTCATTAAAAAAAAAAAAAAGGTGTTTACAGCGAGCGGTTCGTAAGGGAGTAGCGTGAACTCTTACGAGGTTAGTTTTCTCTGTTGTTCAAGGTTTTCTCAGTGTTATGCAATGTTTTTACATTTAGTTTACTATTAAACTGTGCATTCTATGGTATAATTAACTATTTTTGTGCTTAAAAAATGTAAAAAAAATATATATTTACATACAGTTTGTACGGTCTGGAACGGATTAATTGTATTTACATACAATCTTATGGAGGGAGATTACATTCTTGTCGCGACCAAATCGGTTCGCGTCCTGAGTTTTGGAACGAATTACGGTCGTGACCAGAGGTGCCCCTGTACTTCTGTAAGTGAGAATGTTCTGCTCTTTCATTTTTACTGAATTTCATTATTGTTAGCTGATTGGCAAAAAATATTTAATGTATCCATTTGAAGTTAAACTTACTGTATTCCTTGTTAGCAGCTAACATTACCCTACAGCCAGACACAAAATGGTGTCTTGCACCTTGAATACCACAAACAATTCATTTTATTGTCTTTCTGTTTGTTCTGCACACACTACGTTTATTTGTTTATGCTTTCCTTTTAGCATATTTTATTTTATGGCATTTGCGTTGGCTCTGACACTGTTCCTTAATGTCACTATGCTGCACTGAATGTCATGTTGTGTCACTGGCTGTGACTGATATTATAGTGAAGGAAACATTTATGCAGTTTGCATGTAGAAAATATTTTCGCAATGATCTTCAAATACAAAACGCTGCAGTAGTGGAAAAATGATGAGTTTTGATTATATTTCTGTTATATTGCTCAATTTGTTATGTTTTGTTGGGCTAGTTTTGGTACTTTTGGGCTACTTTTTGGCCGAAGCTTGGCAAGAAAAAATGCAGACTGGCAACCCGGGGTCTATGGAGGGACTGGAGTACACTCTAGCAGTTTTTAAGGCACAATGCAAGGGTCCACGTCCGCACTCACTCATAATTGGGCCACTTTATAGTCGCCATATAACTAGGGAATGACATGTGGGATTCCCGAATTCCCGGGAATGGATTCCCTACATATAACTCCAAAGGATTTGGGAGCGAGCAGAATAACAAAAACTGCTCAAATACCAGGGCCAGGCTTCATTCAGATCACTGGTCTTCTGAAGCTGGCAGAACACCCCCACTTCACCACCACACCAAGTTTTCCTCACGACCTTACCGGTATAAAGTTAAGGCGGAGATGAGCCAATGTGTTCGTTTTCGGGGTTCGACGGCGACTGAGCCCGCAGCCTTCTGACCTGCGCTCGCCAGGAGTGTGGAAAAGGCGCGCGGGGGTGAAAGAAAGCGCGTGCGTGCGCGCGCGCCCCCCTGCCTTCAGCGGTCGGTGCGAGGCCACAGGCACGTGTGGCGAGTGACGCTCCAGCCCTTGTTTGGAAATGTTGGCTTCAGGCGCTCGGCCCCTGAGTGACAGCCCCCGGAGAGGGCAAAAGGACTGGAAAGATCTGCACTCGCTAACTTGGCAGTCTCAGGGGATCGGGAGTAGAGGCTTCTACGCGCACAGGCATGGCACAAGCTAAAATACAAACGAAAATGCTCGATATGGAGAAGAACAGCCGCTTCAGTCGCTCCGTCTCCATGGCGGACCGCTCAAGTCAGTTACTCGAGTGTTTGGATCAGCTGGAGCTCAGGTAAAGAAAAAGAAAAAAAAAAAAAAAGGTGGTCGGAATTCTGAGTCCCCCGGGGGGCTTCCGTGCATCTCATTGAAAATGAACAGATAAACGCCACATGCATGATGCCTGGACATTCTCGTCTCGCAACACGTACGCCTTTAAGACGCGTATACAGCAAATCTCGTTCAATCAGCAGGCACCAAGTGTGAGAGTGAGAGTGTGTTTATGTGTAATTGTTCAACCGGGTCTAAAAATAGTTACCGCAATTCTAGCAGCTGTCCGGATGAGTATCCCGAGTTGCTAAATATAACGAATCCGAGCTGCTCGTGACACTCGGGGGAAGCCAAGCGGGGACGACACGCCCGTTACTATAACACATTGGCACCGCGGGCGGGCGCGCGCGGCAGGCACTTTAAAATGCCCCGATACGCGTTATGCCTTTCTTATGTTTAAAAGCAAAATCGGGCCGCGATTAAAAAGCAGCGATGGTTAACTAAGCGATAAGTGCGCGACAGCCTTCAGACCCCGCCGCGAAGCTCGTTGTTGGTGTCGACAGCGCAGATCGGAAATTGTAGGCGTGCTTTATTGATTTAAGGCAGATCCGCAACAGAATTACGCTCCAGTTTTTGAGAGACGATGGTTTTTAAAATGAAAAAAAACAAAAGTCTGAATTAGCGTGAGGCGCACACATTCCTGGTGTTTGGTGATGTAAAGATTTGCATCAAAAGGTAGAAGTCCGTAATAAGCAAGAATAGTTGCAAGTTAACATTGGAAATATGACAATGTGTGCTTCCATTTAAATGGCATAATATTCTACATTGTAATACAAATCAGTAATTTGTTACCCTCTCATAGTTCCCAGGGTATGACGTTAAACTGCATCCAGCCCAGCATGTAGGCCTTCCAACCTGCAGGGAAAAACCTGGGGGTTGGTGGCAGAATTGGCACTCCAGCCGCCATAAAAAAACTCCCACTGGTTCCATTCCATCTGAACTAGTGTGTGGCTGAGGTGTCACCCGTCGCATGGCTGCACTCGGGACCTAATCTGACATCCTGAGGTGGTTTGTCATGTGATGGATGTGGCGATGCGCTATATTAGCTCGTGCTCCTAACCTAAACACCAACTCCAGTCCTGGAGAGCCTCAGTGGCTGCAGGTTTTCATTCTAACCCCTTTTCTTAATTGGTGAGCTGTTTTTGCCACTAATTAACTTATTTTGAATTAATTTTAATTGACTTGTTGTTTTAAGATTTTTCCCCCTGAATTTCTTCATCGTTCCTCTGAATTGCTTCATTTGTTTCCTTAAACGGCAGCCAAACAAAAATGAAATGAGAAGTGAGGGAGCCAACAGAAGACCAACTAAGTAAGTCAGGGCCTCAAACTCCAACCAATTTCACTCCAACCAGTTGCTCAATGAGACGCCGAGTCTCATTGTTAATTAAACCTGTTCTTTATTCCGTGGCTTGTTGCTGCTCTCATTGTGCAATACAGTAATCCCTCGGTACTTTGTGGTTCACTTTTCGCGGACACACGACTTTGCGGGTTTTTAAATATAGTAGTAGTATTTCCTAGTCTAAGAACAACAAAACAAGTTCGGAGACTAAGTGTGTTGTAACACGGGCTGTGATTGGTACATGGGAGGGAGACGACAAATCACAGCTTCCCGCTTTCTAATCGGGCCCGTGATTGGTGCTTTGACTGATGCCCAGATCCCACAGCACCTCCCCTTGTCTCTCTGTCTCGGCCATTTCACTTCAGGCTTTCTCGCCAAGCGGTTTACTTTACACTGTACTGTGTGTGATTTTTTTGTGGCTTCTTTGTGTTGAACTTCGCTTCAATTTTCACCCCCTGCAATGGCTCCCAAACGTGCTCCTTCTTCCAAGGCTGGTGCTGAGCCGTCTGAAGAGACGTAAAATATGGTCATCGGCTGCGCAGTAAAAGTCATCATCACCTTCATCGTCATCATTTTTACTGCACAGCA
The DNA here is from genome assembly GCA_026402145.1 of Polypterus bichir lapradei. Taxonomy (NCBI): domain Eukaryota; kingdom Metazoa; phylum Chordata; class Cladistia; order Polypteriformes; family Polypteridae; genus Polypterus; species Polypterus bichir. Next base: position 5,321,110 of record JANRMT010062824.1, on the reverse strand, counting down.
TATTCATCACCATCATGACGTCATATATAGCTACGTGTACTTCGCTATACAGTAACTGTAAACTTATCTACCGATTTCATGTTGCTTAACAGTTGTCCCTGTTATTAAGAGAGTAAAGGGTGGGTTGTGAACAGTACAGGGAGGGTTTTAAAACGTCCAAATACACGTTAAATTATTAAATACATATGGTGTCCCTACTTCGCGGAAATTCAGTTATTGCGGCCGGCCTTGGAACCTATCTCCCGCGATAAACGAGGGATTACTGTAGCAGACATTTCTGAAATTGTTGATTTCCTCTTTTCTAAGAGCACTGCAACAAATATTTTGGGGTCCTGAGCAGACCAACTTTCCTGAGAGCTTCATCTTTCTTTATTTTTCAGATACTATATGATGGACACCAGCTATTTTGGCTCATTTTGTATCTCATTATTATTTGGCAGCTAATTAAGGAAAAAGAAACAATTGAGGGGTCTGAGTCTTCAAGAGCAACTCAATTAGAATGAATTGAAAATAAGTTAATTAGTGGCAAAACAGGTCCCTAATTAAGAAAAAAAGGTTAGAATGAAAACCTGCAGCCACTGGGACCCTCCAGGACTGGAGTTGGGGACCCAAGCCATAGATGGTACACTGTTAAAAAAAAAAAAAAAAATGTTACATTTACGGTAAAAAACTGGCAGCTGGGGTCGCCAGGATTTTACCGTAAAAAAGAAGGTAACAATATTTTTTGGTCTACGGTACACTTTAGAAAATAATGTTAAATTTACGATAAAATACTGGCAGCTGGGTTGCCAAAATTTTACTGTAATAAGGTGACAATATTTTTAGGTCTACAGTATAATTTTGTAGTAAAAACTATTTGGTCTTCGCAACAAACTCCAACAGAAGGGAACGTTTAACCATAACCAGAAATTCATGTTGTGTAATAAATATGGCAATCAATAAAAAATATGTATTATTAGGGTCCAACCCCAGTACACAGTTTGCATCACTTAGTTAACAACAACCAATAGCAAGCATGTGCCATTTAATTATACATATTGAAAACAATTTAATGTTTAAGGAAGTTATAGCAGGTTGCCTGGTAGAGAAGTAAAGTTTTCTCTTTTGTGGTGTATGGTGTCCTACTTATCAAATACAACCCACCATAAATCAGCTTCCATAACCTCAAAAAATCTTCAGCACGTGGGGGAAAAATAAGTCTGCTAACTTAGGTTAAGTTTTTTCCCTACTATTCAAAGGTATGCGGTTCACCAGGAACAATATTGTAAAAAGGGGCGTGTCCTTATGCAAATATCGTAATCGGTTTTACTGAAACAGTGATTTACCGTTTTACATTTTACGGTTGTTTACCTTCGTTATTTAACAGTTTTACACTGTAAAATTAACAGATTTTTTTCAGTATAACTGTAATGCAATAATAATCGGTATTTAGCATATTTTCAAGGTAGAAAAATATTGATTTTACAGAACTTGGCTGTAAAAAATAATGAAATTTATTGTTTAAGATATACAGGTAATTTTCAGTAGAACATAAAGTAACTTTCCTTTTTTTTTCAGAAAAGGTCTTTTACCTTCACCATTTACAGTATTTGTACCGTTAAATGTACTGACATTTTTTACAGTGTAGATCTTTAGTAAAGGATCAAAACTCATCTTTGTAATCACTGACTAAAATGATACCCCACTTATTTGTGTTTGAAATTGGACATTTGTAACCTTCTGTGAATGGCCTTCAAAGGGCTAGGACTATGGGTGTCATGGGGGGGGGGGTATTAATTACCCAGAGTCCACTGTGTGGGGGTCCTTGAAGCCTGCAATGAAATGTTTGTTGTCGACCCGAAGGGGCCCACAGAGACTGCTTACGTATAGGGCCCAGAGTTTTGTGGTACACCCCTGGCTAGGACCACCAGTAAAAAAAAAAATCAAATATCATATTTGTGATTAGCCAAAACATCCTCGGAGAGCAACTTCTCCCAACCATCCAAGAACAGTTTGTTGACCAACATGATGGAGCACCGGGCCATAAGGCAAAAGTGAGAAGTAAGTGGCTCGGGGAACAAGACGTTGAACGTTTGGGGTCCATGGCCAGAGGCGAGTGGACAAACAAAAAACCACAAATTGTGATTCTGCAAGAATGGGTGGCTGCCATCAGTCAGGATTGGGCCCAGAAGTTGATTGACAGCCTGCCAGGGCGAATTGCAGAGGTCTTGAAAAAGAAAGAAGGGCCGACACTGCAAATATGGACTCTTAATGTCATTGTCGATAAAAGCCTTTGAAACTTCTGAACTGCTTGTAATTCTACTTCAGTACACCAGAGAAACATCTGACACAAAGGTCTAAAAACACTGAAGCAGCAGACTTTGTGAACACCAACACTTGGGTCATTCTCAAAACTTTGGGCCTCGACTGTATATCCTATTAGTTTTGCCATTTTTGTAGTACTGCATCTAGACTGGCATGTGTTGCTGACTTCAGTGATGAAGGTCAATGCTGAAAGGTAAAATTTAATATTGGCAAGAACACTGGTAAAGGTGCCCGTGTAATCGACTTTCTCCAATGTCAGAACTTCAGAGGGAGAATTCAACAGATTTACAGTAAGTTTAATTTGTACAGGACGTTCACCGGTAGAACGCTTCATCTGTAACGCAGTCACTGCCAGAATTCCAGTGAGACATCGAGGGCACAGGACTAAAATATTCTGTCATTGGGTTCTTGATGATGTCGGGGGTATTCTGCAATAGCTTAATATTGGGGTCATGTAAAAAGTGACCAAATATGGAAAAAAACAAAAAAAACAAAACGCTTCCCTGATTAGTTTTCTGCTGAGCATTATAAAAAGTAACATAATGAATTGTTGCAGGGTATCACGGTGGTGCAGTGGTTAGTGCGGCTGCCTCACAGGGGCATTGTGGGTTCATGTCCTGCGCCTTGTCATAACCCGTGTGTATGTTCTCTCCATGTTGATGTGATGTTTTTTTCAGGTATTGTGTTTTTTTGTTCATCACCACTCACAGTTGTGTGTACTGCGTTGGTTGTCAGTCCTGTATTGGCCTGGTGTGTGCGTGTGTGCGTGTTGGTGCGGTGGGCCGACATCTCATCCACAACTGGTTTCTGTCTTGTGCCAGATTTTGCTTCAATAGGTTGCTGTATCCCTGGAATAAAACAAGTTTGAGAGTGTTATTTGTTCATAATCAAAAACATTGTTTGGCCTCTCCTGTAGTGACAGACAAGCAGACAATATATTTGTTATTTCTTTCACTTTTCCTACATGTTTTATTCTAGGCAGGTAGATAGATAGATACTTTATTAATATCAAGGGGAAATTCACTTACACCAGCAGCAGCATACTGATAAAGAACAATATGAAAAGGTCTGGGTCACTGGAGGAACTGAAGCATATCTTTGTAGTACTGATCAATGGATGTAAGCCAGGAACTTGCCCAATAATGAACATTGATCAGTTAAATACTTATTCTCATTATAAACCACTAGGACTTTTGAATATAATAAAAAACAAATGAGGCAAAGCTTAATGTGCTCTCTAAAAGCCAACATCTGTGTGGACCACTTAAATGTGATCTTACACTTCCACTGTAATTTCTAAGAACTCCTGTAGGTAAGGGTGAACATAAAGCTGGTCCCTTTAAACTTGTAAAAACATCCACAAAGTTGTTCATTTTTTGTATTTATATTTTTGTAATATTAATCTGACATTTAATACTATAGTCCTTAATTGTTATACTAAACCTAGAAAATGTTAAATACATTTGGTTCATACTTTACACTGCTGTGCTGCTAGAAAATGCAGAACAACACAGAACTAGAAAAGAACAGAATTACTGAATGTAATCTGGTTTTAATAGTTAATGTAAAATGTATTATGTAGAACAATAATCAAAATTTTAGGGCTGCCCATGAAATAATTTAACATTTTATCTCCACTTTTTGAAGTCTGATGTTTTTCATGAGTTGAATAAACTTTGTTTACTTGTGTCTTTTTAAAACAGGGTTGAAGCGTTACGTGATACAGCTACTGCTATGGAGCAGGAGAAAGAAAGCCTGTTGGAACAAATTCAGTCTCTGCAAACAAGTCAGGAAATGCGGACCATTAGTGACGGTAGGAGCTCTCGGAAGCGTTTTGCATTTCTGTTACGCGGACACGACTGCTTAAACAGTAGAGGAGACTGGTCCTAATAAGTAATGATACACTTCCATAACTCGCAGCACCGCTTGAAATAACCAGAATAAACAGGCCTCCAAATCTGACTCTGTCTTAGCAAAACGGATTATTATTTGATCATTCTTGGAGACATATTTGAGATGCTTCGGAGAATGGACAAAACTAGGAGGATTTCCAAGACATCTTGTCATGTCTGCCCATAGAGGGGAGTCAGCAGTTTATTTATGGAACAGATCTTCTCATCCATGTTGCAGTAAATGACAGCTTTTTTTTTTTGTTACAAACTTTGAACTTAATTACATAAATGGCATTGAATTTGTTTTTGGCAACCGTATATCTACTTCCATAAACTCAAAATAATTACAAAATATAAAATGAAACACAAGCACAAAAAACATGTAGTTAATGCAGAATGTGTGTGTGTGTGTGTGTGTGTGT
>JANRMT010062824.1:5263554-5316092 GCA_026402145.1 Polypterus bichir lapradei | reverse complement strand
ATATATATATATATGTATATGTATATATATATATATATATAAAATGTATATGTGTGTGTGTCCTGACAAGTACAAGCACACTCTTTACTTTGCTTTCTTTTCTTTTCTTCTCTCTCTCTCCTCCACTCTCCCTGGCAAGCTTGGTCCTCCTCCCTCTCCTCCCAACTCTGGTTCCCCAAGTAGTATCTGCCGGCTCCTTATATAAGGCACCTGGAAGTGCTCCAGGTGCTCGGTGTTGAACTTCCGGCCGCACTTCTGAGTGTGGCAGAAGTGCTGTGCTCCAGGGCTTAGCGTCTGCTGCAGCACCCCCTGACCCCACCAGGGCTCTATCAAACTCCAACTCCCATGGAGCCCTGCAGGAGTCCGAGACACCACTGTCATCCAGGGCAGCTGCCACCTTGCATTCCGGCGGAGGTAATGTTCTGGCCACATCTCCTCCCTTGCTCCTTCTGGCATGCAGGCATCCCAGCCGACATCCACAACAATTTATATAATGCGTTTGTCTGTGTGTGTGTGTGTGTGTGTGTATATTGTGGAAACCAAACCTGACACAGACGGGCAGAGACATGAGTTCCAGCGCAGCACACGTTTATTTACAAGTGGGGAAGTGTTTTTCCCTCGCTCCCCACAGCAGCACAGTGCACTGATACACAGTTCCTTTACTTCTCCTTTCTGCCTCCACTGTCGAGCTCCATCCCTCTTTTTCCCTGATTGGAGTGAGGCGGCTCCTTTTATGTTTCACCTGGGAGTGCTCCAGGTGGCTCATCTGGATTAACTGGAACTGCTCCCAGGTGTGATGGAAACCCAAAGTAGGGTTATACAGCTCCCCCTGGTGCCTCCCATGGAATCCAACAGGGCTGTGCCAAACTCCAACTTCATGCTTGCCTTGCGGGAATCTGTGGTGGCACAGCCGCCTGGGATGGCTGCCCTCTAGCGTCCCGAGGAAGGTAGTGCCTTGTGGATGCTCTCCAACCCAGCGTCCCCCCCAAGGGCTGTCCATCAGAATACACTGTATGTTTGTGTGTGTGTGTGAATTTATATGTACTGTATGTATGTATATATATATATATGTGTGTGTGTGTGTTTGTGCACACATTTTAATACTAATTAAGTTCTTAAATTAATACACTGATCACTTATTTATGTAAAAGTAAATAATCCTGCTTTGAGCCCTATGCTTGGTAGGATAGGCTCCAGACCCCCTGACCCTGCTCAGGATTAAGCAAGCTTAGAAAATGGTATGGTCTTCATTTTTTATATTGAAACACTGAAAGTTCGATTTATCTGACACCACATTTAGCTGCTTAGATATTTAACTGCTATTTCAGAGAGAAAAATTAAACGTGGAGTGTAGAATTTTGCTCAACTCATAACATTGTTTCCTACACTTTCATAATTATAAGAGTTATTTTCAACTTGTTTTTGTGATATGTTCTGCTGAAAGACTAAAAAGATGTTTAACTTTTGACCAAAACATAAAGTGGTTTCTTTTTTTCCTGAAAAGAAACAACCGAAAATGCAGATTCCACCATTTCCAGCTCAGGTTAGTCTCTCTGGTTTGGGATTTGTGAGCGGCGTTTTAACCCCATAGCGCAATTTTATCATCATCATTGCAAGATGTCCTCTCATTCAAATGACATTTGTTTAATGGGATACGATGCTAGAATCAGATCCAAGTATTCTTGTGCTTGCTATTAATATTTTGGGACGGTATGATTGAGATCCAAAATTGAACACAGTAATGGCTGTTCACAAAAAAGATTTGATAGTCTTCTTTTGTCATACACATTAAACTAAAACATGCTTATGACGTACTCCTTTGTTTGTCTTAAAGCCTTTAGCGGTATCTCAAGGTGATATGTTCCTTTCATTATTTCAGGTGAAAGAGAGGAGCTGACTCTGACTGCCAGCCGCTTGTTAGGCAGGACCCTAACTGTGAACATTTCTGTGGAAACAATTAGAAGTCCACAGCAACAGGATGCCCTGAGCAAGGCAACGGCAATCATTGATGAGATCGTCGGTCAAGTACTGGATGACTTAGAAGGGGCCCGGAAACATCTCCACGCTCTCCATGCTGCCTGCATTTCTGATGCACCCCTGGGGCCAGTTGATCAGAAATTCCAGACCATAGTGATCAGCTGTGCATTGGAAGACCAGAAGAAAATCAAGAGGAGGATAGAGACACTCATGCGAAACGTTGAAAACAGCGGAAAGACCATCAGGATCACAGATAATTATAAGATAGATGCCCAAAAACTTTGTGCCAACTAGAGCATCGTCTATATGGATGGTGTCAGTCAGCCAAGCTTCATGGAAATCGAGCATAGCTGGAAAACTTCAATAATGACGTAAACATTCCACCATTAAGGAAACAGTAACATAATTAATAGACGGTCTTAATCTATCAGAACGTGCAATACTGTAAGGGCTGTTTTCTCATTCAGCTTTTTATAAATGAAGCGGTTACTTAACAGACCTACCCCGACATGTTATAGGTCGTTGGCTATGTCGGTCCTGAAGAGCCGCAGTGGCTGCAGGTTTTTGTTCCAGCCCAGTTTCTTAATGAGAAGTCAATTACTGCTGATGAAGTGACATTTTGATACTTCATTTTAGTGGTCTCACTTGCTAAGGTTCCCCACCCTTAATTGCTTATTTCAATCTTAAACAGCTGCAGTCTCTGTTTTAATGGCTGCTTATTAACAATAAGATGTAAATGACAAAGCAGCCAGCAGTTCACCATCTCGCTTCTTTCGATTTACATCTGTGTGTTCATCATGCACTGTTGGATTTTAATAAAACAATGAATAGAAAATGTGACAGACTGAAAATGATCAGTTTTAGGCTTCAAATCACTTGGGTGATATACTTGGAAAGGAAAAAATCTAAGATATAAGAGCCTTATATTGCCGACTAACAAACCATAAAATTAAATAAGGTCTGAGATTGGCAAGGATTGGTTTCTAATTAAGGAATTGGGTTGGAATGAAAACCTGCAGTCACTGCGATTCTTCAGCACTGACATTGCCCACCCTGTTTTTTTTCTGTTAAAACACAAAATCTTACAATCTTAGCATGTACTAGGTTTAAAATAAAAATGCATTTCATAAACCCACAATATAAGTGAAGATACAAGTTTGATTTGATATAAGATTTCCTGCAAGAGAACAACATAATGTCCCTAAATAACACATCTTGATGTACCTAAAGTGTTCAGATTAGCTGAAGGTGTGTGTGCTTTTACACAAGGGTTCATTTAGGATCAGTATTGACTTAAAATAAATTCATTTACTCTTTATTTAGTGTAAGATTCTTTTATAATGTTTACTTGATGTGAAAAAAAACTGTGCCTTATACTGTATATTTGTAATAACATTTTGCTAATAATTCACCATCTCATTAATTGTTTAAAGTAATGCTTAACCTAAACTGGCACCATTTTCAAGGCAGGTTGCTGTTGGGGCATCATACGTAGGTTAGGTAAGTGAACACGTTTGCACAGAAAATTATTTTTGGTTTGCATTTGCTGTACAAAAAGTTATTTTGCATATCCTTGTGGGGTTTTTTTTGTTTCTTATAAATGATTTTAAAAGCATCAAAAATATCTGTGCTTGTTCACAGGAGTACATTGCTCTAACAGAGTTACCACATCTTAATGCAAAAGACACAGGAACTTGTGACTGAGAACACTCTGAGAATGTCTTCCACTATTTGTGTCACACAAGCCAGTGGCTTTGTGTGCTGTGAGGGGTGACACTGCTTTAAACACATGGGTAGCTCCTCAAATAACAAATTAGTGATTAGAAATGTCACTTTCATATTAGACTTGTAAACTTTCAGCACATAAAATGCACTGTTTGGTTTAGTGTAAGTATTTAAGGAGTGTCATACATTTTTATATACTGTCAAATAGTGGAGCCTAGGGATGTTAATGTGACTTAATTACTGGGAGGGAATAAACATAAGCACTTGAGACCATAATGCACAGTTTGTTATACACCTTTCATAAAAGGTCGTTTTCATTATGCACCTCTTAATTAAATACTCGGTGTTGTAACAGATAAACCCAGCTAGTATATATAAAATAGAAATGCTTTTTTTTTTCTTTTTGGGACAAAATGTTAATTTTAAGGCTAACAAACTAGGTCAACAGTCCAGAGTGGGAGATTACTGCTGCTGGGGTAAGGCGGCTCTAGTGCCCCACAACTGTAACTGAACTGTGTGTGAAGAAAATACGGCGTAGAGCACTGAAACAATGGCAGTTAAGTGGCAGGTGGACAAAAAAAAAATGGTTCTCAGCTGTGCTTGTGCTATCTCGTGCGATGTCCACGGCTTTATTTAATGTTAGCCAAGACCCGGCACTTAAAAGTTTCTCTGAGTTTGTGCCAAACATCACCCTGACCATCTCATCTTCGTTTGCATAAGCACAGTCCTTTACCCGCGAATATTTAGCGGCAGAGTGTGTCTATTGGATTGCCGCTGACAGACGGCCTTATATGGGCAGGCACTCAATTACGTGGGAGGCATGATCATGCGGGACGCAACTCCGCCTCACACGGCGACCGAGCTGCAGGCTATGGCCGGTATATATGTACATAAGTAGGTTCCAGTTATGACCGTTACGTGCAGAATTTCGAAATGAAACCTGCCTAACTTTTGTAAGTAAGCTGTAAGGAATGAGCCTGCCAAATTTCAGCCTTCTACCTACACGGGAAGTTGGAGAATTAGTGATGAGTCAGTCAGGGCTTTGCCTTTTATTAGGATGTGGGTGTGTGTGTGTGTATATATAATAAAATCTGTAGAAAATTAGACAATTCAATTAAGAGAAAAACCTTAGAAACAGTTGGACCCTCCGCTAAAGTGGAACTAATTAAAGTTTACTAGTCAGCAGGACAAGCAGTATTATTTGAGTGTCAGGAAGGTCCTATTTTACAGAGGAAATTATTACGACTTATCCCAAATATTTGGCTGATGCCTTTATTCAAAGTGACTTACAACATTCAGTATAAAATTAGTTACAGTTCTGTGGGTTTTTGAAGTGAAATGACTTACTCAGGGTCACACAGGGCCTCAGTGACACTTGCTTTTTTTTTTTTTTTTCTTCTCCGAGCATCTGTATCGGTGGTCAATGTAACACAAATCAAAATGTTAAAGTACATGATGAAGCTATGATAACAAAGCTTAGGTGGAAGAGCTGTGCATTTGTACTGGTGAATAAGAACAGCATGAAACACAAAGCCACTCCTGACGCCCCCCAGTAAAGGGGTCCACCTGCCATACTAGACAGACACAAGGCCACTCTGTGCCCTTAAAAATCTCAGGTCTGCTCTGCAGTAGGCTGGTTTTAAATGATTTATTAATTACACAGAACGTACAGTTGCCGAGTTACAAAGAGAGTTCCAATCTGGGCTGGTGTGTGGCACATCTCGATACACAGCATGTCCACCCCTCCCCCAATTTCTTTATTTAGCTGCAAGGAGTTTTAACATTGGGTATTTCATACATTTCTATTGTGCCCACTGTACAATAGAAAGCATTTTTTTTTTTTTATGTAAAAGGTACATTCAGCATTCACTTAAAATCAAACATTTCTATTTTTATTAAAAAATAAAATGTCATTGTCAATAGTTTACAATTTGTATATTAAAGTACATTGCAAGAAAACAATGGCAAAAAATTAGTGTATGACTTAAGACTTACTAAACACTTTTTTTGTATGTGCAGAAGACAACTGAAAACTTAGTAGTTGGATCATAATGGTTAACATTAAAAGAAATAGAAACAAAAATTAAAATAAGAAGGTTGGACACTTGGTCAGTATATATTCAGCTTTAAACGCAAAATACTCATAATTAAATATTTTATTGTTACAACCACTAAATAAACAAAAAGGTAACCCAACACAATGTTTAAGGTCGATCATGCAGTTAAGAGGTTTTTAAAGTCCGTTAGGAGTGTCGGCGGCCTGCTCTGCATGCGTCACACGTGTCCACAAACAGCCCATCTAAAGGGGTCTTTAAGGCCTGGCTGTCTGTTCACCCTGCTGCCCTGTTCAAGTGTTATGGTGCTAGACACCCCTCAGTGTGCTTATGTATTTTACAAGGCATTTTACAAATATTCCTAGTCATGTTTTTGGAACTTGCAAACCTCAAAAGATGACGTAACAAGTAGTGGTGTTACTATCAGCTTGAGAAGGTGTACACAGATGCTGAATTCAATGTGTTTTTAAAGCTCAATTACAGATTTAAATCATCAAATCTACAAATAGGTTAGTTTTCCTGTAAGACGCTTTTTTTTTTTTTAATTTTTGCCAGTTCCCAAATAGACATTTCTTATTTAGCTGGTAAAGCTGCATGAAAATCACAGCCCCAGAATTAGATTGAAATAAAAAATGGCCACCTTTTTCATACTAAAGGAAAATATTGCACTGTAGAAACTTCATATACTGCAATATGCAATACACAAACATCCAAATATCTACTTTAATGAAAACAGTGCTGCAGATTAATTGCAATGTGTTTTATGTGCCGACAAAAATACAGCAGAACTTAAAACGTCATAAAAATCAATGACAGGAATGACGGAGAGAAAAAATTTCCGACATGTGTCTCACAGGCTGAAGATGGAGGCGAAGGCCGGACTGATTTGGCACTGCGTACATTTAAGAAGTCAGCCATATACATTCATCGGCTACACAAAACAGCAAAATAAAACCATTGATGCGATATGGAAAATGAGGTGGAATTAAACAAAGCGAAGTAAAGCACTTTTTATATTAACTGCCAACACCAATTATTCTTCATATGGATGTTCTGATCGTAACGATTTTGTGTTTTCTTTAAGGTAAAATGCTGCTGAACAAGTTAACTTTGAAAAGTCAAGTGAAGAACATGTGGAGTAGTACAGAAGAGAAACACACAACTTAAAAGCGCAGGTAAAATGGCTATAGGACAAGTGCTCACTGGAGTCACAGATAAAGCTTCCTAAACCAGCAGCAGAAAGTTGGCGAGTTTCCCCGACACAGAGGAGTAGCCGTTATGTCCCAGAAGCATCACGGAGGCCACAATTATTTTTGCAAAGGAAAAAAAGGAAATCTAAAGAAGGCTGCAGCTGCCGAAAGGGCTTTTATTTTTCTTGGTCCTCTGTTTATTGGGTCGAAGATTAATGACTTCTCCGCCATTGAAGTTGCTGTAATTTTGACATTCTTGACTTCCAATTGGCGAGTGAAACACACCTGGTATTGAAAGAAAACAAACAAACAAAAAAAAAAAAAAAAGTGTTGTCTGTTAAAAACATCAACTAAAAAAATAAAAAGGAGCAACTCGCCTCTAACTGCAGTGCCTTCAGACAGAAGTCAGGCATCTTCACTTGTTTCACGGTTTGTCGTGTTGCAGCCTTGTGCTAAAATTATTTCAGCTTACCACCCCTACCCTGAACACATCAAGCAGCACCCAATATCACAGAATGACAGAACAAAAACAGGACTTTAGAAATGATCACATATTTATTAAAAATACAAACCTAAAATCTCACGCAAGTATTGAGATACTTTACACGGGAATTGGTGGATTCTGGCCTGGAGTCTTCTCACGTCAGACATCACAAGCTTCACACACCTCATTTGGAGATTTCCTGCAATTCGTCTCTGCAGATCTTCTCAAGCTCTGTAAGGTCGGGATGGAGACAGTCGGTGGTCTTTCCAGACACGTTTGATTGAGTTCAAGTCTAGGTTCTTGCTGGGCACTCAAGGCCATTAAGAGAGTTACCCACTTACCCATACCTGTGTGGTCTTTGTTTTGTGCTTGGGGTCATTGACCTGTTGGAAAGCAAACTTTCAGCCCGGTTAGAGGTCCAGGTTTTCCTTAAGGAGATTTCCATAGTTTGTTCTGTTCAGCTTTCCCCTTGACCACCTTCTAGTCTCTAAAAACAAGCTCAAAAATCATGTTGCTCTCAGCACCAGGCTTTCCTGTTAGAATGGTAGTACATGGTTGATGAGTGGGGCCTGGTTTCTTCCAGACATGAAAATAATCAGTTTTGTTTCCCCACAGTCAGAGAGACCTTTTAGTGCCTTTTTGGCAAACTTCAAGTGGGCCTGCATGGGTGTTTCTTTTATTCTTAGGAAAGGCTTCTATCTGGCCCCTCATGGTGGTTATCCATCTGGTAGTTTCTCCGGCCTACCCACCGATTCTCTGGACCTCAGTCAGGTTCATGGATGTCTCTTACGTGGGCCGTTCTTCCAGGATTGCTCAGTTTGGTTCGAGGAGCACCGTGGTTGTTCGGCCACTGTGTTCTTAGGGATCTTCAATGCTGCAAAAAATGTTTTGTAGCCTTCCCCAGATCTATGACTCAACCCAGTCCCGTCTCTGAGCTCGGCAGGCAGTTCCTCATACCTCATGGCTTGCTGGTTGTTGCTCAGCTGTAGGATCTTCTACAGGCAGGTGTGTACCTTTCCTGATCAGTCCAGTCATCTGAATTGATCACAGGTGGACTCCAAAAGAATGCGCAGAAATATCTCAACAATGATCAACAGAATGGGATGCACCAGCGACAAGGCAGACAGTCTGAACACTTGTGTCAATGGGATATTTAAGCTGTTTAATAAATTTGTAAAATTCCTAAAATCCTTTCTGGGATATCAAATGATGTTTGGTAAAGTAAAAATAAATTTCAATGATTTTAGCACCAGGCTGCAACATAGCAAAATGTTAAAAAATAAATAAATAAATAAAAAATGAAGGGGTATGAATGCTTTCTGAAGGCACTGTACATGTGACCCACAGAGATAATCCATTAGCTAAACTGGTAAGTGGTCATCACAGCAAACAACATGAGGTTTATGGAATGGCAAACACACATGGTTGGTATAAATGGCTTTAGCCTTCTTCGTGTTCAAGTTACAATCTCCATTTTCTGCTACCTTAATGCTCTGTAAAGGGGTCTTTTGTTTTTTGGTAGGTGTGGCATTTTAAAAGCATGGATAAAAAGTGATGAATGTGTGCCACAGTATATACTCCGAATACTTGGTTTACATGCCAATAAAGGCAATCACAGTTTGTTTTTCCTTCTCCACTTTAAGCCCATCTGGAAGTACCCCAAACACAGCGGTTAGTGGATTAGGAGGGATTGTGACACCAAGGCTGTCTGAAAGGCATTTAAACATTTTTGTCCAGAATGATGTTAATTTGGTGCAGGCCCAAAACATGTGACCCAGTGAGGCTGGAACTTGATTGCAGCGTTCGCAGGTTGGATTTTGCCCTGGGAACATTTTGGACAATTTTAAACGAGACAGATGTGCTCGATATATAATTTTGAATTGAATAATTGGATGCTTTGCACATCCGGAACTAGACTTCTCTTGCTCAACTGGAAGAATCCTGACCTCACCTATTCTAAGTCAGTGGGTAACTGATGCTATAAACTATTTGAAATTGGAAAAAATCTAATTCTCACTTAATGGATCTGTGCACAACTTTTTCAAAACCTAGCAGGATCTGATCAATAACATTTTAGAATAAGCTTTTAAAGCACCGAGGAAGCAGATTCTCTCCCCATTTTTTTCTTCTCTTATTAATGCATCTATTTACTTATTTTTACTAGCTTTAAGTTTTACTCTGCTGGCCATGCTCTCTTTCTCAGGGGTGGGGGTTGATTTGTTTTCAATCCCACTTTTGTAAAAATTGATCTATTTGTATGGAATGTTGTGTGATACAATAAAAGCAATACAATTTAAAAAAAAAAAAAAAAAAAGAATACTTGGTTTAAAGAGGACAGCTCAAAAGTACAAGTTAGATAAACAAAAGGAGGCCATTCAGGCTGTTAAACGTGTTTGGTTAGCTAAAACCTAAAGACAGTGTCACATTAACACGACTTTTCCAGCGATTTTCAGTCGCAGACCTCATTAACAGAGATTCGGGGGGGTTGGAGTCCGGGGGTATTAGCTGAAGCTTGCTCTCCTAACTATTAGTCATGTAGTTTGGCATCCCCAGTAACTCAAATCAGACCCGTCTGACACACCTTGACACAAATCAAACAGGTACAATTTTTTTTCTTAAGTTGTAAGGGTGGGCTTTTGTGTGTGTGTGTGTGTGTGTGTGTGTGCACAACAGCTGGCACCCAAGGAGTGCTTGGCCAGGAGGCAAAAAATGAAATGCAGGTGCTTTGAACCACACAAACAGAAAAAGAGGCTCATCTGTCTGATGGCTCATGCTTGTTGCACGTGACAGAATTTAAAAACAAAAATAAAGGGCTGAGGCTGTAACTGCACTCGCCATACCTGGAAGGCCTTCATACACAGTGCCAGCACATTAAACTGGCCGTCATCAACCTTGTAACACTTTGGCCATTTGAAACCGAGCTGAAATTTTCGCTGAGAGGATTGTGTAATCGGTCACAACTGCGATTCCTAGTACTGTGATTTGCAATCCTCAAAGCAACAAGGCCCAGCAACTGCAGTAATTAATTCTGACAGGCTCACCGACTAGAACGTGTGTAGTGAGCTGTTGGCTTTAGGTTCACATGTCAACCAGTAGCCCTGAGTTTGTAAAGCTCACAGCTGTAACTGCTAACCAACACAGAATACGAAAGACACTTACCAATTTTATTGCTGGTTGAGTGAACTATTTCAGGCTCTTCTGCCGTTTGCCGTTTCAGTCGCTGAAGGTACTTGTCTGCCAAGTACTTAAACACTAAGCAAAACAAAAAAGGTTCAGATATTTAGAAGAATAAAAAAAAATTGAAGTTTACATAATTACAAGTAGGGCAGAGACACTCAAATCTTAAAATGGTTTTAACTTTCAAAAGCAATCCCCCCCCCCCCCCAAATACAAGAACCAAAGTCTTGTTATTGTGTGTTGATAAAAAGGACAAATATCTCCTTAAAATAAAAAAACACAACAAAAACACAAAGACAGACAGCAGACTAACCAATGTTACTCTAGCTCAGGGTGGGCAGTGTCGGTTCTGGAGGGCCGCATTGGCCGCGGGTTTTCTTCCAACTCAGTTCCTTAATTAGAAACCAATCTTGGCCAATCTCAGACCTTATTTAATTTTATGGCTTGTTAGTCTGCAATGTTAGGTTCTAATATTGTAGATTTTGATATCCTCCAAAATGATTTTAACCTAAAATGGATAATCTTCAGTCCATCACATTTTTCTTTTACATTTTTTATTAAATCAAACAAGTGCATGATGAACACACACGGATGTAAAATAAAAAAAAATAAATAAAAAAAAAAAGAAGGTACAACTCCTGGCTGCTTTATCGTTTACATCTTATTGCTAATAAGAAGCCATTAAACAAACAGTGAATGTAGCTGTTTAAGATTGAAATAAGCAATTAAGGGTGGGGAACCTTAGCAAGTGAGACCACTAAAATGAAGTATCAAAATGTCACTTGAGCAGTAAGTGCTTCTTCATCAGCAATAACTGACTTCTCATTAAGAAACTGGGTTGGAACAAAAACCTGCAGCTCTCCAGGACTGACGCTGCCCACCCCTGCTCTAGCTGTCCAGATCTCAATGACTATGTATCACCTTGATGGCCATGATCGAGTGTGACTAAGACGTTTACCACTGAATGTGACGAGTCCAAGGCTGCATCCTATCCCTGAAAGCTCCCATTGCCAATCAGAACAGAAACGCTTCATCACACAATGTCCAGTGTAATAGAAGGCCGGCAGCTTAGCCCGGCCAGGACGCCACGGGAATGGAAGGATGGGGGAAGGCAGCTACTTTTGGACACTGTCTCCCCCAAGACGCTCGATGGAATCTCCCCTGGAGTGTAGCGGTGCCCTGGATTCCCACTGGGCATCCTGAGACTTGCAGTTTGGTATCTCAGCCCTGTTGGGTGCCATGGAAGGACCTGGGGAGTCATGTTTCCCTTATAGCCCGGAAGTACTAGGAAGTCATGAGGATGGAAATCCCAAAGTACTTCTGGGCTGATTAAAGAACTTGAATTCTCCATCTGACCCGGAAGTGTGGCAAGTCACGTGGGAGGAAGAACAGAAGCACTTCCGGATCAAGGACTATATGAAGGACTGCTGAAAACCCACCAAGTGAGCCGGAGTCGGGTGGCGGTGGACAAAGCATGCTGGGAGGTGTGGAAGAGAAAGAGAGAGAATATTGTGTATTTGTGCTTAATTACTTGCCAGTTTATTGTGGCTGTGGTGCTGGGAGGGCACTGTTTAAGAAGGAAATAATTAAAAACAACTTATTGGTGTTTTAACCCCATGTCCTGCATGTCTGTCTGTTGAGTTAAAGGGGCAACAGTGACCCCCCCCTAGCGTCCATACCAGGACCACTCAGAGCTGTTCAGTATGTTTTGGCTTTGACTTCAATGCAGTTGGCCTGAAATCTGCCAAGGAATGGCACCTTTCACTGTCTCCAACAACTATACTGGTCTACAGATTACTCTGGGTGTGCACAACGCCTAAAATTATGTCAGAGCTCAGCTTTGGACTTAAGATTTTGAGCCCACATGCTACATAAACAACATTTACAACAAAAACAAACAGGTTTTTTTGCACAGACTTTAAATAAAGACTTTATAATAAAAAAAAAAATAGCCTAGTTAACAGTACTCTAATCCAGGGGTCACCAACTCTGGTCCTGGAGGACCACCGTGGCTGCAGGTTTTCATTCTAGCCCTTTTGTTAATGAGTGCCTGGTTTGTGCTGCTAATTAACTTCTTGTGAAATCATTTTAATTAAAATGCTTTTTTTTGAAGATTTGTTCCCCTGAATTTCTTCATCGTTCCTATGAATTGCTTGATTTCTTTCCTTAAATGGCACCCAAACAGATATGAAATGTGAAGTGAGTAAGCCAACAGAAGACCACCTAAGTCTGGGCCTCAAACTCCAACCGATTTCACTCCAACCAGTTGCTTAATGGGGTGCCAATTCTCGTCATTAAACAAACCAGTGTGTTAATTCTGTGGCTTGTTGCTACTCTCATGGTGCATTAGCAGACATTTCTGAAATTGTTGATTTTCTCTTTCTAAGAGCACTGGAGGCCGGAGCAGATCGACATTCCCGACACCTTCATCTTTCTTTATTTTCAGAAATTGTATGATGGACACCAGTTAGTTATTTTGGCTCATTTTCTATCTCATTATTGTTTTGCTGCTAATTAAGGAAAAAGAAACAATTAAAGGGGTCTGAGACTTCAACAGCAAGTCAATTAAAATTAGTTCAAAAGAAGTTCATTAGCAACACAAACAGGGCACTCATTAAGAAAAGGTTTAGAATGAAAACCTGCAGCCACGGTGGTTGTCTAGGACCGGAGTTGGCAACCCATGCTCTAATCTGTGTTTTGATTGGCTGATGTGAAACAGAGGGAAAAAAAAAAAAAAAAAAAAAAAACAGTAGGGTCTCAGAAATCAAAATAAATCTCAATGGGTGTGGATGCAGACATGTAGATTGACAGATTAAACAAACAGAAGTTGATGTGATGGAGATGATGATACATCAGAAAGGCCTGAAGAGAGCAGAAAGCTCTTTACCCAAGAGTGCTACCCAGAGCATGGACAACAGAACAATGCAAGTGCAAGATAATCCAAGTGAAATACGGTCACGGCTCAGTTAATGCCAATGCTTCAATAGGGATGCGATAAACAGTGTAGAAATGCTGTCCTAAGCAGTCGTAATACAGTATTAATTATTACTGTACTTCAATAATTATTAATTTAGGTGATGAATGTATTATGGTAATGTTTGGTTGAGGTAGATTACGTCAGGTCAGGTGTATATTTGACTTGTCATCACGGCGAGAATGACACAAAGGCACATCCCTACACACTGCTGATGTGCTTCTAGGCTTTAGCCACATACTGCGCAAGGAATGCAGCGATAGACAGGACACCTTGTAACCAAAGTTAGTGTGGCAAAAAAATGACAGACACAGAGACGCGTGTCTGCCCCTGCCACCTTAATAAATTATGTCAACATGCTTTGCAACCATATGCGGACGTTAACAGAGACACAACGCTACTCATTTGTGTGTGTAACCTTGCTCTACAGCAGCAGTTCTCAACTGCCGGTCCACAAAAGTCAGGTAAGGCTTCGACTTTTAGGATAGTCACTTTCAACTGCTCGTCAGAGAAAAGGCAGGTAAGTCATGCTGTCGGTCTGCAGCACCCCCAAAGGTTAATAAATCCAGAAGCTCAAAACTCCTATGGTAAGCATTCATCCAGAAAATCCAAACTCAATGCCCCCCCTCAAAATTCTAGTTTTAGCTAATTTAGCTGCAGGATTAACCCCAATGCTCATTTTGAATGCTAGTTAAATGTAGATGCACAAAATTTCAATGTGGAAAACATTCTTCCTTATAATGTTAAGAAAATACAGACATACAAAACTCTATAAAGGGTTGCGAGGAATCTCTTAGAACTAAAAAGAGTCTAAAAAGGCTGAAACCACCGCTCTACATCAGCTTAATATTTGCTCAGCCGTACATTTGGTCATTCTACTGGCACAATATTTTTCAGACTATGTGTGGTGATGGGCACCTTGGGACTTCTGGCATGTATATAATCTGCTGATTGTGTTTAATGTAACAAGGTTCTGATGCAAACTGGCACTGGTTATATGATGAACCATGCACCAAATGGTACAAAAAATTGTTTGATGGTATTCTGATTTCCAATTTCCATATCTCTCTTTTATTTATTAGCATGTTACTATTATTTATCCTTTCTATACTTCAGCATCAATGTCGTTCATATTTTGCTATACTTTTGACTGTCCAAGTTGTACAGAGACATGGGTACATATGCTTGGCCACACACAGAAACTGACAATGATAAATAATTACCAAAAATATCTAAAGTTTGCTGAGTGATGGAGGAAATGGCACATAAATATGAAGTATGAAAAGAAATGCAGTGTTACTGTTATAAAACACACACACACGCACACATATATCTGCATCAGCCTTAAAATCTGTATTCTGTACACGGGCTGACCAAACTGGGGTTTCTGGTGTCTGTTACTATCTACATACTCTATTCATTATTTCTATATGTCACACAGTTTTATGCTATACACAGCTTCTGAATATACACACGAGATTCAAATTTGGGACATCTAAAGTATCATTCATGCGGCGTACAAAAATACATATGGTATCTTTGTGTGTATTTCAGTTGTCACATTTCATAATACTTTTATTTTCATTTTTATGTTATCCAAAATATCCCTCCATATTTAGCTATTTTTTGTGTGGGAAGTTAGATGTTAACTATAGAGAAAATAAAATAAAAACAAATGGCACAAAACACCTCATTATAAACCCTTACCTTCATTTACATTTAAATCTTCTTTAACAGAGGCTCTGTAAAATCTTAATTTTAGTTTCTTTGCCAGTCCTTCTGCCTCCTCACTGAAGATTGTTCATAGCCAATGGTTTATATAAATTAAAAAAAAAAAAAAAAAAGTAAATGAGGCAATCTGAATAAGGAAGATCAATACTGAAATATTCTAAAGCTTATCTAAGATTGACTTATTTTGAATTAAAGTGATCTGAACAAAGTATAAAATGTTAACACACATACACACTAAAAGTGTGAATAATTCCAGACAGACACGTTTATCCCGAGTGACTAACCAGTGACTCGGCCTCGTCATGCACTGGCTGGAGCTGAGGCAGCAGTCTTGTTATTTGTAGTCCGTGTTTAACCCATAAGTCTGTTAAATTCGCCACCACTGACTCACTGCATCTTAACTTGCCAACTAACCTGGCGAGGTAGTAAGAGGAGATTCCTTTATGTATGTATGAATCTCTCACAAGCTTATAAAAATAAACTTCATTGTGACTAATATTGAAATGTGACAAGCGTGAGACCAGACAGAATACAACTGAAAGCAGCAACTGGCCAGCACAACACAGACAAAAACTTAATTATTAGGGTTAAGTTACTTCATATTTGGGCATCTCAATCATCTTATGAGAGGTCTTCTATCCCGATTTGTTTCAGCTAACAATGTAGCTTCTCAAAGGAATACTCCACCCAAAAATTATTTTTTTAATATGTTGGTACAAATCACATGAGGTAGATAGCGATAACCAAGAAAAATGTTTAATCTTACGTTTTCATAAAGATAAAGTTTGACATAATGGGAACCTATGGTAACGAGGGTTGCATGGTATGCTGGTACTGACCCCATTTTTAAAATGGTATGGTGCCAGCAGTTCTGGAAGGATAGTACTGGAAGTAAATGGTAGGTTTAACACATTGATTGCTGGACCATTTATTACTAGGATGCTACAGTACAGGTCTATGCATAATAGATATCATAAATAATGAACTCTATCAAAACTCATAAAAATGTAAAGGAATGTATTAGAAAGCAAAAGGTTTCATCATCAACAGTTAACTCTGTCAAAAATGTAAAGAAACTGTTAATGACTTTATTTTCACCAGCAACATGGAAAAAAGTCTCAATTTAAATGCAAGCCCCATAAGTATAGCACCACACAGAGTGCAGGCTTAGAAGCACAAGTGCCATAAACATAACATCTTTATTTGCACTGTCCCAGCTGGCTACGCAAAACACATTTTCTAGTTGTTGACTGTGCTCAGTGGGTGCCAGAGTGTCCATGTATTACTGTCCTGACGGTTGTGACAAGTCAGACGCTTTGTAAAAAACGCAGCCTAGAGGTTCTATATTATCTGATTGATTGCCACTCTCTTGATCATGTTCATTATCAAAATATTCATCTTCCAACTAATCTAGTGGTTTCAAAACATCAGCAGCTTTATACCTTTAAAAAAAAAAACAAACACCACCACACACACACAAACACCACCACATACACACACACACCCCTATTGACTGTCTTATTTATAACAAATTTTCCACAAGCTGTTACCAGGGAAAAAAAAAATATTCTGTGGCTATCTAACATACAGCAGCATGTGGTAGCAAGGTGGCCAAGTCTATAGTGGTTGTATACAAGACATACGAGTTTTATTTCAGCACTTTGTTCGCCTGCTCTCTTGATACTCCATTGAAGAAACTCCCCAGACCTCCTCCAAGTTCTTTGATGGGCTGGAGGCTCCACTGGAGAACCAACCCCTTTCTTTGGCATGTGGGAGACTCAATGAGGGCAACTCTTTACTGGATGAAGACTCCAAGGGACACAACCCAAACCTTTAAACCTGCTGGAAAAATTCAAAAGGGGAACCACGGAGTGTGGCAACAGAAGCAAGCTTCCAATTGTGTGGCACACCGGGGAGGCTGGAGTGAGACAAGCCTATCAGTTACTTGTTTCTGTACTGGTACGGAGCTCAGAAAGCTGTTATTGATACCAAGTCAGAATTTTAGTAACAATCCAATACAAGACAATGGCAAACAATATCAAAAATTTCCATTAAAAATCTCACGTTATTAATGTTCCATGAGCCACATGTTAAGTCATCTAATCAAATGCTCACAACTGTCTGAAACAAGCATCTTTTGACTAAAATATTTTTAAAGAAATACCTCCTGAAATTGAAAGGTGTCCACAAAGAAGAAGTTCATTTACATGGGATTGAAGATGGGATTTCTGTGCAATGAATGAGTGGGAAGAGGCAGGCCTTCATATCAAAAGCTTGATTCTATTTGAAGGTGCTTCACTCTGCATGCAATACATCTAATTTTCTGGAAATATTTATTTAACAACATTTTAGCAAAAAAAGTGTACGCATTTTACCCATTGTAAATATGAAAGGATGACTTGACATATGAATTACACAAAACAAGTTATTTAGGACTTTTTTCAATGGACATTTTTGATATTGTTTGCAGTTTTCATGTGCTGGTCACCATAGGCTCCTTTTCTGTTAGAAACTTTGTTATATCCATTCTTAACAAATGCAGATACATTTTTCTCAGCCATTGCTACAAACCATGTAGGGTAGGCAATATATTATTATTAAGAGATAGATATATAGATAAAAAACACACATTTTTGGGTGGAGTATTCCTGCAAGTTTAAAATCACAACTTGTATCAGTCTGGGGAACAGTGTGAAAGGTCATCGTTTCCTAAATATTTATAACTGGGCTTAAACAATAAACACTTAGTAATTTAAAAATGCTTCTTACTTTTTAATTACCGAATCATCGAGGAGATCAATTT
This sequence comes from Polypterus bichir lapradei, assembly GCA_026402145.1. Taxonomy (NCBI): domain Eukaryota; kingdom Metazoa; phylum Chordata; class Cladistia; order Polypteriformes; family Polypteridae; genus Polypterus; species Polypterus bichir. Next base: position 5,297,977 of record JANRMT010062824.1, on the reverse strand, counting down.
TGTTCTGTACCAGGACAGTAGGAATGTCACCAACTTCAGCTTCTACCTTCTCTTTCCAGCTTGGAATGGCTTCAAAAGATTCCCTGTCAGTGGTTGAAAACACCAGCACACAGGCCTGGGCACCTAAAAAAAAAAATAAATCCATTCTGCACAATCTACTGGTATTAAACTATATTTAAAATGTTAGATTGTTTTAAAAGGCCTGCTAGTAATTTTGTGTATAGGAGTTTTTACATTATGCCAGAATGAATTCTCATCAATATACAGTATAATAGAGTTTGTCCACTTACTTCATTGCCAGAACTTAACTCACATACAATATACTTGGATTTTTTTTTTTTTAAAACAATGTGAAGATAAATGGTTGATAATTAAACATGGATCAAATGTTATTTAAAATTTACAGCTAATTTACCTTGTATATTTATACGTCCTGACATCTGTCAAAATGACAAGTGAAGATTTAATTAACAACAACTAGTTACATTTACATGGTGCTTTTTAACTTTACTCAAAGTGCTTAATGATTGGGGGGGGGGGGGGGTTTAGACTTCAACCTCCACCAATGTGCAGCATCCACATGGTTGATATGACAGCAGCCATTCTTGTGCCGGTACACTCACCACACATTAGCTAGCAGGTGGTGAAGAGGAGCGAGAGTAAATTAGGGACAGGGGATGATTAGGGGTCCAGAATGACTAGGCCGTGGTGGACAGCAACTTAGCCAGGACATCAGAGTGCACCATGCTTTTTACAAAAAGATGCCCAGGGATCTTTAATGACCAGAGAGTCAGAAACTCTGTTTTACATCTCATCCAAAAGGCTGCACCATTTTTACAGTACTGTGTCCCTGTCACTGCGCTTGGCATTAGGATCAACACACAGCCCACAGGATAAGTGCATATAAAAACACATCGGTTTGCTGAAACTGTTAGCATACCATCATAAGAAAGTTCACAAATTAATAATAAAGGTAATTATAAAGGAATTTCTCCACAAAGAGTGTATAGGCTTTGTCCAGTTTTTAATGCTTTTGTTGTGTAGAGCTTTACAACATTATTTCTTACATTGCAAGAACTGATTATTGGAAGGGAAAGGAGAGAAGAGGAATAAACACAATCCAGTGTTGGCCAACTCAGGAGGTAGACCTATCTATCAATGCATCAAATTAGAATATTGTGAAAAGGACTAATTGCCTTATCAGAATCAAACTCCATTTTGAGTATGTCATTCCAGAAGAAAAGTGGAATGGAAACTGGCCGTGAATCCAAACCCACAATTACAATTCTCTTACCTCTGTAGTATGCCTTTGTTATGGCATCAAACTCCTCTTGGCCTGCAGTATCCCACAACATCAACCTAACTTCCTCATCATGGATTCTGTGAAATTCAAAAGTTGATATATTTTTTAAACAACTGCCAAAAAAATATAGGGTGTAACAATCAATGGCCTGCACATAAACATATACTGAAGTAAGCTATGGTCTGTATGGAAAAACATGGATACAGGCAGGGAGGACAGGAAGAGTTATGGATTCATCATTAGATGCAAGATTCTGAAAAACCACAAAAGAAGCAGATCTAAAATTCTGACTTGAGTGCTGGGGTCAAACAGGATCCCCGGAAAACTATGGGAATAGAATTATAGTGTAGGCTGCACAAACTGGGAAACAAGGCCTGCATTACCTCTACTGCTGCACAAATGGATACAGGAAGAAACAGTGGAGACAGGAATATAAAGATACTATGACAAGGAGAGGACTGCAGGAAATTCAGAAATCAATGGCATAGTACCAGTGAGTTTTCATGGTTACCGCCTTCTGTAATACTTGTAATGACAACCTGTAAGTCAATGAGAAACGAATGGCATAAACATAAAAAAGGAATGAAGGCAGGATGATAGTGTTTTTAAGGGCAAAAATACAAGGGTAAGGATTTCTAGAATATGCATGCAAGCTCTATAATGCTGCTAGGATAGATACCACCTTCCTATGTCATAGAACTGGTAAAGTGGGTTTACAAAATGGATGTTTTTTTGACTGCAGCTCATAGAACTGTGAAAATTGACAGCCCAATTTCAGAACTGATCAGAGATGGAAGGTCAAGCCAGAGATGCCACAAGCAGCAGTCCAGTCTCAACCATCAAAGAAAAACAGGCTATAAACCCATCTACTCTGGAAGGGTGGCCATCAGTCAGCATTACAGAACTGACACATGCACTAAGTGAGCAAAGGTTACAGTCGATTCAGAAAGTATTGAGACGCCATCACTTTCTGCTCACTTCTAATTTAAGGGGATACATATGAGGTTTTTGCCCAACAATTTACACTCCATATCCTATAATGACAAAGTGAAAATGTGTTTTCAGGAAGGTTTACAATAAATAAATAAATAAATAAATAAATAAATAAATAATAGCAAACTGAATTCTCTCATTTCTAGAAGTATTCAGACCTCCTTTGCTGAGGCACACCAAATTGTGGTTAGGTGAATCCCATTTGATTTAATTCTCCTTGAGATGCATCTAGAACTTGATTGGAATCCACCTGTGGTTAACTGAACTGATTGGCCATTATTTTAGAAAGGCACACATGTACCTGCATATAGAAGGTCCCAGAAATGACACTGCATGCCAGGAAAACAAACCAGGCCATGGCATCCAAGAAACTCTCTGTAGACCTTGACAATCAAATTGTGGGGAGGCAAAGATTAACACAAGGGGATAAAACCACTTCTAAAGCTTACAACAGACACAGACACAGACACAGACACAGACACAGACAACATACTCTTCATTATTTAAGTCAAATAAAAATGTACCAGTTACATAAATTATGAAATGATCACATTGCAGAAGGCACAGTGGTAGCACTGCTGCCTCACAAGCAGAAGACTGGGGTTCATGGACCAGGCGTGCCCTGGGTGTAATTTGCATGTTCTCCCTGTGGCCACAAGGGTTTCTACCAGGTGTTCCAGGTTCCTCCCACAGTCCAAAGACATGCAGGCTAGGTGAGCCGACATTATTAAATTAGGCCTTGTAAGAGTTTGTCTTCACACTGTGATAGGCTGGTGCCCAGTCCACGGTTTGTTCCTGCCTTGTTCACTATGCTTGCTGTGATTGGCTCTAGCCTCCCCATGAGCCAGTACCAGGTAAGTGGGTTAAGAAAACTGATGGATAATCACAATAGTCAGGTAAGTAAACTTCCCCAAAAATTTTTTCCTGACGATTTGGAAGAAGTAAAACAGTTAAAACACACAAAAAAAAAAAAAAAAAAAAAACACACCACACACTGATTAATACTTACTGAATCTGGCGTTCTAGAAAATCTACACCAATAGTCTTTTTGTAATCTTTTGTGAAAATGCCCTTGCAGTAACGCTGGATCATACTTGATTTGCCAACAGCTCCATTACCAACCACCACCACCTTAATGGCCACTTCCATATCCTCCTCCATCATGACTGCAAGCTGAAGTGTTGTTCCCCACGGTCAGGCCTCAACAAAGAGGGGTTTCTTCACAGAAGATGACTTAAACACTACCTGAAATAACAAACAGACATTTTCTACTTAGTTACTACTTAGTTGCAGATGGATTCATCTTGCCTGAAGAAGGGGCCCCGAGTTGCCTAGAAAGCTTGCATATTGTAATCTTTTTAGTTAGCCAATGAAAGGTGTCACTTTGCTTGACTTCTCACTACATCTCTGGTCAAACTTGTACCACTCGCAATACACATTTAGGTAGACATGTCCTTGTTGGTATTAATGATACTGTACATTTGTGTGGGGAAAGAAAACAAAATGCCACTTTAATTCTGTATGCCATGCTGATAGGAGCTCTTATATCTTAAAATGAAAAACAGAAACCCTACAGTAAGAAAAAACATTCTAAAATGCTTAACTCTCTTGAGTAAAGAGTGCTAAACTAAGGGGGAAAACAAATAAAAATAAATCTCTTCACAGTGTGATCTTGAAATCCATATTTAACCATTTCACCTTAAAAAATTCCTTTAAAACATATTAACTTTACCTACATACTCACACGCTCCTCAGTGTTACAGCTCAGGAAGGGCCTTGCACCTAAACCCGGTTAATTTTATGAACTGGTGTAATGCTCTCAAACATTAAGGGAAGAATTATCTAGAAATAAACAAATCCATCAAAAAAATAAACCAATAACCTGCCACAGCAATTCTGAGTTCAATTTGTAAATCTTTCTAATACACAAGGTACAGTGGGGGAAATAAGTATTTGATCCCTTGCTGAATTTGTAAGTTTTCCCTCTTACAAAGAAATGAGCAGTCTCTGATTTTTAAAGTACAGTAGTTTCATTTTAATGGAGAGAGACAGAATATCAACCAAAAATCCAGAAAAAAAGAAGAACACAAATTACATCAAAATTCTAAATTGATTTGCATGTCATGGAGTGAAATAAGGATTTGATATCCTACAAGCCAGCCAGAATTCTTTCACAGATTGGCAGTATGCTACAATCGTAGCACAAAGGCATTTATATGGATTGGCACTTCGATCATCACATATATTATTTTTCTGCATATTTTTTGGTGGGCAAGAATAAGGACTAAATCAGGGCAGGGCCACTTCCAAAAGAAACATATTACTGTACCAATAATAAAACGGGCCTACCTGCCATGATTTTGGATTAACAATTTTAATTGGAACAAATGTTTGTGGATATATTAGACCAATGCTAGCAGTGGTATTTCTGGCAATTTTTATTCCGATTCAATTAAGTGTTCACACTTAAAATCCACAATTCTGTCTTACTGGATGTTACACTGTAATAATGTTAGGCTTATTTTTAGATTAGTAGGCTGTATTGTCACAACACTAAGAAGTTACTATTATGTTTGCCAATATTCACATTATGAAAGATTTACAACAGGCCGGATATATTGTTAACAATAATGGTTACATATCTTCAAGACATAATGGGCTCAAACAATCTCTTGGTTACAATATGGGGGATTTCCTGTAAATGGGGAGGCATGGAGGCACATTGATTAGTCCGGTTTCTTTACAACTCCATGGAAACAGTGCTGTATTCCTGGCAGCTGTGTGGATTTTGTTTTACCGGTGTCAACCCATACTTCACCCCGTTCCAAATATAGAGTGGTTAGATTTACAGGCAGCCCTAAATTCAACCTGTAAGATTAGTGGGGTGTGTGGGCAGGACTACATCCAGCGATTGATTGGCACTCCAACCAGACCTGATGCCCCAGCATCTGATCGGTTTGCAAAAAGGCTCCGACTACTCCTAATGTCAAGAGTAAATGAGATTTCACTTGGCAAGGTGGTCACCTGATCTGAAATACTCCACCTCCACTAGAGGTTCTTCAAAATGTCCCCAGAGGAGGAGCCCTTACGCCGACTCCACCTCTTATTTCCAGGCCAGGCAGACACACACACACCTCTACACGTAGACGTTTATATGCAAGATTTTACATATACTGCAGAGTATTGCATTATTTTTTAATTCCATAATAGCAGAAATAAAAACTAAGGACCACTACTTAGCATATTTTTTGTTGGCTGCAGTATACCATCTGTAGGAATATAAAAGCAACACATTCGCTAGTGCTTGCCTAACAGTGCGCACTGTTTGGACAGTTCCACAGATGGCACATTGGAAATGCCCATACTGATAGCTCTGTCAGCATTACATATTTGGGTTCATTATGGCTTTTACAATGTTACATGGAAGAGAAAACTTAATTTGAAATATGAAATTTGTAAGTATTTTCACACACACACACAAAAAAAAAAAAAGCTACTTGATTACACAACATACTAGTTAGTACCATCTGTCCAACTAAAGGCCACGTCACATTTCGCATCTTTTCCAGTAATGTTTAGTCACAGTCTTCATTTACATAATCTTGGTAAGTCGGCGGTGGGCTCCCATGAAGGCCAGTCACCTCGTTCAGCATACCCATAAGAGTCCATGACTTGTTTTGACAAAATCCAACAGGCTGGATTGGGTCTAGTCGTGGGTGCAGGCTCTGTGGACAACCAATAAATGTTCATTTAAAAGTGCAATGCACTGAATGCAGCGACGGCAAATAAGAAATGTGGGGTTTTTGGACCTTACAAACAGAAGAGAAGCCCATCTTTCTTATGTCTCATGCTTTATGTACCACGACAAAAGAGGAAGGGGTCAGATACTGCAGCTAAACCCACCCTACCTGTTTAGCCTTCATACAGCACCAGCTCTGACAGGCACCACACTACTGGATATCATAAAAAGGGGCCAACATGACTGTGGTAGGAGATTGGCACGTAGTGTCTAAATTTCACATGATCCTGCGACAAGATCAACTGCCCTAAGCAAGTCTTAAGGGGCACTTAAAGGCAGATTAACACTGAACAGAGAACTCTTCATGGGCACAAAACTAATACAAAAAAAATGAATAAAGAGACAAAGAAGAAACATCAAAAAGAGAAAATTTTAATTTTGTTTCATTTTTAGTTTGGTTATCATAATATCTGTTGGAATATCACGGGGGGGGGGGGGTTGCTGGGAGGGCATCAAAAGGACTATAGTAGCAACAGAGTACAGTGATTAACATGGCTGTGTCTCAGCTCCTCGAAACTGGGCTCAAAAGCCAGAGTTGTTCACTGTCTGTGTAGAACTTGCATGTTCTCCCATCTTTCTACGTGTTTAACGTCTTCCAGCATTTTAATTAATTTAAAACATCCCAAAGCTATGCAGGCAAGACTGATTGCTGGTTGTGAATAGAACCAGTATGCGAATTGCAGGAATGTGCAAAATTACCCACTGGTGGAGTAGTGCACAGTCCTTAAGCACAATGCAGCCAGGATAAGATCCAAGTCCTTGAGATCCTCAAATTAATTTAAGGCCATTTAATTACATTGATGAATAGATAGAAATGAAAGACCACTAAATAAACTCGGTTAAAATGTCAGGGGTCTTTGTCTGGTTATACAACTACTGCTGGACAAAAAAACCCCACAGACATGAATTAAATAATTAACACTTCAATAAATTTTAAACACACTATTTCATCCTAGCACCCTGTCCAGGGGTTGCTCCTGCCTTGTGCCCTGTGTTGGCTGGGATTGGCTCCAGCAGACAATCCCCCCCTTATGATCCTGTGTTAGGATATAGCGGGTTGGAAAATGACTGACTGACTTACACTATTTCATCCTAGCACCCTGTCCAGGGGTTGCTCCTGTCTTGTGCCCCAGGCTTACTGGATTAGGCTCCAGCTTCTACACAACCCTACTCAGAAAAAGGTGTTTTTTTTAGAAAATAGATGAATGGATTTCATCCTAGTTAGAAAAATTGATACTGATTCCATTTTCATTATTTAAAATTATTTTATTTTGTCCAAAGGTACTTTTCAAATTATAAGTACAAGAATATTACCATTTAAATAACCATTGCCAGAGCAGACACTCAATCCCAGTGTGTCAGTGGTTAGGAGTAAATCTATAACTAATGTCTCATGGACAAATCTATTCTAAACTAAGTGATGAGCTCATCCTCACAGGCCATTGGATTTAGGCACTTTGTGGATTCTGCTGTAAAACTGAAATTAGTACAAAAAAAATAGATGTTAGAGAATGTGGTCGGCACAATGACTCAATGGCCAGCTCTACATCTTTACTAATTTTAGCACTCAACACCCAACTGTAGTCAGTGTGGAGTTCTTCACTGGGGACTCCAGTTTTTATCCCAGTATCCCATAAACAAACAAGTGTGTGGGCACAGGTACTTTTGTTTGGACCTTGTATGGAGTACAACAGGCCCCAGCTCTCCCTGAACTTCAATTGCACTTTGATAGGGAATTATTCCTACTTGTTAAAACTGTATCAAGCATATACATGACTTTCATTATTTTAATGTGAGGAACAAGAAAGTCCAAATGATAAGTGTTGGAGCACCAACCCGGTCATCACATCAAAAGCTGATAGAAAATAAAGGCTTTGTAACCTAGGAATTGTAATACGTTTGTATTTAGTTCTGAGCTCTACTTGTTGTAACCAATTTTGTATTCTTGTCCTGAAACACTTATTCCCAACCAGTCCCACAAACTGAAGATTATTCAAATCATATTGACCTCTTTTGTAAGTCACATTGGATAAATGTGTCTGCTAAGGAAAAAAAAAGATCTGAATTTGTGTAAGCGGACCTATTTTGGAGTGTTCAAGTGAAATATAAAGATTTACTTCATGAGACAGAAGTACATAATAAACAAGAATCGTTGCACCAAATGTTTAAAATATTAAAATGTGTGTCAATTTAAGTGTTTAAAATCTAAATATTAATCAATTGCAATAGCAAATTGTAAATTTTTCAGTCTCTAATAGAGGTCCATAGATGAATAGATCCCTAATAAAGTATCAAAAATAACATCATATTCATATTGGCAACCTTGAAACAGTCCAAAATGATACTCCACATGCTTGAAATTTAAAATTTTTAAACTTTCTAGGAGAGGCTCTTATGGAGGGCAAGGACCACCAGTAAAGAATCAAATATCAAAAATACAATCACTTATGATCGGCAAACTCAAAATAGCATAGTGTGACACTCCATGCGACTATATTACTGATCTCCACTGTTTCAGTTTTTTTTTTTTTTTTAAAGGAGTAACTTTTTGTCTCCTCATATCCTCTTACAGGATGAACCCCTGGGGTCAACTGATGCACAACTTCAAGTCCTTCTGATTATTTTTGTTCAGGACACCTATTGGTTTACTCTTTATCATCATTTCCTGCACAAAGTCAAAAAAAATTTAAATTTTGTTAAGGTCTAGTGGGCCCTTGCGGGGACAGACCTCAAAAAGATAGACATCCTGCATAACTTGGCACTGACAGACTGAGGAGATCGTTCCTCCCCCACACTATGCGACTCTTCAATTCCTCCCGAAGGGGTAAATGCTAAAGTTATTCAAAGTTATTGTCTGTTTTTACATGCATTTTTATTACTCCTTTAATTTTATATATTTTTTTTTGTATCAGTATACTGCTGCTGGATTATGTGAATTTCCCCTTGGGATTAATAAAGTATCTATCTATCTATCTAAAGACATGTCAAAAAGCATATCATATATGGGGGTTCTCTTTTTACCAGTGAGACAGGTGGCACAGAACAATTTAAAAAACAGCAGTGATTTCAAAGAATTCATAACTCATGTTTTTTGGTCGTCCCCAGCCATTTGATGTTATCATCAGACTTATTAGAGACTTAAAAAAACAAAACATTCTAAACATAAGGATTCTATTTCTCTATTAAATTACCTATCCATCTTATGTAAGTGTGTATAACTTATTTTATATGTAATGTATTTATTATTCTTACTTAATCTGGATTTACTTTTCCTTGCTTGTAACCATTCCTTTAATACCTTTCAACACATTTTGAACCACTTCTGGTGTATAAAAATGTGCTATACAAATATATGTTGTTCTCTTATGAACACAATAAATGTAAATATATTCATTCAGCACTTTGTGGAGGCCCCTTTGGCTGCAATTCCAGCTGTTTGTCTTTTTGTTAAGTCTCTACAAGCTTTGTACACCTGGATCTGTTAAGTTTATTAAGTGCCCTCCTCAGAATATAAGGCTGCGAGTCACCATTTCAATAGATAGCACGAAAACAAAAACACGACGATAATCAGCTTTATTTGTTTGGGGTGCACACGTGTGGGACATCAAGGGGTTGATATTCACTACGCACCCCCATATCTATTTACGTGAGGTGCACCGCCAGAGTTTCAAAGCCTCTACTATAACGTAACATAAGCCAAGGTATGGCTAGAAGTACATCAGTTACTATAGAAAGTCGATTTCTTAACATAATAGTGGTCATGTTTGCTTTTTGAATTGCAGTGATGGGATAAAGGCTGATAATGGCGATATATTTAGATAAAGATTGAAAACTCGCCTGACCGACTGCGTTCCTAATATCTGTACCATCCTCGCTGACGTGTAACTAAGGCTAGCTAGCATCAATGTAAATAGAACAAGGTTTCATAACAAATTCGAACGTCTTCATTAGCCACCACATAAGAGATGCGAGAGTGTTTTTATGAGACATCGTCCACGGCAGTCCACTGTCGGGCGGTGGTTTACGGAGCGAAGAGTTCGGCTTCAACATGACACGGCGGCAGCGGCTCCGTCGCGTTCCTCATCGCCAACGCCACAGCGGTGTGCATCCCAATCGGTCGTGACTGCACTCCCGCCCCCCTTCACTGCTCCAGCATATCAATGAGATGACGGCTCACCTGCAGCCACCCGCCAGCATGACGATGGCAGATCCTACGCCCCTGTTCCCAGTGGGTCCACGGCGTGCCTCTGGTCGCCCGGGCGAACTTTCTCTCAGTTTTTCCCTTTACTTCAATAGCGGGGTCCGCGTAGCTAACTCTCCTTGTATATATATACGTAAGTATTTAGCTTCTTGCGGGCCTCGCCACCTTTCACCGTACCCCACCTTCTGGAAGCGGCCTTCCTGCGCCAAGTGAGAACAGGCAACCCTGCCTCACATCTCCTCCGTACAACGCACCCGCGCTCCCCGACACGCTAATCGCCGCCTCTCGCGGTTGCTATAAACGCACCGCGCTTCCGGTGGTAAACAGGACGCGACAGGAAGCGACGTCATTTCGCTTCCTTGGCAGCTGCCCGCCTTGGCGTGGCGTCACATACGGTTGCCAAGACCGCGATTTCCCCGCCAGATCGACTACTTTTTAACTTGAACCTCACTTAAAGAAAATGTTTATATTAAAATAACAAGAACGACTGTATGAATCTCGATGCGTTTCTCAGTACAGGGCAGCATTAAGCCCTGCTCAGTTTCTCATATCTGATAACCCGAGCTCTACTTTAAAATACTTGAAAATTCATTTTAAGGTATCGTTCACACCGCAAACTTTCAAGCGAACTAAACATATTGTAGGACCAGCGCCGAGTTCCAGAATATATTGTTTTGCTTTTTACATGTCATTTTTAGGTGGTTCGCTATCCTTAAAAGAACTGCTTGCCATTGCCGCACGAGTTGGATTTCTGTCCGTCACAATTCAGACTTGCCGTATAACAGCTGGATTAGATTAGAATAAAGTTTATTTATCCCATGGGAAAATTCAGATAGAAAAGAAAAGACATTATATACTTAATAGATGTTAAAGGCACTATATAAAAGATTTGTCACTAGGCAATATTAAAAATTCACTACATGATATATAGATAGATAAGTTGCTATATGATAGACAGATAGATAGACAGATAAATTGCTATATAATAGATCGATTAGTTGCTATATGATAGATAGATAAATACATAGATAGAGGAAATTTCCAAGGAAACCTGGGAGAATGATAATCCTTTACATTGGCTTTTAATTCTTAACCTGTCTCATTTTCACTTGCTTCTTCCTATTTCTCTTATTTTATTGGGTCCTCTGACCTGTTTTTAGTATCTCTGTTTTAATTCTCTCTTAATGTTTGTTTTTACCCCGGTGGACGAGAGGGTGGCCTCCCTCCGCCTTCGGGTGGGAGGAAGGGTCCTGACTGTTGTTTGTGCGTATGCGCCGAACAGCAGTTTGGAGTATCCACCCTTTTTGGAGTCTCTAGAGGTGGTGCTAGAGGGCATACCTTCTGGGGATTCCCTCGTTTTGCTGGGAGACTTCAATGCCCACGTGGGCAATGACAGTGAGACCTGGAAGGGCGTGATTGGGAGGAATGGCCCCCCCGATCTGAACCCGAGCGGTGTTCTGTTATTGGACTTCTGTGCTCGCCACGGATTGTCCATAACGAACACCATGTTCAAGCATAAGGGTGTTCATATGTGCACTTGGCACCAGGACACCCTAGGCCTCAGTTCGATGATCGACTTTGTGGTTGTGTCGTCGGACTTGCGGCCATATGTCTTGGACACTCGGGTGAAGAGAGGGGCGGAGCTGTCAACTGATCACCACCTGGTGGTGAGTTGGCTTCGATGGTGGGGGAAGATGCCGGTCAGACCTGGTAGGCCCAAACGTGTTGTGAGGGTCTGCTGGGAACGGCTGGCAGAGTCCCCTGTCAGAAGTAGCTTCAACTCCCACCTTCGGCAGAACTCGACCACGTCCCGAGGGAGGTGGGGGACATTGAGTCCGAATGGGCCATGTTCCGTGCCTCTATTGTTGAGGCGGCTGACCGGAGCTGTGGCCGTAAGGTGGTCGGTGCCTGTCGCGGCGGCAATCCCCAAACCCGTTGGTGGACACCGGCGGTGAGGGATGCCGTCAAGCTGAAGAAGGAGTCCTATAGGACCTTTTTGTCCTGTGGGTCTCTGGAGGCAGCTGATAGGTACCGACAGGCCAAGCGGAATGCGGCTTCGGTTGTTGCTGAGGCAAAAACTCGAGCATGGGAGGAGTTTGGAGAGGCCATGGAGAACGACTTTCGGACGGCTTCGAGGAGATTCTGGTCCACCGTCCGGCGTCTCAGGAAGGGGAAGCAGTACAGTGTCAACACCGTATATGGTGGGGATGGTGCGCTGCTGACCTCGACTCAGGACGTTGTGGGTCGGTGGGGGGAGTACTTCGAAGACCTCCTCAATCCGACTAACATGCCTTCCAATGAGGAAGCAGAGCCTGGGGACTCTGAGGTGGGCTCTCCCATCTCTGGGACTGAAGTCACCGAGGTGGTCAAAAAACTCCTTGGTGGCAGGGCCCCGGGGGTGGATGAGATACGCCCGGAGTTCCTTAAGGCTCTGGATGTTGTAGGACTGTCTTGGTTGACACGTCTCTGCAACATCGCATGGACATCGGGGACAGTGCCTCTGGATTGGCAGACTGGGGTGGTGGTCCCCCTCTTTAAAAAGGGGGACCGGAGGGTGTGTTCCAACTATAGAGGGATCACACTCCTCAGCCTCCCTGGAAAAGTCTATTCGGGGGTTCTGGAGAGGAGGGTCCGTCGGATAGTCGAACCTCGGATTCAGGAGGAACAGTGTGGTTTTCGTCCTGGTCGCGGAACAGTGGACCAGCTCTACACCCTTAGCAGGGTCCTGGAGGGTGCATGGGAGTTTGCCCAACCAGTCTACATGTGCTTTGTGGACTTGGAAAAGGCGTTCGACCGTGTCCCTCGGGGAGTCCTGTGGGGGGTGCTCCGGGAGTATGGGGTACTGGACCCCCTGATAAGAGCTGTTCAGTCCCTGTACAACCGGTGTCAGAGCTTGGTCCGCATTGCCGGCAGTAAGTCGAGCCCGTTTCCAGTGAGAGTTGGACTCCGCCAGGGCTGCCCTTTGTCACCGATTCTGTTCATAACTTTTATGGACAGAATTTCTAGACGCAGCCAGGGTGTTGAAGGGGTCCGGTTTGGTGGACTCAGGATTGGGTCACTGCTTTTTGCAGATGATGTTGTCCTGTTTGCTTCATCAGGCCTTGATCTTCAGCTCTCTCTGGAGCGGTTCGCAGCTGAGTGTGAAGCGGCTGGGATGAGAATCAGCACCTCCAAATCCGAGACCATGGTCCTCAGCCGGAAAAGGGTGGAGTGCCCTCTCAGGGTTGGGGGCGAGATCCTGCCACAAGTGGAGGAGTTTAAGTATCTCGGGGTCTTGTTCACGAGTGAGGGAAGAATGGATCGTGAGATCGACAGGCGGATCGGTGCGGCATCCGCAGTGATGCGGGCTCTGCATCGGTCTGTCGTGGTGAAAAAAGAGCTGAGCCGTAAGGCAAGGCTCTCAATTTACCAGTCGATCTACGTTCCTACCCTCACCTATGGTCATGAGCTATGGGTAGTGACCGAAAGAACGAGATCGCGAATACAAGCGGCTGAAATGAGTTTCCTCCGCAGGGTGTCTGGGCTTTCCCTTAAAGATAGGGTGAGGAGCTCAGTCATCCGGGAGGGGCTCAGAGTAGAGCCACTGCTCCTCCGCATCGAAAGGAGTCAGATGAGGTGGCTCGGGCATCTGATCAGGATGCCTCCTGGACGCCTCCCTGGTGAGGTGTTCCGGGCACGTCCAACCGGGAGGAGGCCCCGGGGAAGACCCAGGACACGCTGGAGGGACTATGTCTCCCGGCTGGCCTGGGAACGCCTTGGGATTCTCCCGGAAGAGCTGGAAGAAGTGGCCGGGGAGAGGGAAGTCTGGGCTTCTCTCCTTAAGCTGCTACCCCCGCGACCCGACCTCGGATAAGCGGAAGAGGATGGATGGATGGATGGATGTTTGTTTTTAATATTTTGTTTTTAGTCCTGTTTCTTTTTTAACTGTACAGCGCTTCGGTCAGTTGTAATGCTGTGCTTTTAAGCGCTCAACAAATAAAATGGTATGGTATGGTATAATCCTAATCTATCTAAATTTCATCTATCTATCTATCTATCTATCTATCTATCTATCTATCATATAGCAACTTATCTATCAGAGAGAGCATAATGAATAATGAACTGCCATTATCCTGTAGAAGAGCTGTTCTCGTTCTGCTCCCAAAAAAAGATCTGTCTGACCTCAAGAACTGGCGTCCTGTTAGCCTTTTATGTACGGATTACAAGATTCTGTCCAGGGCTCTGGCTACTCGCCTGCGCAGGGTAATGGGGTGCGTCATCAGATCAGATCAGACCTACTGCGTACCAGACCGCTCCATCTTTGATAATATATACTCAGCAAAAAAAGAAACGCCCCTTTTTCAGGACTGTGTATTTCAACAATAATGTTTTAAAAATCCAAATAACTTTACAGATCTTCATTGTAAATTGTTTAAACAATGTTTTCCATGCATGTTCAATTAACCATAATCAATTAATTAACATGCACCTGTGGAATGGTCGTTAAGACCTTAACAGCTTACAGAAAGTAGGCATTTAAGGTCACAGTTCTAAAAACGCAGGACACTAAAGAGACTTGTCTACCGACTGTGAAAAACACCCAAAGAAAGATGCCCAGGGTCCCTGCTCATCTGCGTGAACGTGCATTAGGCATGCTGCAGGGAGGCATGAGGACTGCTGATGTGGCTAGGGCAATAAATTGCCATGTCCACACTGTGAGACGCCTAAGACAGCGCTACAGGGAGACAGGAAGGACAGCTGATCATCCTCGCAGTGGAAGACCACGTGTAACAACACCTGCACAGGATCGGTACATCCGAATATCACACCTGCGTGACAGGTACAGGATGGCCACAACAACTGCCCGAGTCACACCAGGAACACACAATCCCTCCGTCAGTGCTCAGACTGTCCGCAATAGGCTGAGAGAGGCTGGACTGAGGGCTTGCAGGCCTGTTGTAAAGCAGGTCCTTACCAGACATCACCAGCAACAACGCCGCCTATGGGCACAAACCCACCTTCGCTGGACCAGACAGGAGTGGCAAAAAGTGCGTGAGTTTCTGCATGACAGCAATGTCAGTGTTCTGCCATGGCCAGCGAAGAGCCCAGATCTCAATCCCATTGAGCACGTCTGGGACCTGTTGGATCGCAGGGTGAGGGCTAGGGCCATTCCCCCCAGAAATGTCCAGGAACTTGCAGATCCCTTGGTGGAAGAGTGGGGTAACATCTCACAGCAAGAACTGACAAATCTGGTCCAGTCCATGAGGAGGAGATGCACTGCAGTACTTCAAGCAGCTGGTGGCCACACCAGATACTGACTGGTACTTTTGATTTTGAGCCTCCCTTCATTCAGGGACACATTGAAACATTTTTAGTTTATGTCTTATGGTGTTGACTCTTTTAGTGTTCATACAAATATTTACACATTAAGTCTACTGAAAGTAAAAACAGTTGAAAGTCAGGGGACGTTTCTTTTTTTGCTGAGTATATTTCTGATGCGAGACCTGATTACGACTTCAAAGCTTCTTGGTTTAAAGGCAGGACTGATCTCTTTGGATCAAGAAAAAGCTTTTGACAGAGTGGATCACAAATATCTGTTCAGAGTCTTACAAGCTTTTGGGTTTGGGTCCTCCTTCTTCAAATATATTGAGATGCTTTACACCAAGAGTTCCCAAACTTTTTTCGGCCACCGACCCCTTTACCAAAAACTTTTAAAACCGTCGACCCCCTAGTCATTTACTTTACTTACTCAAATTAATACATTTGTACAGTACTCAATATTAAATATTTCACTAGATATCAGATTTTAATCACTTGTAATTATGATTTAAAAAGATAAAATGGCTACGGAATATGGCATTATCTTGTGCAACATTTAATATCGAAACCTGCACTAATGAAAATTTAAGCAAAAAAATACGAGCAGAGTTTTTTTTTTTTTTTTTACATTTTTGACATTTATGAAATAAATATGTAAATTCAAAATAAGTACAAATAGTCCAAGCTGTACTGTCTGCATTTCTTTTTTGGTTCAGTCATATTATTATCTGAAGAAATACAAACTTTTATTAACAAACAATTTCGACAGCCCCTGTGATTAAAAAAAAAAAAAAAACAATAAAGTATGTACTTACTTGAAACAGATGATTTTTGTTCTTACTCGAATAAATAAACTGTGTCCTCCAATTTTCTTTTTCGTAGTACTGCTCCTCAATAAATAATTATATTCAAAGTTCAAATCACAAATAAGTACATGTCACATCAAACGAACCAATTTATAGTGTTTTATGAAAGCATGACCGTACAAGACTGATAGATTCTGCTAATATAGAATATCCGTCGTCTCGTCCCACCGCAAGCAAGAGCGGACATGCAACGGTTTTTCATGTCCGCACTTGCTTTGATACGTTCGATAAGACAATGCACAGATACTGTATGTTTGTGTTACATGTATTTTCATGCATTCTTACGTGTGACTCTTTTAATGACACATTTTACCTTTTTGTTCGCAAGTTTGGTATGTAATGTGTTTTTATCAAAAAAGTGTTTTTTTGAATTATTTTACTTCTTAATTAGGTACCTATTGGAATCATAGATATTTTGAAGTAACAAACAAATAGCAGTAGTAAGGGGGTCTATTTTTGGTGTCGTTGACCCGCCAATTTTTTTATTGAAACTATCGACCCCTAGAAAGTTCAAATCGACCCCAGGGGGTTGATATCGACCACTTTGGGAACCCTTGCTTTACACAAATGTATTTGGTGTTCTGAAGATTAACGGTGCTCTGACAGCCCCCTTCTCTGTCACCAGGGGTATTCGCCAGGGCTGCCCCCTCTCAGGGATGCTCTGTTCCTTATCAATTGAGCCCCTCCTAGAGCAGCTCAGGCGTCGTCTTTCTGGCCTCAGCATCCCAGTTTGCCCCACTACTTGTTTTAAGGTCGTTGCCTACGCAGATGATGTAACTGTGTTTGTGTCATCTTCATCTGAGGTGGACACTTTAGTCAACTGCTTAGATGTTTTTCAAAGACTGACGTCAGCGAAAGTCAATTGACTGAAGAGCAATGCTTTCTTGGTGGGTGACTGGGGACTCAGGTCTCCTCCAGCTCTTCCTGAGACCCTCCAATTGAACTCAAATGTGTTTAAGTACCTGGGGGTGTATTTAGGCAAGGATGGCACCGCTGTAGACAATTGGGTGGGGTGGACAGATCTGATCCAAGCAAAGCTGAACCATTGGAAGTGGCTTCTGAGGGACATTTCATGTAGAGGCAGGGTGTTAAATCTTAATTAACTTGATTGCCTCCATGTTTTGGCACAAGCTCAGGTGTGCTGATCCACCAGTAGCTCTGATCAAATCCGTACAGATGATTACCCTTGACTTTTTTGGGACAGTCTGTACTGGGTCCAGAGAGGTGTGTTGCACCTACCAGTAACAGAAGGAGGGCAGGGAGTGATCGAGGCTTTCAGGCTCCAGACGCTGCAGAGGCTGTTCTATGGTCCAGACGGCCTACTTTGGAGAGACCTGGTGTTTGTACTTTTACACAAAATGAACGAGTTAAAATTTGACAAACAGCTACTCCTCTTAGATGTTTCTAAACTAACTTTATCATTTTTGCCAAAATTTTATCAGTCCATGTTGTTTACTTGGCATAGTAAGTTTATGAGATGTTGTTTTGTTTTTGGCAATCTTCATTGTTTTTTGGAGGAACCTCTGATTTGGAATAATGTGCTGAATTCTCCTCTGCTCTGCTCATATCATTTCACCTCAGTTCTTATTAAAAGCGGAATCACATAGATTGGCCATCTTTTAAATAACCACACTGGCACATGGCACACCGCAGCACACCTCACATCGGTCCTGGGCGTGAGGTCTGAACGGCTCATACACCACTTTCTGTGCCAGTTTAAGGAGGCCTTGGTCACCTTAGGCGTAGGGTCACTATGCCAGAAGGTCTCTCCAGACCATCCGATCTTTGACTCGGATGTGAAGGAGCTCGTTATTCAAGTCAAGCCCAACGTCACAGACTGCATTGACCGGCCGGGCTCCATTCTGAGATTTGGCAACTTAATAGACAAGCAGTTTGATACGATGGGAAAAAAATGAGCTCTACCAGGTGTGTGTTAAGGTGACTTTTTACAAATTACTCAGAGACTTGCCATACACACGGTGGAGACAAGAACTGCATGTTGGAGTGAATGAAACTCCAGCGTGGAGAACCTTTTACAAACAACCACTGCAAAAAAGAATTGGCGACCTGCAATGGAGGATTCTTCATGGGGCTCTCGCTTATCTATCATATAGTGCCTTCCATATCCTATCTATCTAGCTATCTATCTATCATATAGCAACTTATCTATCTATTTATCTGCACACTCTCGGGATGCAATTATTTATTTTAAAACCTGCACTTGCACCACGGACCACTCATCAGAAGAACACACAAGAGGTAACAACAGCCCTTTTAGATTGATGGGAGTCTCTTATTGATAATCCCCCATGACACAGTGCAGATGTTTTTACACATGTTCCACTAGTATACTACGTCATCTAGGGGTATTGTTTTTGTTAGCTACTGCTGTCACTAGTCCATGGTAGACAAGAAAATAAAAATCTCATAGTGCATAAACACAACAATTAGAATCATGCTTCCCAAATTTAATTATGTTAAACTGGGACAGGCTCCAGCTGCCCCACAACCCTACCCTTGAGAAGCAGGTTCGGAAGGTGATTGGATGGATGAATGCATAATAAACATTTGGGTAAGTACTTGGTAGGCATAAACTGAACATTTCAGGACTGACCTGGCTGCTTTTTGATCTTGTTACACACGTGCGATTAGGAGGCAGTCAACAAGCCCAGAGGTGAGTGAAATATCATGAGACAAGGGGTTGATACACAGTAATAAAGCTTCTCTGTCTCTGTCTCTCTCTCATCAGATAAAAAGAAGAAATATAAAATACCTCCAGTACTTTCATGTTCCCAAGATGGCAACCAAACGTCATGTCCTCCTCCGATTCCCAAAGACAATGTCACTTCCGGCACCCTCGTCATAACATCACTTCCAATTCCACCCCGATGACATCACTTCCGACTCCACATCACTTCCAGCTTCCAAAGATGACGTCAATTCCGTCTGACAGCCACGACGTCATCTCCTGCCATCTCACTTCTGTCCACCACTTTTTTCCTGCATATCAACGCCATTCTTTCCCATGTGCTTTGTCAATTGCTAAACAGTATTTTGATCCCAATGTCTGGTCTTTTTTCTTCATTGTCCTTTGGAGATGTTCTAGCGATTAAAGGAGCGAAACGTTGGTGAATGGTGGTTCCTAGCTGAAGACCCTGCAGCTGA
The DNA here is from genome assembly GCA_026402145.1 of Polypterus bichir lapradei. Taxonomy (NCBI): domain Eukaryota; kingdom Metazoa; phylum Chordata; class Cladistia; order Polypteriformes; family Polypteridae; genus Polypterus; species Polypterus bichir. Next base: position 5,278,352 of record JANRMT010062824.1, on the reverse strand, counting down.
CCCATGGGCACCGGAGGAGGTGCGACAGGCAGCAATGCCAAGCAGGTTATACCACCTACCTGTACATCGACTGACATTAAACGGGGACGGGTCCCCAACTCTTTTTTGTTGTGTCACAATCTGTTTCTCTTTACTCGTGCATAGTTATAGCAACAAATACTCATTTACTAATGTAAGCTTCACTAATTTGTTACTAGTGCTTCTGGCATCATTTGTACAACAGTGCTGATAAAACCCTGAGATAAATGAAACCTTTGTGTTTCTGATGAGTCACTGCAAGGTGACAAATGTCAGCTCTTAATAGGGTAACCTACTGTACGCCAATGGCTCAGCATTAGACGGTTTAAGTAAGTGTTAATTAAACCCTAGGCAATCAGACAAACTTGCTATTAGCAGGATATTAATCTCCACCCCACCCCGTCGCCACTTTAAATTAAGCAGATACAAAAAGTCCCCTGTGAATTTGTATGTACTGCATAAGGCTTCAGGGCTTCAAATAAACCTGTTCATTACAATTAACCTTAACAACATTAGACCCTTAGGGACATGAAGCAGTTGAAGAAATAAAAAATGGTATGGACACCTATTTACTGTACATAGCGTAAGAAATACAAAGACAAAGCATAAAGGGTTGGGGCACTTTCATGATCCCCGTATAATTGAAAAACAACAAGAAAACAAATAGTGAGTAAATGTTTTCCAGACAGGGGTCTGAGATCAGACTGCCATGATGTGGTGTAGGACGAACAGGAAGAGGCGGGTCCAGGAGGGCGTTTGACAGTGACGTCAGAGGTGCAACAGGATTCAATCTTCTGTCCTGAAGAGAGAAGAGGAGAAAAAGCATTAGGCAACAGTGCCAAGCCCTGGTCCAGGGGAGAATTAACAGAGACCTTCAACTTCCCCAAAACACATGTATGTGACAATATCATGGATTCTGAAAGTATTCAAACCTCTTCACTTTCTTCACATTTTGTTATGCTGTAGCCTTATGCTAAAATCATTTAATCTTTTTTCCTCATCAGGCAACACTCAATGCCAAAGAATGACAAAGCAAAAGCAGGGTTTTAGGAATTTTTGCAAATGTCTCTCTATTATAATAAAAAAATCCTGGGATGAGATGAGACTTTTTAGCCTGGGACGAGACGTGACTTTTCACGTCCCGCGAAACAAGACTTTGTGCCAAGAGATTTAACCATGCCCGGGGCCGGAAGTAAAAGTCAAAGAGTAGATGGCAAAATAGAACGTCGTAAAGAATTCAAAAACTTTGGCGCGATACACATGCAGAGCAGGTTAGAGATAATGAAGTTACTAACATTACTAACATTCGAAAGTCTCAAAAAAATCATAGTAAAGATTGCATTAGTGCAAACAAATGGAAATTATTACTCAGTGAAATAACGGAACAGCAAAAAGAGATCAAATATATTGTTCAGATTTAAACTTTAAGTTGGAGACTTGTAGATCATCTAATTCATGTTGCCATCAGGGAAATGTAATGTTCAAGCAGCAGAGATGTGAACTGACTGGCGCGTAGCGCAGGTAAGGGGGGTTGGTGAGCGAAGCGAGCAGGGGGCAAAGCCCCCTAGTATTAAAGATGTAAAACTGCAATATCACATTGCACAGGTATTCAGACCCTTTACTCAGTAGTTAGATGAAAACCATAGGCAGCAATGACAGTCTAGAGCAGGGATTCATTACCTGAGGTCCGTAGACCCCTAGGGGGTCCATGGATAGATTTCAGGGGATTTGTGAGGGTCAGATAAAAATTAACATTTATATGTATTATACAGGCCGGTACTGTTGATTTTTCTCACGTGAACTTTGTCACATGATTTTTCTCACATGTTATGTCCCTCACGTTATTTTTCTTGCAAGTATTTATCTCACCTAAGCCTAATTTGTGAGTTACCTACTTGGGAGAAAAATAATACGCAAGAAAAATAATGGCAAGAAAAATCATGTGAGAAACATCACATAAGAAAAATAGCGGTCACCATACAGCCTATACATACTATCCATCCATCCATCCGTTATCCAACCCACTATATCCTAACTACAGGGTCACGGGAGTCTGCTGGAGCCAATCCCAGCCAACACAGGGCACAAGGCAGGAAACAAACCCCAGGCAGGGCGCCAGCCCACCGCAGCTACAGTGGTGTGAAAAAGTAATTGCCCCTTGAACCTAATAACTGGTTGGGCCACCCTTAGCAGCAATAACTGCAATCAAGTGTTTGCGATAACTTGCAATGAGTCTTTTACAGCGCTCTGGAGGAATTTTGGCCCACTCATCTTTGCAGAATTGTTGTAATTCAGCTTTATTTGAGGGTTTTCTAGCATGAACCGCCTTTTTAAGGTCATGCCATAGCATCTCAATTGGATTCAGGTCAGGACTTTGACTAGGCCACTCCTAAGTCTTCATTTTGTTTTTCTTCAGCCATTCAGAGGTGGATTTGCTGGTGTGTTTTGGGTCATTGTCCTGTTGCAGCACCCAAGATCGCTTCAGCTTGAGTTGACGAACAGATGGCCGGACATTCTCCTTCAGGATTTTTTGGTAGACAGTAGAATTCATGGTTCCATCTATCACAGCAAGCCTTCCAGGTCCTGAAGCAGCAAAACAACCCCAGACCATCACACTACCACCACCATATTTTACTGTTGGTATGATGTTCTTTTTCTGAAATGCTGTGTTCCTTTTACGCCAGATGTAACGGGAGATTTGCCTTCCAAAAAGTTTAACTTTTGTCTCATCAGTCCACAAGGTATTTTCCCAAAAGTCTTGGCAATCATTGAGATGTTTCTTAGCCAAACTGAGACGAGCCCTAATGTTCTTTTTGCTTAACAGTGGTTTGCGTCTTGGAAATCTGCCATGCAGGCCGTTTTTGCCCAGTCTCTTTCTTATGGTGGAGTCGTGAACACTGACCTTAATTGAGGCAAGTGAGGCCTGCAGTTCTTTAGATGTTGTCCTGGGGTCTTTTGTGACCTCTCGGATGAGTCGTCTCTGCGCTCTTGGGGTAATTTTGGTCGGCCGGCCACTCCTGGGAAGGTTCACCACTGTTCCATGTTTTTGCCATTTGTGGATAATGGCTCTCACTGTGGTTCGCTGGAGTCCCAAAGCTTTAGAAATGGCTTTATAACCTTTACCAGACTGATAGATCTCAATTACTTCTGTTCTCATTTGTTCCTGAATTTCTTTGGATCTTGGCATGATGTCTAGCTTTTGAGGTGCTTTTGGTCTACTTCTCTGTGTCAGGCAGCTCCTATTTAAGTGATTTCTTGATTGAAACAGGTGTGGCAGTAATCAGGCCTGGGGGTGGCTACGGAAATTGAACTCAGTTGTGATACACCACAGTTAGGTTATTTTTTAACAAGGGGGCAATTACTTTTTCACACAGGGCCATGTAGGTTTGGATTTTTTTTCTCCCTAAATAATAAAAACCATCATTTAAAAACTGCATTTTGTGTTTACTTGTGTTATATTTGACTAATGGTTACAGTACATGTGTTTGATGATCAGAAACATTTTGTGTGACAAACATGCAAAAGAATAAAAAATCAGGAAGGGGGCAAATAGTTTTTCACACCACTGTATATATACTAGTTACCTTATAAATGTACTTTAAAGTTTAATAATACTTTGTGTATGTCATATATGTATGAGACAATCAAATCTCGATAAATAAAGTACATTATATTCATTGCATGCAAAGTTGTGTTTATGTTAATATTTCTAGGGAAGGGGGTTTATAGCTTTCACTCAGATTAAAGGGGTTCGTGACTCAAGAAAGGTTAAGAATCACTGGTCTAGAGTCTTCTTATGTTTGACTTGACAAGCGTCACACACCTGGTGGAGAAGTTTACCCTGGATACCACTGATTGCCCAGGCTGGTGGTAAGGCTGTCCTTCTGGCATTGCAAGCAATCTTTGCTTCTATACGGGAGATGGGCGTCATTCCAACTGACTGGAAAACGGGGCTTGTCATCCCTATCTGGAAAGGGAAGGGTGATTGCCTGGGTTGCGGCAACTACAGGGGGGTAACACTACTCTCTGTGCTAGGTAAGGTCCTTGCTGGGGTCATTCTCAATAGGATCCGTGATCACTTGTTCACCTACCAGCGACCAGAGCAGTCTGGTTTTATGCCTAAGAAGTTGACCATCGACCTCATCTTGGCACTGATGGTTTTCATGGTTCGCAAATGCGAATATCGGCACAGTTTCCTTGCAGCCTTTGTTGATTTTCATAAATCATTTGACTCAGTTGATCGAGTTGCCCTGTGGGACATCCTGAGACTTTACGGGATCCCCTCAAGGTTGCTTGATGTCATGATCGGCCTGTACACTGGTACTGTGAGTGCTGTGCAGAGTGCAGGCAGAACCTCTGTGTTTTTTCCAGTTGATTCTGGGGTTCATCAGCGGTGTGTTCTGCTCCTACTCTGTTCAGTGTGGCATGGACTGAGTGTTGGGCAGGGTCATGGGGGTCCAGTGGCTGTGGGGCATCTGTTGGTAAAGAGAGATTCATTGATCTTGACTTTGCAGATGATGCTGTGATCTTCATAGAGTCAATGGAGGCTTTGATTGGGGCTCTTGAGAGACTGAGCAAGAGGTCTGAGTGTCTGGGCCTGCGTGTGTCCTGATAAAAACCAAGAGCAAGGCCTTTAATGACCTCTTAGGCACGGCCATCAGCAGTGTTTCTGTTTGCGGAGAGAGTGTCGACTTTGTCGAGAGGTTTACTTACCTGGGCAGTGACATACATATCTCTGGTGACTCTTCCTATGAAGTCAGTAGATGGATTAGGAGAGCATGGGGGGGGGGGGGTCATTAGGTCGCTGGAAAGGGGTGTGTGGCACTGGAAAAGGACGAAGGTTCAAGTCTTTAGAGTCCTGGTGCTTCCTGTCTTGCTATATGCTTGTGAGAAATTGGACTGTTTTATAAGTCCTTTGTTGAATCCATTGTTACATTTGCATTTATCTGTTGGTTTGACAACTTTAACAATAAGAATATTAATCATCTTAACAACATTTAAAAAAACTGCAGTAAAATTATTGTCTCACAGCAGACCTCTATCACTGAAATGTATTTCAAACAGGTTAGAAAGAAAGCCAATTCAGTTCTGTCAGACAGTAGCCATCCTCTTTGCTCTAAATAGCAGCTGTGGCCATCAGGCTACAGATTTAGGTCTCCAAAGATAAAGAGCAACACGTTTAAGAACTCTTGCATTCCGAAAGCTGTAAGCATTTTAAATCCTGTTACTTGTAGGAATGCGGCTAAATGTTAAATTCTGCATTGTTATTTTGTGTATTGTTGTTACAATTAATTGCCAAATATTGTGTCTGTGTTTATTTATTGGATCTCTGTTTCAATGTCTTCTGTTTTTGTACTTTCCTGCTGCAAACAAATTTCCCTCCGGGATAATAAAGTCTACCTAACCCAACCTAACCTAGACCTATAGATGGAAAGTGTCATAAAATAATCCTTGAGAGCCAAAGGAGTGTTGAGGAACCAGCAAGCCCCCATTTAATGCTAGAGCTGGTTTTGTGGGCAAAAAGATCAGAAATAAAGAGCACTCATGGGTGCTATTAAGGTAAAAGTAAGATGATCTCAGTCAAGTCCAAGAATGACTGACTCCTTCTGGTGCTTGTTGGTTGGTTTTATATCGCTTGTTCCTGGGAAGGATGGGACATTCTCATGAGAGGCCGGAAGTCAGGTCACTTGATATATAACCACCATCCCTCTGAACTGTGAAAAGAATAAGTCCACAAATTAATGTAACAATATTGCCCAGGGTGCAAAAGAAAATGCTCTCGATGGTCAGCTTTTCTCAAAGCAAGGGTAATAACGCTTTGTTGGGAGCTCTGGTGACGACTGGTGACAACATCTTTCGGGTTTCATTCGTCTTAATGGCAACTATGCTGGAATGGGGAGCACTAGAGGACCTCTTTTGGACTTTGGATCTGGACTGGGGTGAGAGAGAAGACACAGCTAGCGACAGTACCCCTTCTCATTCTTTGGTGGTATGGCTTACCTTATCAGAGCCAGAAAGGTGTTTCCCATTCATGCATGCATACATGACAGAAGATTGACACTTTCTTTCTCACAGAGTTAGGAGGCTGAAGGAGACATCCCAACAGAGGATCACACTGTTATGACTGAAAGCAATTATTTAGTTGTTTCATGTTTTACCTCATCCTTTTTTTTGATCTACCACAAATTTTCGGGGTCTCTTGTGGCTTTTGTGTTTGATAAATATTTTGTACCATTGTCTCCATTCATATTGTTTATTCACAATGGTGCCATTTTGAGACAGCTGTACGTGACCCATTCCCATTAAATACAACACTGAGTTGAGACCCTACAAGACCTAACAGTGGCAAACCATTATTAAAGAAATTGTGACTTAGATGGTCACCCTTGGGATTATTTTCCTATCTGAGTTTGTGAAATCATTACTAAATCTTTTCTGGTTTTTGGCTTTATTTTTGACCTCCATTTTTAATGCTTGTTTTGGTTTTGGTAATTACGGAAGCATATTAGGGCCACGGAGAAGAAAAAAAAAAATATGGCCACAATGAAGAAAAAAAAAAGTGTATGTCGAGATGTTGACTTTATTCTCGTAGTTTATTTTGTCATTAAAGTAGAATGTCGTAAACTTAATTTTGAAATCAATGTTTAATTTACTAGATTTTCTCAAACCCCGTCATAAGTAATGTAGCACATTAAATGCTTTGTCTAGTGTTCCCTGACCCATGTTAATCGCTATGTGCTTTTTAAGCTGACTTCCTTTTTCACTGATAGGAGGCACATGCAGTGATCGCCACACATAATACATTAATTTTATGAGATTCCTGCTCCCTGAACATTTAGAATGCTAAGATAAATACTTGATATCATTTTCATGATGAAATGTATTAAACCATGTATTAAACACGTGGGGGCACGGTGGCATGGAGGTTGCGCTGCTGCTGCTGCAAGTGGGTCCCGGGTTTTCCCTACTTTGAGTGTGCATGTTTTTCTGGTGGGTTTACTAGGCGTGCTTCAGTTTCCTTTCAAAGTCTTGTGGGATGTGGGGTTTTGTTATACTAAATTGACCCTATTTAGACAATATTTCAATTAAATCAGTGAGATACCCATTCATTCATCCATCTTTTTGGAGCCTCGTCACACCTGCCATAAAGTTCTCTACACTGAACATACACCTTGGGACCTGTTACTGCGAGGGAGCAGCACTACCACCACGCTATTGCGCCCCCACAAGTTTAATACATGCTTTAATGCATTTCATCATGAAAATTATATCAAGTATTTAACTTAGCATTCTAAATGTTCAGAGAGCAGGAATATCATGAAATTAATGTATTCTATGTGGCGATCGCTGCCTGCGCCTCCTCTCAGTGCACGAGGAAGTCAGTTTAAGAAGCACGTACTGAATAACATTGGTCAGGGAACCAATGACAAAATAAACTACTAGAAAAATAGTTAACACGTCGACTTCAATGGAGAGAATAAAGTGGAAATGTCGACTTTAATCTCAACGAATACCTTTTTTTTCTTCTCCGTGGCCCTAATACACTTTCATAGGTAAGAGTTATTAAGCTGATCACCCAGTTTTGAACTTTTTTTTGTTTCCGACTTCACCTTTTCTGCCTGTCACTTGTCTAAAATGTTATCGTAGTCTGCTAGTATACCACACGTGCTGAGAGTAATGTCTTGTTGATTGTTAAATGCCATTAGCCGGGGTGTATCAACCTCCATGTGTCCAGGATATTCTTGGAGATCGAGGTGTTTTAGGCTTTAGGTTTTATCAGGGGACACTGTGAAGGTGTGTCAGCCTTTGTGTTGAGGTTATTCTCAGGGAACAAGGAAGCCTTTCGGTCTAGGTTATAACTGGGAACACCTGTGTGTTGTTCTTATCAAAGCTAATGAAACACTATGAGGGGAACTGAGAAGTGATAGACTGTGCAGGCATCACTTATAATCAGTACTTAAGTGGATAGTGTCTGTGTGTGTGTTAAGCTAAGGGTGCACAAGAGCAGGCCACTCCATTATGAATTTGGTGAGCTCCTCTCACTCCACGATAATCCATCCATCCATTATATAACCTAACTACAGGGTCACAGGGGTCTGATGGAGCCAATCCCAGCCAACACAGGGCGCAAGGCAGGAAACAAACCCCTGGCAGGGTGCCAGCCCACCGCAGGGCGCACACCCACCCACACACCAAGCACACACTAGGGACAATTTAGGATCTCCAATGCACCTAACCTGCATGTCTTTGGACTGTGGGAGGAAACCGGGATACACGGAGGAAACCCACGCAGACACGGGGAGAACATGCAAACTCAGGACCCAGGAAGCAAACCCGGGTCTCCTAACTGCGAGGCAGCAGCACTACCCACTGTGCCACTGTGCTGCCCCTCCACTATAACACTCCCTAAACCTAGAAATGATTTAACATGGCCAGTCTGAAGTTCACTTGGCACACACATGGCTGTTATTCCAAATGTCTGCTTCTGCTAGGTGTGGTTTAAACATTTTCATTTCAAGGCCATTTTTTGGCAGAGATGGGTCAGTAGGGGAGGGTGTAGTTGCACTTGAGGCATCCACGTGCTCTGCGCAGCTGCAGTTTATTTAGAATGGATTTCAGATTTCCACTGTTGAATGTGTCCGTCCCAAAAAAGTTCCAAATTTGGGATGTTAATAAAATATATTTACAATAGATGCCAGCCCTTTATACCCCCAATAAAAACAATTTAGAAGGTCAACAAAAACATTCCAGTTGATAAACAAAAATAACTGAATAATGGAATGAATGCAGAGAGAACACAAAGCACTAAACAAATAAAGGAATCTCTGGGACTGCCTTAAACAGCTGTGAAATCCGTGTCTGTCTCCCTGAGTGGCTTGCTCACTTGCCCACCATGATCCCTCCTCAGAGCATTCCTGTTCTCACCTCTGGATTCCCTCTCATTCTCTCTGGTCCCAAGCCTACTACTATCTATATAATGACTATCTATCACTATCTAAATAACAGTAAATGAGCTTCGGACTATCTTGTGGTCACTTCCTGCCAAGCCTTAGTATTGTTTTGGAGTAGTATTATTGTGTATCCTGGAAGGATAATAATAATATAATAATAATAATAACTAGGGGGCTCTGCCCCCTCTTGCTTCGTTGGCCAACCCCTGGGCAGGCGCTACACACTAGCCACTTCGTGGATCTGCCACTCGCGCATGGTGATGTGGATGTACAATTTAAACAGATTGTTATTTTCATGGGAACTCTTACATATGTATAATAGAACTAACTATTTTACATTACAGCAGCGAGTAATTAACCATAGTATAAAATAGTAAAACATAATAAATTGAAAGAAAATTATGTTTCATGTTGCGTTAGAGGTATTCATTGCTTAATACGATTTTGTTCTGTTTTGCTTTGAAATTAACATGCAAATATTTTTTAAACTTACACTTTTACTGTAAAACTTCAGTAAAAACAATTTTTTCAATTAACTTTTCGTCAATATCGCAACGAATTTTGGTATCCGTGTTTGGACTTACATCATGACAACATAACGTATAACTGCCCGTGAGTGAATATTGTTTCTTTCTCTCTAATAAATAAAACGACTTTATCGAATGTTTGTCCCTGTGATTTGTTAATTGTCATAGCACAAGCTATTCTAATGGGAAACTGTTAACATTTTAATACGAATAGCATATCAAGATCTCCTTTGGTGTCTAATGTTATGCCCTGAAGATGTATTACATTACCTATCTTGTCACCTGCTAAAATTTTACATGTCAGAATTGTTCGACCAATTTTGAATACAATTAATCTTGTACTATTGCATAGCCTATCACTTAGACATAAATTACACAATAACATTACAATACATCCTTCTTTCAACAGTATTTCAGCCGGTGGAAGACCGGACTGTGTTAATGGTTTTAGATATTCTGTGGGATATTGTAAGTTGATGTTTTCAGCTTCCGCACCATCACCACCAATTGTTTCAGCATAGTCTATTGATACGCATTTAACCAATTTGCTGTGTAACCGATCGGTGTTTTTCGTGTTAATTTGTTTGACTTCATTGTTTCTCGGTACTAGGATTGCCCGTGTACTCATTTCTTCTGTTGATAGCCCTTCTAGATGAAATTTTCTGGATGAAATAAGATTTTTATTGGGAACTTAAAGTGAGGAAAACGTAAAAATGTATAAGAGCCGAGAGCACAGGAACTGTGTCTGACAAAAGCATTTACACGAATGAGAGGTAAGAGGACTGTGGGAGTGGGCCATTAACCGGAAATGGTGGAGAGGAGGCCGGGACTTGAAAAAATCTCTTGGCAATAGTCTAGTCTCGAGATTTTTTTTTTGTAATAGAGAGATAAGTTTTATTTATGTAGCACCTTTAATACACTCAAGAACACTTTACATCCATCCATTACCCAACCCGTTGAATCCGAACACAGGGTCACACTGGAGCCAATCCCAGCCAACACAGGGCAGGAACCAATCCCGGGCAGGGTGCCAACCCACTGCAGGACACACACAAACACCAATTTAGAATCACCAATCCACCTAACCTGCATGTCTTTGGACTGTGGGAGGAAACCAGAGCGCCCAGAGGAAACCCACGCAGACACAGGGAGAACATGCAAACTCCACACAGGGAGGACCCAGGAAGCGAACCCGGGTCTCCTAACTGTGAGGCAACAGTGCTACCACTGCACCACCATGCCGCCCAGAACACTTTACAATTGAACAAAAACACATTAACAATACAGTAGAAGTTACATAGAAGAAAACGAATAATACTCATTGAAAAGATGTGTTTTTAACAGGAGTTTGAAATGATTAATAGATTTTTCTTTGCAAAGACTGAGAGGGAGAGCATTCCAAATTTTAGGGGCCATCACACTGAGATCTCTGCCACCCATAGCTACTAACCTGTATTTAGGTACAGTGAGTAAGTTAGCATCCGATGATCTTAATGCACAAGCAGGAGTGTAAGGAAGCAGTAGGTCAGACAGATAATGAGGGGCTAAATCATGAAGGAATTTAAAGGTGATTAGAATAATTTTATATTTGATTCTTGAAGAAACTGGTAACCAATGCAAATCACAGAGGACAGGAGTGATGTGAGCAGATTTTTTAGTGTGTGTAAGTAAACGAGCAGCAGAATTCTGAACATACTGTAATCTATTGATATATTTAGTCAAGAGGCCATAAAATAATGCATTGCAATAGTTCAGACGGGTAGTGATGAAAGCATGAATTAGTGTTTCAGTGTCTTTCACACTGAGGAAAGAATGCAGATGAGCAATGTTGTGGAGATGAAAAAAAGGATGGCACCATTACAAGACAGAAAGAGAGAGAGAGTTAGTTAGTTCTGATCTGGTTGGAAGCATGTAATGCACCTCTAGGACAAGGACACTAGTGCCACAATCCCCCTAATTATTTAGGTATTATTTATTGACCACTTAATGTCGCGATCAACTTTATGATTTTTATTCATATTTTTTTTCCAAATATTCCTTGGCTTTTACAAAATTGGGTTTTGAAGGTCAAGGAATCTATTGGCACTGGAATCTATTTACTAGTATTAACATGATTGATGTTCTCCCAATGTGCTATTTGTTTTTTTAAGGGTGTCGGCTGTTATGAACTTGGAATCCCAAAGCACGTAAGTCACAATAATTTCCAAATGCACTTCCAATAATGCCCATTAGAGGGGAATGTCACTGTCAAACCCTGGCTAGTAATATGGGCAAGTACCAAATCTTAATAAAATAAAAAGGGTTATTTCACAAAAGGTTCTGTAAACATACCCTCTAAAGAGTGTGGTCTGCTCAGGTTTTGGACCTTGAGGTACTACAATAATTAACAAAGACTTCACATTGCTTGTGCTTTATTTTGTATTATTGATTTTAAGTCCTTTGTATTTTTGCCTTTGATTTTTGGTACACTTTTTATCTTTGGCATTATGATTTTTCTGTTTTTTTTGTTGATTTTCCATTTGCTATTGATTACTCCTTTTTATTGGCCTTTCATTTAGTCCCAATTTTTTTCATTCAAGGCAGAAGAACTAAAGGGGAGGCAAACCAGCAGGCACCAGAGGTGCCTAGCATTCTGACCAAACCTCTATGCCACAGCAGGGTAAATGATCCCAAAAGAAAACATTTGGGCTTGCAGCATGACACAACCGAACGTTAAAGAGGAATGGATAGCTCAAGGTTACAGGGACATCAGAAATCACTAAGGCGAGGGTTGGCTTGTTCAAAATCCTTGACGCAAATAAAGACATGTAATACATGCTTCTCTCACTTTATCTTTCTCTTTCTTAGGATTTGAGTCCACAGCCATGGTTAAGAGGGTGAAGGCATCTAAAAACATTTACAAACAAGGCCTATCCCAGGCCATCTGACCCGAAACTCCACAGGCTGGATTCACCTTACTTATACCTAAAGGAGACTCTGGCTTTTAAAATTCAAAATATTTCCAACATATTTAAAAATGGCCTTCTAAGAAGAGTGGCCCAAAAAAGCCTAACAAAGGCAAAGCCAAAGCAAAATCTTTACAAATAAAGATATGTATTTATATAAAAGCAAATAAGCACATTGTTTAAGTGCAGCAGTACAAGAACCACAGTGGCTTTATGCCTTGCCTTCTTTATCTTACTTTTTTATAAATCACCTTTCATAGTAAGCATTATAGTTTGTACTTTGTGTGCAGTTTAACACAGCTGAGAAACATACTGACACATTTAGAATAGGCAAGCTACATGACATGGTCTGTGTCACTGGATGTGGTTAACTCATGGCAGCTTTACTTCAGCTCCCTCAGTGGTTTTCCTCAAAAGGAATACATAACAGTCTGCAATTGGCAAGACATCCTGCCTCATGAGGGATGACGTATGCCAAAAGGCATGAGTGCATAAAATTGGCTAGAAGACATCACCTTCTTTCCATTTCTGAATGCTTTTAAAGACCCTGCTGCTGGCTTACATACCTCCTTGTTAATGTTTACCTTCCACTAATCTGAGCCTCACCATATTATAGGGGAATTCTTCACAGTGCCACTTAGTCAGATCTGGGAATTTTTTGTTAAACCTGTGATGTGGTGGCTATGACTCACCGTGTTACTTTAACTCAGTCACTTTACCAGCCTGGACTCCAGTTTATGCAAAATGGAAACACTTGAAATGTAATTGTAATTGTAATGTACCTGTAAAATTCTTTGGGATATTATCAGTTACTAAGAGTTAGTAGTAATAGTAGTATCTGGTTTGTACAACGCTATATACTGTATACCCTGCCATTCTTTCTTAAACTCTGTGAAGTGCCTTGAGAATGGGAAAGTCGCTATATAAATAAAATGTATTATTATTATTATTATTATCACATAGGAGTAAGGACTGCAGAAGATTTGATAGATCATTTGATAGATTGATAGTAAGAGAGACAGGTGGGTAGATCAGAAAGGTAATATATGATAGATAGGATATGGAAGGCACTATATGATAGATCGATAGATAGATAGATAGATTATGAAAGGCACTATATAATAGATAGATAGATAGATAGATAGATAGATAGATAGATAGATAGATAGATGATTAAAGGGGAGACAGTGGAGATGGTACAGCAATACAAATATCTGGGAACAATCATTGATAACAAACTTAACTTTGATCTTAACGCAGTGTAAATCTGTAATAAAGGGCAGTCACGACTTTTCTTTCTTAGGAAATGCAACTGTTTTAAAATGGACAAAACCATAATGACACTTTTTTATAAGTCCTTTATTGAATCCAATGTTACATTTGCATTTATCTGTTGGTTTGAGAACCTCAGCAATAAGAATATAAATCATCTTAAAAACATTATGAAAACTTGCAGTAAAATTATTGATTCACCGCAGACCTGTATCACCGAAATGTATTTCAAACAGGTTAGAAAGAAAGCCAATTCAGTTCTGTCAGACAGTAGCCATCCTCTTTGCTCTAAATAGCAGCTGCTGCCATCAGGCTGCAGATTTAGGTCTCCAAAGGTAAAGAGCAACAGGTTTAAGAACTCTTGCATTCCCAAAGCTATAAGCATTTTAAATTCTGTTACTAGTAGGAATGCTGCTAAATGTTAAATTCTGTATTATTATTGTGTGTACTGTTGAAAGTAATTATTCTTCTTTGCATTGCTCTTGAGTGTATGTTTATGCAATTCAATTAATTGTCAAATATTGTGTCCGTGTTTATCTGTTGGATCTCTGTTACAATGTCTTCTGCTTTAGTACTTTCCTGCTGTAAACAAATTTCCCTCCTGGATAATAAAGTCTACCTAACCCAACCTAAGCTAGACCTATAGATTGACAGTGTCATAAAAATAAGCCTTGAGAGCCAAAGGAGTGTTGAGGAACCAGCAAGCCCCCATTTAATGCTAGAGCTGGTTTTGCGGGCAAAAAGATCAGAAATAAAGAGCAATCATTGGTGTTATTGAGGTAAAAGTAATGACTGGCTCTTCTGGTGCTTATTGGTTGGTTTTATATTGCTTATTCTTGGAAAGGGCGGGACTTACTCATGAGAGACCTGAAGTCAGATCACTTGATATCTGACTGACATCCCTCTGAAATGTGAAAAGAAAAGATGCTGAACCAGAAAGAGCGTCCCCTTTTGCCCTGGCAGTAATTTCGCTTACTTGTCTGGAGCCCTGAGGATGCCACCTAGTGAAACATTCATGATAGATAGATAGATAGATAGATAGATAGATAGATAGATAGATAGATAGATAGATAGATAGATAGATA